>OX465298.1:87670537-88156352 GCA_949987735.1 Leucophora obtusa
ATATGGTACCTCATGAACAATATTTTTAATACAGTTCCACATATGATAATATATGCTACCATATATAGTCCCCATATATATTTATATATGGTGTTATTTAAGCAATATATTACCATATATGGTGCCATTTAAACCATATATTATCTTATATGGTGCCATTTCAACAATATATGCTCATATATGGTACCTCATGAACAACATTTTTAATACAGTTCCAGATATGATAATATAAGAAAATATGTATAGTGCCATATATATTTATGTATGGTGTTATTTAGGCAATATATTACCATATATGGTGCCATTTAAACCATATATTATTATATATGGTGCCATTTAAACAATATATGCTCATATATGGGACCGCATGAATAACATTTTCAATACAGTTCCAGATATGATAATATATGCTACTATATGTAGTACCATATACTTTGATATATCGTATCATTTAAACAACCCGAGGAAAAATAGTTACATATAGTCATATATGTGATTAAGTTATATCTGTATAAATATACAGTTTCATCCGAAGAATGGCCCGATATATTTTTATAAATTGTTTATCAATTTTTATCTAAATGTATCAGTTTAGATCTGACCTGATTAAAATATGTGTTAATCAGATGAAATTGTATCAGATTTTTGACCTGATACAATTTTATCGGTTTGATCGTAATTGGTTAAATTTTATATAAATAAAATATAATTGTATCCGACATTTACCTTATACAATTGTATCAAAGTTTTAAACTGATATCAGGTCAAAATTGGGATATAACTATATAATTGTGTATACAAATATATCTATTTGGACCTAAACTGATACCATGTAATATAAACCAATAAAATTGTATCAGGTCAAAAATCTGATACAATTTCATCTGATTAACACATAATTTAATCAGGTCAGATCTAAACTGATGTAATTAGATAACAACTGATACAAATAAGAACTGATACAATTTTATCGGGCCATTTTTCGGATCAAATGGTATATGGATGAATCTAAGTTATATATTACCATATAAAGCTCCATATTGGTGCTATTTAAACAATATATTGTCATATATGGTGCCATCATATATGGTAACTCATCAGCAACTACAATATTAACTGTATTTCAGATGCTATTAATTGTATTTCAGAAATTTTAAATGTATTTTAGAAATTATGGAATGTATTTCAGAAATTTATTAATTGTATTTCAGAAATAATCAAATCTATTTCAGAACTTGTTGTTAATAGAGAAAAATTTCTAAATTACATTTCATAATTTCTGAAATACAATTGATAATTTCTGAAATACAGTTTGATAATTTCTGAAATACAGTTGTGAATTTCAGAAATAAAATTAATTTCTGAAATACAATTGATAAAACTGAAATTCAATTGACTAGTTCTGAAATACAATTCATAAATCTGAAAAATAATTGATAAGTTCTGAAATACAATTGATAAAACTGAAATTCAATTGATTATTTCTGAAATACAATTGATAAATCTTAAAAACAATTGACACAATTGGAAATGGTGTACAGCGTTAAAAATATGTAAATAAAATTATTTTTAAAAAATATTCAATTTAATAAAAAAAAAATATAATTTTATAAAAACATTTATAGAAAATAAAATTATAATTTTATAAAAAGAAATTCTTTTGAATGGGGGATATGTTTTTAGTTGATCTGTTATTTTTAAGTAAATGAATGTTATTTTAGTTTGACTCAAGATCATAAATTAATATCACTTTCTGTTTAAATTATTTTCAAATCAAAGAAAGATGATACAATTTTTACAAGTAAATTACAAAGAATAAAAATTATTGAAAAAATTTCGATCAGACCAGCAAGGAGAATGCGCATTTTTATAAAAAAAAATGCATAGCCGTGAAAGGTATCGAACTCGAGACCTTCTGAGTTTAAACCTTATTTTAACAAAATATTGTAATTTTTATAAAATCAGTGCTCTTCCAGTGTATTATTTTTTGAACTATTGTCAATATCTGTCTGGGATCTTATTTAATCCCAAATAAATGGAGATCTTACGTAGTACCCAAATATAATGCGGGATCTAATTTTAGCTGTCATTTTTCTGGATAGTTTCAGATGTCAATCTCCAAATATATTGCTGTTTCTAATTCGATCTGCAATTTATGGGATAAATTAAGATCCTACCAAATCCCCAAATATATCACTGGATTTAATTCGATCTGCAATTTATCGGAAAAGTTAAGATCTTACGCAATCCCGAAGTTATTACTGGATCTAATTTTATCTGTAATTTTTTGGATAAATTTAGATCTTACTTAATCCCCAAATATATTGCTGGATCTAATTTGATCTGCCAATTTTCTGTTCAGTTTATATCCAAGTTTATCCACAAATATATTGCTGGATCTAATTCGATCTGCCATTTTTTGGATAAATTTAGATCTAAGTTAATCCACAAATATATTGCTGGATCTAATTTGATCTGCCAATTTTCTATTCAGTTTATATCCAAGTTTATCCACAAATATATTGCTGGATCTAATTCGATCTGCCATTTTTTGGATAAATTTAGATCTAAGTTAATCCACAAATATATTGCTGGATCTAATTTGATCTGCCATTTTTCAGATCAATGTATATCTAAGTTTATCCACAAATATATTGCTGGATCTAATTCGATGTGCCATTTTTTGGATCAAATTAGATCTAAGTTTATCACCAAATATATAGCTACATCTAATTCGATCTGCCACTTTTTCGGATCCAATTAGATATACGTTTATCCACAAATATATTGCGGGATCTAATTTGATCTGCCAAAATTGAGATCAATTTAGATCTAAGTTTATCCCCAAATATATAGCTGGATCTAATTGGATCCGCCATTTTTCGGATCAAATTAGATCTAAAAATATCCGCAAATATATAGCTGGATCCGCCAATTTTCGGATCAAAATATATCTAGGTTTATCCCCAAAGATATCACTGGACCTCCCAATCTTGAGATATAACTTGATCTTAGTTTATCCCCATATATACAATGGGATCTAATACGATATGATTGGATACACCCAATTTTGAGATCTAATTGGATCAGCTAGATATTACAGCAGATCTTAAACAATATCAAATTGGATATAATTAGATATTGCGCGAGATCAATTTTTTTTACTCGGGTTATCATATCTGGAACTGTATTAAAAATGTTGTTCATGAGGTCCCATATATGAGCATATATTGTTGAAATGGCACCATATATGACCATATATGGTTTAAATGGCACCATATATGGTAATATATTGCTTAAATAACACCATATATAAATATATATGGCACTATATATGGTAGCATATATTATCATATGTGGAACTGTATTAAAAATATTGTTCATGAGGTACCATATATGGGTATATATTGTTGAAATTGCACCATATATGATAATATATGGTTTAAATGGTACCATATATGATAATATATGGTTTGAATGGCACCATATATGATAATATATGGTTTGAATGAAACCATATATGATAATATATAGCTTAAATAACACCATATATAAATGTATATCGCACTATATATAGTACCATATATTATCATATCTGGAACTGAATTAAAGATTTTATTTATGAGGTACCATATATGACCATATATTGTTTAAATGGCACCATATATGATAATATCTAGTTTAACTGTCACCATATATAATTATATATTGTTTAAATGATACCATATATAATTATATATTGCTAAAATGCCACCATATATATTAAGATATAGTTCTATATATAACTATATATGCAATAAGATCAACCATGTTATGTAATATATAGTTATATATGCCATATCTAATATTATGAAGGCCGATATCTAATTAGATGAAATTATATATGGCATAATAGAAGTAAAATTTTTCGGAAAAAACGTCATATATAATTATATATGGATATACATAACGACATGTATAATTATATATTGTAATATATGCCATATATCATTATATATAATTTTTTTTACTCGGGTAGTTTTAGATGTCAATCTCCAAATATATTGCTGTTTCTAATTCGATCTGCAATTTATGGGATAAATTAAGATCCTACCAAATCCCCAAATATATCACTGGATTTAATTCGATCTGCAATTTATCGGAAAAGTTAAGATCTTACGCAATCCCGAAGTATATTACTGGATCTAATTTTATCTGTAATTTTTTGGATAAATTTAGATCTTACTTAATCCCCAAATATATTGTTGGATCTAATTTGATCTGCCAATTTTCTATTCAATTTATATCCAAGTTTATCCACAAATATATTGCTGGATCTAATTCGATCTGCCATTTTTCAGATAAATTTAGATCTAAGTTAATCCACAAATATATTGCTGGATCTAATTTGATCTGCCATTTTTCAGATCAATTTATATCTAAGTTTATCCACAAATATATTGCTGGATCTAATTCGATGTGCCATTTTTTGGATCAAATTAGATCTAAGTTTATCCCCAAATATATAGCTACATCTAATTCGATCTGCCACTTTTTCGGATGTTAAACTTAAACGTACTGTATATTAACATTAATTAACACTATATTTTTATTTTTAGGAAATACAATTTTATTTTATTATAACCCTATTAAAAAAAATTAATATGGAGCTTTATATGGTAATATATAACTTAATGTGATCCATATACCATTTCATCCGAAAAATGGCCCGATATAATTGTATCAGTTGGTTATCACTTTTTATCTAATTGTATCAGTTTAGATCTTAACTGATTAGATTATATATTAAGCATATGAAATTTTATCTGATTTTTGACCTGATACAATTTTATGGGTTTATGTCGCATGGTATTAGTTTAGATCCAAATTGATACATTACTATACAAACTTATATAGTTATATCTGAATTTTGACCTGATGCAATTAGATCTGCTTTAAAACTTTGATACAATTATATAAGGCAAAATTTATTTTATTTATATAAAATTGTACCAACATCGATCTAACCAGATACCATTAGATATAAACCGCTATAATTGTATCAGGTCAAAAATTGGATATAATTTCATTTGAATAATGTATAATTTTATTAGTTGAGATCTAAACTAATACAATTAGATAAAAACTGATAAACAACTAATACAATTACATCGGGCCATTTTTCGGATGAAACAGTATATTTATACAGATATAATTTAATCGCATTTTATACGACTATATGTAACTGTTTTTACTCGGGAAGTTAACATTAAATTAAATTTTAGATAATGGCACCAATTTGTAGTTGTAATTATTATATATTAAATCGTATATTCATAAACATTCTATACAGTTAGACGAGGTTTATGGAACTATTTAACTTTATAAAGTGTTTTTAAATTATAACTTAAATGTACATATATATTTGTTAAATGTACGTGAACAAACTGTTGATATGGACCCACAAATTGTATCTCAATTGATATTGGAATTATTGTACCATTACCATACATCAATATATATTAAATGATATACATATATTACAATATATGACACTGTATTATAAATATTGTTAATGAAGTAACATATCTGATAATATTTTTTATAGCGCCATACATAGTTTTACATTATTCAAATTAAACCATATATGGAATTGTATTCAAAATGTTGATGTGGTACCAAATTTGACCATATATTGTTTAAATTGTGCCATATATGACAATATATTGTTTAAATGATACCATATATGTCTATATATTAATATTGTTTAAATGACACCATATATCAATATATATGGGACTATATATGGTAGCATATATTATTATATATGCATCTGTATTAAAAATGTCGTTCATCAGGTACCATATATGAGCACATATTGTTGAAATGGCACCATATATGACAATATATGGTTTAAATGGCACCATATATGGTAATATATTGCTTAAATAACACCATATATAAATATATATGGCACTATATATGGTAGCATATATTATCATATGTGGAACTGTATTAAAAATATTGTTCATGAGGTACCATATATGGGCATATATTGTTGAAATTGCACCATATATGATAATATATGGTTTAAATGGTACCATATATGATACTATATGGTTTGAATGGCACCATATATGATAATATATGGTTTGAATGGCACCATATATGATAATATATAGGTTAAATAACACCATATATAAATATATATCGCACTATATATAGTACCATATATTATCATATCTGGAACTGAATTAAAGATTTTGTTTATGAAGTACCATATATGACCATATATTGTTTAAATGGCACCATATATGATAATATCTAATTTAACTGTCACCATATATATTTATATATTGTTTAAATGATACCATATATAATTATATATTTCTTAAATGACACCATATATATTAAGATATAGTTCTATATATAACTATATATGCAATAAGATCAACCATGTTATGTAATATATAATTATATATGCCATATCTAATATTATGAAGGCCGATATCTAATTAGATGAAATTATATATGGCATAATATAAGGAAAATTTTTCGGGAAAAACGTCATATATAATTATATATGGATATACATAACCACATGTCTAATTATATATTGTAATATATGCCACATATGATTATATATAATTTTTTTTACTCGGGTTGCTAAAATGCCAATATATATATTAAGATATAGTTCTATATATAACTATATATGCAATAAGATCAACCATGTCATGTAATATATAATTATATATGCCATATCTAATATTATGAAGGCCGATATCTAATTAGATGAAATTTTATATGGCATAATATAAGGAAAAATTTTGTGAAAAAACGTCATATATAAGGATATATGGATATACATAACGACATGTATAATTATATATTGTAATATATGCCATATATGATTATATATAATTTTTTTTACTCGGGTATATAAAAGAATAACGTGACTGACTGACTGATTGACTGACTCCACATCGCCCAGCCCAAACCGCTGAAGCTAGGAAGTTGAAATTTGGTATGTAGGTTCCTCTTTCGGGGTAGACGTCCGCTAAGACGGGATTTTTGGAAATTCCTACCGGAACGGGCAAAAAGGGGGTAAGACTCCCCCTTGACGGCCTCCCAAAACCCCTTTGGCTAGAAAGCTGAAATTTAAGATATGTGTTCCTTGGAGTAGGGGCTAACTTTTCTGGAAAGTACTTTCTAGAATTTTGGACAGGGACGTTGTAAAAATGGGGGTTAAAAAGGGGAAAAAGGCCCCCCTTGACGGCCTGCCCAAACCGCTGGAAGTAGGAAGTTGAAATTTGGTATAAAGGTTCCTCCACTATCGCAGACATCCACCAAGACGGGATTTTTGTAAATTTTTACAGGGAGGGGCAAAAAGGGGAAAAAGTCTCCCCCTTGACGGCCTGCTCAAACTGCTGGAGCTATGAAGTTGAAATTTGGTATGTAGGTTCCTCGACCGGTGTAGACGTCAGTTGAGACGGTATTTTTGGAAATTCTAATCGGGAGGAGCAAAAAGGGGACAAAAAAAGTACCTTTTTCAAAAAAAGTACCTTTTTCAAAAAAAGTACCTTTTTCCAAAAAAAGTACCTTTTCCCAAAAAAAGGACCTTTTCCAGAAAAAAGTACTTTTTTCAAAGAAGCACTTTTTTCCAAAAAAAAAGTACCTTTTTCCAAAAAAAGTACCTGTTTCCAAAAAAAGTACATTTTTCCAAAAAAAAGTAGGTACATTTTTCCAAAAAAAAGTACCTTTTTCCAAAAAATGTACCTTTTTCTAAAAAAAATTTGCCTTTCCAAAAAAAAGTACCTTTTCCAAAAAAGTACCTTTTCCCAAAAAACATACATTTTTCCAAAAAAATACCTTTTTCAAAAAAAGTACCTTTTACAAAAAAAAGTACCTTTTCACAAAAAAAGTACCTTTTTCTAAAAAAATGTTCCTTTTCCCAAAAAACATACATTTTTCCAAAAAAGACCTTTTTCAAAAAAAGTACCTTTTCCAAAAAAAGTACTTTTTCTAAAAAAATGTTCCTTTTCCAAAAGAAGTACCTTTTCCAAAAAAAGTACCTTTTTCCAAAAAACATTCATTTTTCCAAAAAAAATACCTTTTTAAAAAAAAATACCTTTTCCAAAAAAAGTACAAATAAAATACTTTGGAAAAACGAAATTTTTTGGAAAAAGATACTTTGTGTACCATTTAAAATAATATATAATTTCAAAAAAATTACTTATTTTCCTCCCCCTACGGATATCTCCACTAAAACAAGGTTTATTGATATTCGGCATAGACGTGCCGAAATTCCTACCGGAACGGGCAAAAAGGGAAAAAGTCTCCCCATAAATAGTCTCACTAATTGGAAAAGTGCCTGCCCAAACCACTGGAGGTAAGAAGTTGAAATTTGGAATAAACCCAGCAAAATCTTTCATTACCAATTAAGTGGTTATATAATAGAAATTCATAGCTCCGCACAACTTATTTTTTGGCGTCTAAACTCATTATTTTTGTTTGGCGTGGTCGTTTTTATAAGTAGCCACGCTTACCCGCTCGCTTACGAAAAAATGAGAAATAAGTAGTTATGAGATTTTGAATAATAAGTGGTTACACACATGCCTACAAAAAGTTTAATTATAAGTGGTTATCCGATTGCTTACTTGATTCTTAAAAATAAGGAGTTAAGCAAATACTACTATTAAGGAAATACATTCAGAAAAATTTAAGTTTTCTCTAGTGTGTAAATTTAGGACTCGTCATAAAAATGTAAACATAAAACATATTTATATTTATTATATGTATAAAATTAAACTGTGTAAAAAGTACTTATTTAAACTATTATGAGTAAGTCATTATTTTATATTTAGAAACAATGAATACAATAGGCCGTTACTAGGAATTCATTATTTTATATTATACAATAATGCAAAAGGTAATGATATATCATTTTTGGTAATGTAGACAGTAATGAGGTGTCATTACCAATATTTTGCTGGGAAGGTTCCTCCACTATAGTAGACATCGACTAATTCCCTACAGGACATCCCAAAAGCAAATTCGGAATGTGAGTTCTTCATTCTGTGTAGGCGTCCGCTTGGACGGAATTTTTGAAATTCCTATCGGGAGGGGGAATAAGGGTAAAGTCTCCTCCTTGACGGCCTGTCCAATCCATTTTGGCCAACCTAAAATTTTAAATATGTATTCCTTGGAGTAGGACTAACTCACCGGTAACGTAATTTTTCTATTTTGGAACAGGAACATAGTAAAAATGGTGGTTGAAAGGGAAAAATGTCCCCACTAACGGCCTGCCCAAACCGCTTAGGCAATGCAGTTGAAATTTGGTATGAATGTTCCTCATCCATCGCAGATAGCCGCGAAGATGGAAGTTTTGTAAATTCCTAAAGGGAGGGGCAAAAAGAAGAAAAGCCTCACCTTGGTGGCCTGTAAAAACGCCTTCGGCTAGAAACCTGAAACTTAAAATGTGGGTCCCTGGAGTAAGGGCTAACTTATTAGAAATATACTTTTTGAATTTTGGACAGGGTCGTTATAAAATGGAGGTTCAAAAAGGGAAAGTGGCCCCTTCACGACCTGTCCAAACTGTTGGAACTAGGAAGCTGAAATTCGGTACTTAGGTTCCTTTTCCAGCCTAATTCCAACCGGGAGGGACAAAAAAAGAAAAAGTGTCCCCCTTGACAGCCTGCTCAAACTGCTGGAACTAGGAAGCTGAAATTCCCTGTCGATGGATTTTCGGAAATTCCTACCGAGAGGGGCACAAATAGTAAAAGTTGGCTAGAAACCTGAAATGTAAAACATGTTACTTGGAGTATGGGCTCACTTACCGGGAAGGTGCTTTTTGGACAGGGACATTGCAAAAATGGGGATTAATTAAGCGAAAAGTGCCGCTTAAAGGCCTGCCCAAACCGCTGGAGGTAGGAAGTTGAAATTTGGTATTAAAGTTCCTCCTCCATTGTAGACATCCGCTAAGATGAGATTTTTGGAAATTTCCACAGGTAGGGTCAAAAACAGGAAAAGTCTCCCCCTTAACGGCCAGGCCAAACTGCTGGATCTAGGGAGCTTAAATTCGGTATTTGGGTTCCTTCTCCAACGTAGACGTCCCCTAAGATGGTATTTTTGGAAATTCATACCGGGAGGGGTAAAAAGGGAAAAAACTTCCCCCTTGATGGCCTGGCCAAACTTCTGGCTATAGAGACCTAAAATTATGTATGTAGTAGGTTCCTCCTCCAACGCAGACGTCCTCTAAGACGGAATTTTTGGAAATTCCTACCGGGAGGGGTAAAAACGGAATAATTCTCCCCCTTGATGGCCTAACCGAACCCTTCGGCTAGAAACCTGTAATATATAATAATATGTTTTCCTTGGAGTATGGGCTAACTTATCGACAAGGCATTTCTAGGACTTTGGACAGGAACGTGGTAAAAATGGTGGTTCAAAAGGGGAAATTGCCTTCCCCCTTAACGTCTGCGTCTTTAGCTAGAAACCTAAAACTTAAAGAACAAGTGTATATGGAACACTAAAATTAAGGAACTAAATAGGAAACGAGTGGAATTGAAACACTACACAAGTGGAATGAAATGGATATAAACGTTGAACGAGTGGAATTGAAATTATAGACAATGGAAATGGATTGGAAGAGGGAACGAAATGGAATGGACTATAGAACGAAAAGGAATGAGAAGCGAGATGGCGTGGAATTGAAACACTGCAGTTAAAATAGGAATGGAACGGAGCAAGTGCAAAGAAATGGAAATAGAAGCGACTATTGATATCAGTCGCTTCTATACACAAGATACACAAGATAGTAGGAACGAAATGGAATGAAACGGGGAACGAGTGGAATTGGAATAACAGATAATGGGAACGAAATGCAATGGAATGGTGAACAAAATGGAATCTTGGAAGGAGTTGCATTGGAACACTAAAATTGTTAAACAAAATGGAATGAAATTTGAATGACTCAAACTGCCGGAGTTTGGTACTTGAAATTTGGCATGCGATTGAGGGAAGATTATATATATTTGGGATTTTTACTGGGAGGAACAAAAAGGGGTGAAGAACCCCTTTTAATTACCTGTTCAAACACTATCCACGGAATATGAAACTTATGTAGCATTGAAAAAACCTTAGAAAAGGAATGGAACTTATATATTCCGATATTTAAACTGCAGGTAACGAAGCACCGGTGGCAGAAACCGACGCAGTAAATTTTCCAAATGAATTGGTGAATTTACTTGAATTGCCAGGTCTACCTTTACATAAACTGGAATTAAAAAAAAAACTTTAAGGCACGCTAACAACGTAGCGGGATTTGCCCGCTATTTTTAATATTATAAAATGCTTTCCAACCCTGCTTTACGTTATTTATTTTCATTCAAAACACAAATGAACAAAACTACTTACGGGTCTATCTACCTAAGTTCGCACTTTACCAAATTATCTTAATATACACACGTATATTGCAATTTATTATGGATTCATGAGAAAAAGTGGTCAAATATTTATTTATTTAAACCCATTGTTGTGTCAGAATTATTTATTTGTGGTGGCTGGGTGAAGGCTTTTATTATAAAAACTGTACTTTAAATAAAAAAGCGAAAACTGTACTTTAAAGCACGCTAACAACGTAGCGGGCTGCGCCCGCTAGTCGTAATATAAGCACATTAGAGCGTACCACCTTACAGGCAAAAAAAAAAAGTTCGCCGTACACCCTCCAATACGAAGTATTTTTGCAACGATGTATCATACCAGTCATAAGGTTTAAAAAAAAAAATTTTTTATTTTTTTTGCCGAACGTAGGGGTCGCCATTTTACATTTTTCGTTATATCTTTGGCATTTACAGTCGGAACTTAAAGTATAATACATCGATGTTTTTCTCTCGAGGAGACCAGTGTTTTTCTCTCGAGGGCCATTGACCTCAAGTATCCTGTTCTAGTAGTTAGCCACCAGATCTCAGTTGCTACGCCCCTAATGTCAGAAAATTAAAGCTCGCAAAAAATCATTAAACTTTTGCTAATGAAGTTTTTCGATAAACCCAGTAGAATTTTTTTTTATATATTGGTTGCCGAACGTAGGGGTCGCCTTTTTAAATTTTTTTTCATTGGATTTTTCCTTTATAGCAAAACACTGGTCTCCTCGAGGCAAAAAAATCTATATATCACACTTTAAAATCCGATTTTAAATGCCGAAGCTATAACAAAAATTTAAAAAGGCGACCCCTACTTTCGGCCAAAAAAAAAAAATTTTTTTTTTAATTGCCTTGAATAAATACTTTATATTGGAGGGTGTACGGCGAACTTTTTTTTTGAAGTACGGTCTAAAGTACATATTTGTATAGAAGGCCGTCTTAATTAAAAAAAAACTTTAAAATATACAAACTAAATATTAATTCTCTTCTCAAACGGTAAACGAATTGATTTAGAAACGTGAAAGACATGGTTATTATATTTTCATCCCTTCTTTCAGGATATATTGGAATTGGTAATGGTTGCAAACTTGTGTCGGAACATAAAATAATAAATTTATTAAAATGAACCCAGTGTAGAAACGGTAATGACATATCATTATTTTTTGGAGTACCAGTAATGGCACACACTTACCTTCTGCATTATTTTAAAACATATAATAATGAGTTACGGATAATGACTTATTTTTATCATTATTTCAAATACAAAATAATTTTTTAGATTTTTTTGAAAATTTTTTGAAATCTATTTTAAGACTCAATATTTTTTAAACACTGGTAAGGATATATGTAAAGTGTAGTAAATCATTACCAGATATGTGGTTATGTAATTACATACTTGGTAATGGTAACTAGTTACTTTTGTTATTACATTTCTTATTACCTTTATATGGCGATGTCACGAAAAATAATGAGTTGTCGTTACATACCAATCCTGATTTAAATTCAGTGAAATGGGTTCGGGTTCCATGCATTGGAACATGTTGTAGAATTTATGTGGTTTTAAGCCGACTATACACACTTTCTTGGGAGATGTAGGAAAATTTAGATTTCCTATCGAAGTAATGTCATTTGAGAGTTGTGTGACACAAATTTAAAACAAATGAAACTTTGTCTTGAAGTACATTAAAATATAATTTTCATTTGTTTTAATTATTAAGGGTACTCACGATGGGTATTACAAACGATGCAAACGTTGCAAATGATTGCAAAAAAACAACGATTGCATCAACACAACAATCTATGTATTTGCAATTTGCATAATTTTTTTTCATTTGCAATAAAAAACCCTTTAGCAAAAATCACTTTGCATATAAGCTAAGTAGCAAATAAAACAAAACATCTGTTTTTAACATATCAGCCGCCATATTATTATTTATAAAACAAGAAATGTAATAAAAAAATTGCTTGTGATTTTTTATTAACATAAAACTTTTTTTATTTATTATTTTATTATTATTTTTATGATTCACAAATTTTCTCAAACATACGATTTATTTTTACTTTTGACGTAAACAAAATCACTGTTGCCAATTTAGCTATTTTCTCGTCAAATCCAGCGACATTTTACCATTTTCAGCTATTTGCTAGTGATTTTTTAGTTTGATTTAGCGATATTTTTAGGAAAAAAGTTGGCAACAGTGAACAAAATAGCTCATAAAGCAAATATGCAATTGATCTTAAAAAAGACGCTCACGATATGTTACAATTTGCATAGCAAATTAGCAAATTGCAATTATGCACATGTACCATCGTGAATACCCTTATTAAAATAATTAAAACAGAAATGGAAAACTCTCTATTATATTTGCTGAAGCCTATATAGCGCTTTGACGCTGCTCTAGCCAGACATGTCGGTGTGTTTTGAGAAGTTTAAAAAACACTTTTATTTTGGCCTTTCTCGATGTTTTTCGAAGCTTTTTTTATAGAAATATTGATTTTTTGTCATAATATCTGCAAAGAAATGTTTTAAAAATATATTGCAGAAAGGTAAAACAAAGCCGTTTTGAAGAGTTTCTTAAAACACATGACGTGTCTCGCTGGTGCAATGTCGCCGTGCTTGGAGTTGCTCAAAAAGAGGTATCTAAAGGAACCTCTTTCACTCGAGTTAAAAAGAATTTGATGGTGTTTTACTTAGTATTGTTTTTTTAAGCTTTTCTTCCAATTTTCAGCCAAAATTGAGAAAATTATGAAGTTTTGGGAAAAAACAAAGGCAAAATTCTATATTAAAAATGTAACCGGTTAATCGACCTATTTTATCCGATTATTCGGGTCCAATAATTATTTGCGTTTTATATTATTTGTTTCGAGATTAACCGAAAGAGAGGCGATTAATCGAGGAATCGGTTAATCGATTAACCGAATTGGAAACACTAGTATGGTACGAAAACTAAAATAATAGTCGGCTTTTGTGATTTAAAATCGACTTTTTCTTTTTTATAGTAAAGGTGAAAGCTTTTTACTATTTAAAATAAATAAAAACCTTTCATTTTTACTTCCTTGAATTTGGAAAATTCGCAAGTAAAAATAAAGACTTTGGACATATTTACTCTATCTCACAAATGCAATTTCATGGATTGGATATTATTTTGGCTATAAATTGTATTTATTTAAGGAATTAAATATATATGTAATACAAATGAATAACATCCTATTAATTCTACATAAAACTATAGAAGTTAAATTTGAAAAAAATTGTTTTAATAAATACAGAAAAAATCATGATTATTAAAACATCTGAATCATATCACCAAATCTTCTAAATGTACATCTTCAACAGTTCATAAAGCTTAGTAAAAAAAATACAGAATTGGTAGAAAGTGCTACATCTTTTAGAAGTGTGTGCTCCAGAACTTAATTTTTTGCAGTAATATTATTCAAAATCAAAGTCATAGGAAGGAAGTTGTTCGTTTTTAAAACAAAGTATGTATACATGAACCGATGATAAGGAAGTTCTTTTTCACATCTTTTTATTTTAATTTAATTAAAAAAAAAAAGAAAATCATCATGCAGCGTGTGGGGTTTGAACCCACACTCGTTGGCATTTCAAGCAGACGTTCTACCCCATATGCTATCGCTTGTTATAATAGATAGCTGACTTTTAGCAGTCTTGTTCAGTAAATTGTTTTTATCTTCATTTCTTTCATTTAAATAAAATATATAAAGCGGCGAACACATTAAGGAACATTGAGTAGGGAACATAAAATATCAAAAAATTATGTAAACACGAATTGCACAAATCAACATTCGTAAAAAATTGCCATTTTTCACTAATGTTCCTTAGTGTATTCCCCGCTTAACATATTGGAAAATATACATATAAAGTTGTTCTTTTTTTAAAGTGTTTTTTTAATAAAAAATAATATACTTATATACAGAAATAAAGCTGTAAAAATAGGAGAAAAAGCTACTAAAAATTATGTAATTAAAAATGACCTTGCAAAAAATTTCTGATATTAGCAGATTGTTTTTTGCTAAATACTAGTAAGATAAGAAGGAAAAATAAAACTGTTAAATTTACAAAATTTTGGTTACATTTAAGTTAACTTTTACTTAATTAAAAATAACGAATTACCTTGATAAAATCCATAAAAAATTTTGTAGCATATTAGTAGATAAAAAATAGTTTTTTTTGCAAGGTAATTTTTAACTTATTTTTACTAGTTCTAACTAAAATGTTTACAGGATTTTTCTTTTTCTGTTATTTTTAATTTCTAAATATGTATATTCAGTAAAAATTTGATCAAAATGGATTTTTTAAATTCCAATTTTTTAAATACAAACAATATTGTATTAAAAACAATATTTCATTAAAAATTAATAGAAAATTAAAAAATTTATTTCATTTTTTACAGTGAAAACTACAAAAAATTATTAATTGTGGAAAAAAAGTTCCAAAAAATGTTTTCGACCTGGTGGGATTCGAATCCGCAACCCTTTTATTTATGTGCCAGCACGTTTCTACCCCCATACAAAATATTAACTTCTTATCACCCGTGAAAAAGAACTTCTGACTCGGAAAGAAAACTCGGACATAGCGTTTCTGAAAGAAAACGAAAAATGTAACCAAAATTGTTTGCATCAGATTGCATTCAAAAAAATGTAGGTAAGTGTTAAAAATATTTTTAAATAACCATAAACAGAGGTGATTCAACTAATATTTATGCGTCAAAAGATGATTCAACTAATGATTTTGCGTCAAATCAAAAAAAGTTATCAGTTTTTTACCCTAAACTGCTGTAGCGAAAAACGATTGATTTTGCATTTCATTGGTTTGGAATCCATATTTTGAGCCATTACTGACATTAGTTTGACAAATTGAATTTGTTTCACACAATTTAAGAATTTTTTGATCGCAAAATGTTATGTTTTTAATATATTATTTTGTAACTTCGCAACCGCTGATTGGATTTTAAAAAAATTTATATTTTCGAAAAGCATTTAAAAATACAAAATTTAAAAAAAATTAAAAATTTTTTGTGGGAATGAATTGTATTTTTATTCGCGAAACCGCCAATTTGATAAACACAAATTGTATATTATTGGAAAGCATGTTGAAAACCCAAAGACGAAAAACTAATAAATTGAAGAAAATTCGTACGCATTTTTTTTTGTTATATCTTTTGCTTGTGGAAATGGAACCTCCGTTACCACAAAAAAAAATTAAAATTGTGCAAAAAAAGTTATTGCGACAACTTGTAGAAGAGATTTTTGCAATTAGGTTTATAATGACTACCCGAGTAAAAAAAATTATATATAATCATATGTGGCATATATTACAATATATAATTAGACATGTGGTTATGTATATCCATATATAATTATATATGACGTTTTTTCCGAAAAATTTTCCTTATATTATGCCATATATAATTTCATCTAATTAGATATCGGCCTTCATAATATTAGATATGGCATATATAATTATATATTACATAACATGGTTGATCTTATTGCATATAGTTATATATAGAACTATATCTTAATATATATGGTGGCATTGTAGCAATATATAATTATATATGGTATCATTTAAACAATATATAATTATATATGGTGACAGTTAAACTAGATATTATCATATATGGTGCCATTTAAACAATATATGGTCATATATGGTACCTCATAAACCAAATCTTTAATTCAGTTCCAGATATGATAATATATGGTACTATATATAGTGCGATATATATTTATAT
Source organism: Leucophora obtusa (assembly GCA_949987735.1). NCBI lineage: Eukaryota > Metazoa > Arthropoda > Insecta > Diptera > Anthomyiidae > Leucophora > Leucophora obtusa. The sequence goes on from OX465298.1 coordinate 87,687,696, forward strand.
ATGTTGTTATTTAAGCTATATATTATCATAAATGGTGCCATTTAAACCATATATTATCATATATGGTGCCATTCAAACCATATATTATCATATATGGTACCATTTAAACCATATATTATCATATATGGTGCAATTTCAACAATATATGCCCATATATGGTACCTCATGAACAATATTTTTAATACAGTTCCACATATGATAATATATGCTACCATATATAGTGCCATATATATTTATATATGGTGTTATTTAAGCAATATATTACCATATATGGTGCCATTTAAACCATATATGGTCATATATGGTGCCATTTCAACAATATATGCTCATATATGGGACCTGATGAACGACATTTTTAATACAGATGCAGATATGATAATATATGCTACCATATATAGTCCCATATATATTGATATATGGTGTTATTTAAACAATATTAATATATAGACATATATGGTATCATTTAAACAATATATTGTCATATATGGCACAATTTAAACAATATATGGTCAAATTTGGTACCACATCAACATTTTGAATACAATTCCATATATGGTTTAATTTGAATAATGTAAAACTATGTATGGCGCTATAAAAAATATTATCAGATATGTTACTTCATTAACAATATTTATAATACAGTGTCATATATTGTAATATATGTATATCATTCAATATATATTGATGTATGGTAATGGTACAATAATTCCAATATCAGTTGAGATACAATTTGTGGGTCCATATCAACAATTTGTTCACCTACATTTAACATATATATATGTGCATTTAAGTTATAATTTATAAACACTTTATAAAGTTAAATAGTTAATTAGAAATTTATTAATAAAAAGGTCGAAAATACAATTTTTATTTTTTTTAATAAAAATTAAAACCCAACATTTTGTTAAATAGTTAACTTATAATAAAATAAAAATGTATTTCCTAAAAATAAAAATATAGTGTTAATTAATGTTAATATACAATAGGTTTAAGTTTATCCCAGACAGAAAAATATAATCTGCACAGTGCTGGCAAACCGTTGGCGATGGTCGGTTATGCGTTGGCAGAACGTTGCATTAACTATCTTGGCAAAAAAATAGATTTCAAAAAACATTTTTGAAAAAATTGAGAAAACTTTTTTTAATATTTGCTCTTAAAAACATGAAATTTAACCCAGTCCACCAGATTGTCAGCCAAGACCTCTACACTCTAATCTAACGAGATTTGTTATAGATGTGTGATAGCTACAAATTAAATGAATGATAAAAGCATTTCGAGCTAACTTATAAGCATCGAAAAAAGGTATTCCAGAAATTATTAAATTTTTTTTAGAAAATTTTAATTGTATATCACAAAATATTATTTGCACTTCAGAAACTACAATATTACGCAAATTTAATTATATATTTATTTAGTTGTGTCCAGAAATAATGAAATCTATTTCAGAATTTCATAGCTAATAGAGAAAAATTTCTCAAATACATTTCATAATTTCGGAAATACGATTGATAATTTCTGAAATACAGTTTGATAATTTCTGAAATATAGTTGTGAATTTCGGAAATACAATTAATAATTTCTGAAATACAATTGATAAATCTTAAAACAAATAATACAATTGGAAATGGTGTAGAGCGTCAAAATAATGTAAATAAAATTATTTTATTCAAAGATTTCAATTTAATAAAAAAATAAATATATAAATTTATAAAAAAATTTATAGAAAAAAAAATTTTAATTTTATAAAAAGAAATTCATTTTGTAAAAGAAATGCATATTGAACTCGTTACCTTCTGAGTTTAATAGCGAATTTACATTGTTAAAATGTTCAGTAGATTTCGTTTTGAAATCCAATTCGAAATCTATATCGTTTACATTAGAATATTTGACAGATGATTGGGATTTCGATCAGCCAACAACAATTTTTTTGTAAACAAACTACCCAGCTAACAAAGATGATCATTAATGACTCAGAAATGAGCTCCAAAAACATAAACATTTTTCCACTTTTTCCTATGAAAGTGGTCCGTCCAAAAGAGCCCCCTGTGTACTCAGAAATGACTCAGAAAAAAGAACGTATAAAATCGAAATTTTCTTCATAAATTGAAATAATTTTGGAATCTTCTTTGAGTCCGAAAAATGAACCCTCGTTTTGAGACAGCTTTTTAGATTGTAGAGACAACTTTTTGGATTGTTTTCTGAGGGTTCATATTTTATACCAAAAGAAGAGTGTTTTCAAAAAAACAATAATCATTTCTATGAGCCTTTTAAAAATCTTATTTATGAGCGCTCCGAATTTGCTGGCTGGGTAACCCAGAAACAAAGATGATCATTAATGACTCAGAAATGAGCTCCAAAAACATAAACATTTTTTCACTTTTTCCTATGAAAGTGGTCCGTCCAAAAGAGCCCCCTGTGTAATCAGAAATGACTCAGAAAAAAGAACGTATAAAATCGAAATTTTCCTCATAAATTTAAATAAATTTGGAATCTTCTTTGAGTCCGAAAAATTAACCCTCATTTTGAGACAGCTTTTTAGATTGTAGAGACAACTTTTTGGATTGTTTTTTGAGGGTTCATATATTCTGCCAAAAAAAGAGTGTTTTCAAAAAAACAATAATCATTTCTACGAGCCATTTAAGAATCTTATTTATGAGCGCTCCGAACTTGCTGGCTGGGTAACCTTAAAAAATTACTAAAATTAAAAGATTTTCTAAAAACCATTTTATTTAATGGCGGAACACAAAAATCATTTATATTATGAAAGAAACAATGTTATATTTACTAAGAAATGTGTTTAAGTATAGGGATGATTAGTATAAAGCTAAAATATTCAATGTTTTGTCAGTGGTCTTGCCGGCGCCATCATTTGATTTTTCATAGTTTCTCTTCGTCGGACACAATAAAATAGCCGTTTTCAACTTTAAATATTTCTTTCAATTAAAAATAACAGACTTTATTATGTTATTCCTTAATTTTTTAAAGTTATTAAAATTTATTATTTAATAAATTTTAATGACATAAACAGCTGCTAAATGTTGCCACTTTTTCTACAAACTTCCCTACTTTTCTGCAAATATGGGAGAAAAATTGGATTTCAATTTGGATTTCGATGAGATTTCGCTGAAATCCAAATTAAATTGGGATTTCATTTCCTATGGGAAATCTGTTTGAAATCCCAAATTTTTATTGGATTTCAGTCGAAATCTATCGAAATCTACTTTTAACTCGATTTCGATCATAATGTAAATTCGCTATAAACCTTATTTTAACAAAATATTGTAATTTAATTATACAATCAGTGCTCTGCCAGTCTATTATTTTTTGAACAGTTGGCAATATATGTCTGGGATCTTATTTAATCCCAAATAAATGGAGATCTTACGTACACAGAAAAAACAGTAGGCACCAACAATGGGAATTTGTAAAAGCAATCACATTTTCTTTTAAATTGAAATTTTATTCCCAACAATTTTTTTGTTTGAAATATTTGTAACTAGTTTGTAAATTGTTATCTTTCATATAAAAATTGTTTAAAAATAAAAATTCAAAGTTACAAAAAACAAAATAATTTTTTTTTTTTGGATTTGCAAATTTCTTTGTTGGTGCCTTTTTAAAAAGTTTTTTTTTTGTATTTACAAATTTGGTATGAGAAAGGTGTTTAAAAATTTAATTAGAATTTTGTAAATTCGTTCTGTGTAGTACCCAAATATAATGCGGCATCTAATTTTATCTGTCATTTTTATGGATACTTTTAGATGTCAATCCCCAAATATATTGCTGTTTCTAATTCGATCTACCATTTTAATACCGAAATAAATTGCTGGATCTAATTCGATCTGCCATTTTTCTGATAAATTTAGATCCAAGTTTATCCCCAATTATATTGCTGGATCTAATTTGATCTGCCATTTTTTCGGTTAAATTTAGATCCAAGTTTATCCCCATATATATTGCTGGATCTAATTCGATTAGGAATTTTTCGGATAAATTTAGATCTAAGTTTATCCACATATATATTGCTGGATCTAATTCGATCTGGCATTTTTCGGATAAATTTACATCCAAGATTATCCCTAAATATATTGCTGGATCTAATTCGATCTGCCACTTTTTCGGATCAAATTAGATCTAAGTTTATCCACAAATATATAGCTGTATCTAATTCGATCTGCCATTTTTCGGATCAAATTAGGTCTTACTAAATCCCAAAATATATTGCTGGATCTAATTTGATCTGCCAATTTTCTATTCAATTTATATCCAAGTTTATCCACAAATATATTGCTGAATCTAATTCGATCTGCCATTTTTCGGATAAATTTAGATCTAAGTTAATCCACAAATATATTGCTGGATCTAATTTGATCTGCCATTTTTCAGATCAATTTATATCTAAGTTTATCCACAAATATATTGCTAGATCTAATTCGATGTGCCATTTTTCGGATCAAATTAGATCTAAGTTTATCCCCAAATATATAGCTAGATCTAATTCGATCTGCCACTTTTTCGGATCAAATTAGATATACGTTTATCCACAAATATATTGCGGGATCTAATTTGATCTGCCAAAATTGAGATCAAATTAGATCTAAGTTTATCCCCAAATATATAGCTGGATCTAATTGGATCCGCCATTTTTCGGATCAAATTAGATCTAAAAATATCCGCAAATATATAGCTGGATCCGCCAATTTTCGGATCAAAATAGATCTAGGTTTATCCGCAAAGATATCACTGGACCTCCCAATTTTGAGATATAACTTGATCTTAGTTTATCCCCATATATACAATGGGATCTAATACGATATGATTGGATACACCCAATTTTGAGATCTAATTGGATCAGCTAGATATTATAGCAGATCTTAAACAATATCAAATTGGATATAATTAGATATTGCGCGAGATCAATTTTTTTTACTCGGGTAAACTTACTGATTCCATTAAGAATAAACCGAAATATTAACAGTTTTTGCTTCTCACAAATTTGGCCCAAAAACTTATCACATTTTTTGATTTCATCCATATATAACATGATTATTTTTATTAACAAACGCTGGAAAATTGCTTAGTACTCGTATTACAAATTTTATTTATAACTAAATGTTTTCTTCTTCTGAACGGCAGAAAACAGGCTTTGAATTCAGTGAACGTAATTTTTGTTTTTCAATTCAGTGAACGTACTTTTTTTGATTTAGTGAACGTAATTTCTTTTTTTTAATTCAGTGAACGCAACTTTTTCAATTCAGCGAACGTATTTTTTTTTTTAGTTCACTGGACGAATATGAAATTGAACGAATTCAGTGGTGAATTAATTCAGTAAGGAATTAATTCACTTTTTTTCCGTTCGATTTATAAAACTGAACGCGTTCACCAGTGAATTAATTCATTTGATTTAATATAGAACTATAGCAATTGAATTAATTCCTTGAATTTTTTGTTTGATGAACGCGTTCAGTTGAACGAATTCACTGAATTACTTAAGAAAAGGAATTCATTCAATTCTAGACAAAATTGAATTCGATTGGTAGTGAATTCATTCAAAAAGGAATTAATTCTTCAAAGCTCTGAGTACATATCGACTTTCCGCCGAATGAAACAACTGTAATTTTTTATTACGTTTTTAAAATCTGTTGATAAATCGAAAACCGCCAAGCTTTAAAAACCTTCATATTCTAGAGGTACCTTTCTTTGGTGTTGAATAGCACAGCTCCCGTTGAGTCCGTGGATTCGGTCCTTAACACATATGCACTGCGACAGTATGAAATTTCATAGCTAAATAACGATTATTTTAAACTAAGAAAAAAAAATATAAATTTTTAAAACTGATTATTCTGCTTTCTTTAATGAAAAACAGAACTTGTTTGTTCGAACTTTATTCACAAATTAGTGAGGGCAGATATATTTCAGCCTCTACTTCGATGTTTTTATTTTTTATTTATTTATTTAAATAAAAACCGTGCATATTAGTTTTCAAAATTTTGTTCTTGCAAACAGGATGACAGCTGTTTCGGAGGACGCTACTCCCCCGCATCAGTATCCGCGCAAGATCACAACCATAAAGGATTATGACTAAGGTTTGTTTGATTACTTATGTATGTGCAAAACATCAGAGTTTATACTGATCCCCACTTTAAATAAATAAGAATTCTGTATTCTCCGAAGTTTAAAAAGCAACAAAAAAAAAACCAAAACAAAATTATATCAAACTAATATGAAATGTAAGTAGGCCAACACTGCCAGCCAATACATACATTTTTTGTGTCTTCCAATAAATTAGTGAGACGTTTTTACTAACTTAAAAAAGTTAATGTTTTTTGCCGTGGGCCGCAAATGTTTCAAATTGATTATTCTGCTTTTATTCAATGAAAAACAGAACTTGTTCGAACTTTATTCACATATTAGTGAGGGCAGATATTATTCAGCCTCTAGTTCGATGTTTTTATTTTTTATTTATTTAAATAAAAACCGTGCATATTAGTTTTCAAAATTTTGTACTTCACTAAAAAAAAAAGTTAGTATAAAAATTAGTAAAACGGTTTCCAATTTTATTATACTAGTATTATACTAATTTTTAGTATTAAGTTGTTTTTTAGTAAAATAATTTGGTATTCTCATTTTACAAATTACAGAATTTTTTACTAATTTGAGTTGCTAAATCTACAAATTTAATTTTACTAAATTTTGAAACCCGATTAGCTAAAATTAGCAAAAAAAATTACTAATCTTTTTTATTTTGCAAGTTTAAATTTTTTATTTTTTTTTGAAAATATACACAAACTGATAGAAATTTTTGTTGCAATATGATTACCAGAAATTCAAGTTGTTTTTAAGCGTTTTTTCCATTTATAATAAAAATAGATTTGTTCTCTAAATTTTTTTGTTGTTTTTTAATGTTTATATTTCCACGTTTTTTTTTTGCTTTTTTCGAATATTTCTTTGCTATAAATACAAATTAGTTTGCAATTTTTTCAATATGTATTTTTATCATCCATATTCGTACACTCGGTGAAAAAAAGATTTATCATATTGATGAAACTGCTTCATAAATCAATCATCGGCAGTAAATATGATGAAGCGTTTCATAAAGCAGATGATCTTTTTTATACGAAAATTGATGCCAAAACGTCTTTCAAATTAGTTCGTATTAACCGATAGCTAAAAGTTTAGCTTAAAAGAATTTTACTGTAAATGGTACAATTGTTTTCTATTCTAAAGCTGCCTACACACGAAGGAACATTCGTCACAAAATGCCCTTCGTGTATAGCGAACTATAGAAAATCAAGCATGCTGTACAGCATGCTGGACGGCTGTATGAATTCGATCATGTAGTGTCTAATTTAACAGCTTGTCAAACATGTTGGACGAAAAACAAAATTTTTTGATTTTTCGGCAGGTTTGACAAACACGCTTTACAGTGTAATGGAAAATATCATCAAACATTAGGGAATTTTACATTTTTAATAAGTTATTTTGTGACAAGAAAGGGATAACGTTAATAAAAAAAACTAAAAAATGGAAAAACAGAAGAAAAAAAATTAAATTCAAAGAAAAAAAATTAAAAAAATAATTTCGTCATTATCATCCGCTGTGTTAATTTTGTGTTTTTAAAGGTACATTTTACAGCATGCTTGACCGTGTATTTGATCGTATAAAGTCCGCTTATGTCAATAGCGGCCTATATACGAGCAAGCATGCTGTCCAGCTTGTTTGACAAACAAAAAATGGTTTTTGGAATACACGGGCAAGCATGCTAAAAAACTTTACTTCAAAACCACAAAATCAACACAGCGGATGATAATGACGAAATTATTTTTATTAATTTTTTTCTTGGAATTTCAGTTTTGAATTTCTGTTTTTGCATTTTTTAGTTTATTTTAGGGATGTGCGATTAATCGATTAATCAAACTTCTAGATTAATCAAAATTCTGATTAATCTATTAATCGATTATTCAATAATTCTGATTAATCAAAAATATAATTAATCGATTAATCAGTTATTTCGATTATTCAAAATAATGATTAATTGATTAATCATGATTTTGATTAATCAAATTTATGAATAATTGAATAATATCTTGTTTTTCTCCATTGACGACGCTTTTTAACGCCAGTTCAAAATAGAGACTTTAAATTTAGGAACGGAGTTGGTCAAGTCTGACCAGTGAGCAAACAACCTTTGTTATTCTCTTTATTTGGAGCTATATAAAGTATCGCCACAAAACAAGGCTAAAATTTCCGTATTTTTCTATTTTAAATATTAATTGAAATTATTAAATTTTCGATTAATCAAAATTCAAATTAATCGATTAATCGTAATTCTGATTAATCAAATTTTAAACTAATCAATTAATTGACTAATCAAAGTTCTGATTAATCATACTGTTTGATTAATCGATTAATCGCACATCCCTAGTTTATTTATTAACGTTATCCCTTTCTTGTCACAAAATAACTTATTAAAAATGTAAAATTCTCCAATGTTTGATGATTTTTTTCAATATACGGTAAAGCGTGTTTGTCAAACTTGCCGAAAAATCAAAAAATTTTGTTTTTCGATAACATGCTGCACAAACCGTCAAATTAGACATTATATGGTCAAATTCATACAGCCGGCCAGCATGCTGTACAGCATACTTGGAAGTCTATATGGCCGCTAATGTATCGTGTGGACATTCGTGTTATCAAAATTTTTTGATATTTTGTGTTTCCTAACTCAATTTTCCATCGTGTGTATCGATGTTACTGTTTTTGCTGTTTTAGTTCATTAAGAGCAGTCGTACTGGGAGGTGCTTTTGTAATTGCGCATTATGGCGACAATTACAAATAATGAAAACTGCATTAATTTTATAAATGAATATAAAAATTTATAGACAATTAAGAAAAAAATCCTTAAATATAAATTGTAACAAAATATTGACCAGTTTTCCTTTAAACATATATAAAGCTGCCTACACACTAGGGAACATGGTTGAGGGAACAAAAAATATCAAAAAATTTTTTAAACACGAAATGCACGCTCTCAACACGCACACACACACAAACGCACTCACACATTCACAAAAAATGCTCTCTTTTTTTAAGAATGTTCCCTAGTGTGTAGGCAGCTTAATATAAACAACTGTAAATTGCCCGCGTGCTAACCCGGTGTCTTCAAATGCAATAAATTATATGATATGAAATGTCAAAACCATTGCAGCTAAACGTCAAAATGATATCAATTGCAAAGGAGAACACTTGTCCATTTCATGGATAAGAAATATCATAGATTTTTTTTCGAAAAACAACAAATTTTATGAAACATTAATATTTACCGACAAATAATAAAAAAACTAAACACTTTTCCATTCTTTTTTACCAAATTTTTTGTTGTTTTTCTATTACAAAATTAAAATGAAAACTAAAAGTTACATTTGATCTCTGGCATCACTGCAAGAGCCGATTGCATGTCAGCGATATGATGTTTGTATTAATTTTATTGTGCATAGACTAATAGCATCAGAAAATTACAATTTTATTAAAAATTTTAAATTATTAAGAAAAACATTAAATTCTGTAATAAAATTAATAAGAAAGGGATACAAATTTTCTATGACTAAAAAAAAATAACGAAATAAACGATTGAACGAAAAGAACGAATAATGGTGAACGATGTCATATCGTTCAATGAACTGAACCGTTCAAATGAACTAGTTCGTTCATGAACGACACAACTCTAAGCAAGAGGTTTTTCAACAAAAACATTCGGTAGTGTTTTGATAGTTAAAAAAATAAAGTGAATTAAAATAATAACTTGTAAAAATCAATAACAATGGAACATATTGGACCAGTACATGGTGGTCATCCTGGGGTACTTGCTCCACAACATATGCCCACCGCACCCAGTGGTCCTAATACTCTTCAAACATCATCTTCGACCGGAACAACATCCTCATCTTCAAATAAATCGTCTTTATCCGTAAAACCCAATTATACTTTAAAGTTTACTTTGGCTGGTCATACCAAGGCAGTATCAGCTGTTTTCACCCAATGGGGAATGGTTGGCGAGTTCATGTGAGTACCAGAAGTGGGAAAAGAAATAAAATCTTATGAATTGACCTGTCTCGGCCGTTCATTTTAATCGTGATGGTTCGTTAATTGCTCTTCTAGCTATATTGGCTTATGTAGTATTTGGGATCCAGCCAGTGGTCAGTGTTTGAAGACTTTAATAGATGATGGCAAGTATATATTGGCGGCTACTTTGGATAATACTTTGAAATTATGAGACTATTCAAAAGAAAAATGTTTAAAAACCTACACTGGACATAAAAATGAAAAATATTGTATTTTTGCAAATTTTTCAGTAACTGGAGGAAATGTTAGTTAAAGGCAAGAATTTTTTTTATCTATAAATTTGTTTTAAATGTTTGTAATATTTTTTTGTGGGTTGTTTCCGGCAGTTAATATGGTTTACATCTGGAATCTACAATCGAAAGAGGTGGTCCAGAAATGACAGGGTCACACCGACACTGTGTTGTATACTGCTTGTCATCCAACAGAAAATACTATTGCTTCGGCGGCTTTGGAAAATGACAAAACCATAAAATTATGGAAAAGCGATACATAATTTTACAATTACATATGGTTATCCCAATATTGCTACCATACGTGAATTGGTATTTAAAAAGGTTTTGCTCGTATCAATGGCAAAAAATCACCCATTATTTGTTTGGAAGATATTATTCATGAGATATTTACAGTGGGTACAAAGGTTCAAGCTGTTAGTGAATTTATGTGTGCATTTTTAGTAAGTTTATTGTCTTTATATTAATTTATATGTAGCAAAAATCAACTTCTATTTTTTTATCTACAGTTTTGTAGCCCACGTGAAGCTTGGAAGAATAAAGTGTCGGTATCCTTTAAGCGTGGAGGCGAATACGGCGATCGTGGTAATGGTATCAATGATTTAATAACATGCAGTTTATAAATATATTTTTGTAAAATTTGACACTGTTACTTATAAACTAGAAAGTATTTTAGGGGCTTTGACATGTCTTTTTCATATTTATGTAGTTTTTCATTTTAAATATCCGATTGAATGTAAACATGTATGGCTCTGCAATCACATTTTTATGGAATCAATTTTCCTAAAGACAAGTTATCAACAGCAATCCTTAGCCTGACAACTTATCTAAAAAATATAAATGAATAGAAAAATTTATAAATTTTACTCCTATATTAGTTAATTTGATAATTTCACATTTTAAGTCGTTTAAAACATGTTATTTTTCGCTGTTTTCGCATCAATTTATTAATTAAAGGAAATAACAATTGCCTACTTTTGTTAACTTTGAAACTCTTAATTTCTAATTATAATCTTTACAGCTGAGTTTCATACTGAAGTCTTTAACTTCACTATTAAACAAAAGAAAATGCCAAGAAATTTGTGTACGAAACCACAAAAAATTATGCATTAATAAAAGTAAACTCAAAAACCTACACGGTGGTTTTCATACTGAAGGTTTTTGAGTTAAGCATTAGTTATTTAATTTGTTATTTCGTATACAATTTTTTACATTTTATATTTCAATATCGTTAAGTTCAAGTTAACTTTAAATATGAAACCGAGCGTAATAGATAAATAATAAAATGTACCTACATTAATTTGGAATAAATGTTGGCATTTTTTTATACTTTTAAAAGTAAATACTTATAAAAATTTGCATTAAATGAATGTGTGACTTTCTTTAAAATACTTATACATATTAATACTCCAAAAATTAATTTAAATGAGAATATCAATTTGATATTGATCTCAAAAGCCTATTATTTAGTACATATATTTATAATAAATCTTTTTATCTTTTTATATACATACATTCAATGTATCATTCATCTAAAAGTTATTTAAATTTTAAAACTTTACTTATAATTAAATCGTATTTAAAATTACATTTCATTTTATAACTAAAAAGAAATAAATTTTACTATTCGTAAGCATTTTTTATGGATTTTATTTTAGATTTTTTGGAAATAAAATACAGTATGCATACTAATATTTAGTATAAGTACTATTTTATTTCCATTTTAATTTACAGAAATTTTACTAATATATAGTAAAATTACTAATTTTTGCTTCTAAATGAATTTCACTAATATTTAGTAAAAAATTTGGCTAATTTTAGCAAATTGATTTCCATTATGAATATACTAAAATTATACTAAATTTTAGTAACTATTACAAATTTTTTCCACAACTTTGACTTTACTAATAATTACAGACACATTTTGCTAAAATTAGCTAATCGGTCTGCTGGCCTAATATTAGTTAATTTTTCTGTAATATTACAGTTTTTTCTGTAACTTCTACAGACTTTTTTATTTGAGTGTTGCAAACAGGATAGACACCCGAGTAAAAAAAATTATATATAATCATATGTGGCATATATTACAATATATAATTAGACATGTGGTTATGTATATCCATATATAAATATATATGACGTTTTTTCCGAAAAATTTTCCTTATATTATGCCATATATAATTTCATCTAATTAGATATCGGCCTTCATAATATTAGATATGACATATATAATTATATATTACATAACATGGTTGATCTTATTGCATATATAGATATATATAGAACTATATTTTAATATATATGGTGGCATTTTAGCAATATATAATTATATATGGTATCATTTAAACAATATATAATTATATATGGTGACAGTTAAACTAGATATTATCATATATGGTGCCATTTAAACAATATATGGTCATATATGGTACCTCATAAACAAAATCTTTAATTCAGTTCCAGATATGATAATATATGGTACTATATATAGTGCGATATATATTTATATATGGTGTTATTTAAGCTATATATTATCATATATGGTGCCATTCAAACCATATATTATCATATATGGTACCATTTAAACCATATATTATCATATATGGTGCAATTTCAACAATATATGCCCATATATGGTACCTCATGAACAATATTTTTAATACAGTTCCACATATGATAATATATGCTACCATGTATAGTGCCATATATATTTATATATGGTGTTATTTAAGCAATATATTACCATATATGGTGCCATTTAAACCATATATTGTCATATATGGTGCCATTTCAACAACATATGCTCATATATGGTACCTGATGAACGACAGTTTTAATACAGATGCAGATATGATAATATATGCTACCATATATAGTACCATATACTTTGATATATCGTATCATTTAAACAACCCGAGGAAAAATAGTTACATATAGTCATATATGTGATTAAGTTATATCTGTATAAATATACAGTTTCATCCGAAGAATGGCCCGATATATTTTTATCAATTGTTTATCAATTTTTATCTAAATGTATCAGTTTAGATCTGACCTGATTAAAATATGTGTTAATCAGATGAAATTGTATCAGATTTTTGACCTGATACAATTTTATCGGTTTGATCGTAATTGGTTCAATTTTATATAAATAAAATATAATTGTATCCGACATTTACCTTATACAATTGTATCAAAGTTTTAAACTGATATCAGGTCAAAATTGGGATATAACTATATAATTTTGTATACAAATATATCTATTTGGACCTAAACTGATACCATGTAATATAAACCAATAAAATTGTATCAGGTCAAAAATCTGATACAATTTCATCTGATTAACACATAATTTAATCAGGTCAGATCTAAACTGATGCAATTAGATAACAACTGATACAAATAAGAACTGATACAATTTTATCGGGCCATTTTTCGGATCAAATGGTATATGGATGAATCTAAGTTATATATTACCATATAAAGCTCCATATTGGTGCCATTTAAACAATATATTGTCATATATGGTGCCATCATATATGGTAACTCATCAGCAACTACAATATTAACTGTATTTCAGAAGCCATTAATTGTATTTCAAAAAATTTAAAATGTATTTTAGAAATTATGGAATGTATTTCAGAAATTTATTAATTGTATTTCAGAAATAATCAAATCTATTTCAGAACTTGTTGATGGTTTATCAGAGAAATTTTTCTGGAGAAAAATTTCTAAATTACATTTCATAATTTCTGAAATACAATTGATAATTTCTGAAATACATTTTGATAATTTCTGAAATACAGTTGTGAATTTTGGAAATACAATTAATAATTTCTGAAATACAATTGATAAAACTGAAATTCAATTGACTAGTTCTGAAATACAATTCATAAATCTGAAAAATAATTGATAAGTTCTGAAATACAATTGATAAAACTGAAATTCAATTGATTATTTCTGAAATACAATTGATAAGTCTTAAAAACAATTGCTACAATTGGAAATGGTGTAGAGCGTTAAAAATATGTAAATAAAATTATTTTTAAAAAAAAATTCAATTTAATAAAAAAAATATAATTTTATAAAAACATTTATAGAAAATAAAATTATAATTTTATAAAAAGAAATTCTTTTGAATGGGGGAAATGTTTTTAGTTGATGTGTTATTTTTAAGTAAATGAATGTTATTTTAGTTTGACTCAAGATCATAAATTAATATCACTTTCTGTTTAAATTATTTTCAAATCAAAGAAAGATGATACAATTTTTACAAGTAAATTACAAAGAATAAAAATTAATGAAAAAATTTCGATAAGACCAGCAAGGAGAATGCGCATTTTTATAAAAAAAAAATGCATAGCCGTGAAAGGTATTGAACTCGAGACCTTCTGAGTTTAAACCTTATTTTAACAAAATATTGTAATTTTTATAAAATCAGTGCTCTTCCAGTGTATTATTTTTTGAACTATTGTCAATATCTGTCTGGGATCTTATTTAATCCCAAATAAATGGAGATCTTACGTAGTACCCAAATATAATGCGGGATCTAATTTTAGGTGTCATTTTTCTGGATAGTTTTAGATGTCAATCTCCAAATATATTGCTGTTTCTAATTCGATCTGCAATTTATGGGATAAATTAGGATCCTACCAAATCCCCAAATATATCACTGGATTTAATTCGATCTGCAATTTATCGGAAAAGTTAAGATCTTACGCAATCCCGAAGTATATTACTGGATCTAATTTTATCTGTAATTTTTTGGATAAATTTAGATCTTACTTAATCCCCAAATATATTGCTTGATCTAATTCGATCTTCCATTTTTCGGATCAAATTAGATATAAGTTTATCCACAAATATATTGCCACTTTTTCGGATCAAATTAGATCTAAGTTTATCCACAAATATATTGCTAGATCTAATTAGATCTGCCAAAATTGAGATCAAATTAGATCTATGTTTATCCCTAAATATATTGCTGGATCTAATTCGATCTGCCACTTTTTCGGATCAAATTAGATCTAAGTTTATCCACAAATATATAGCTGGATCTAATTCGATCTGCCATTTTTCGGATCAAATTAGGTCTTACTAAATCCCAAAATATATTGCTGGATTTAATTTGATCTGCCAATTTTCTATTCAATTTATATCCAAGTTTATCCACAAATATATTGCTGGATCTAATTCGATCTGCCATTTTTCGGATAAATTTAGATCTAAGTTAATCCACAAATATATTGCTGGATCTAATTTGATCTGCGAGTTTTCAGATCAATTTATATCTAAGTTTATCCACAAATATATTGCTGGATCTAATTCGATGTGCCATTTTTTGGATCAAATTAGATCTAAGTTTATCCCCAAATATATAGCTACATCTAATTCGATCTGCCACTTTTTCGGATCAAATTAGATATACGTTTATCCACAAATATATTGCGGGATCTAATTTGATCTGCCAAAATTGAGATCAAATTAGATCTAAGTTTATCCCCAAATATATAGCTGGATCTAATTGGATCCGCCATTTTTCGGATCAAATTAGATCTAAAAATATCCGCAAATATATAGCTGGATCCGCCAATTTTCGGATCAAAATATATCTAGGTTTATCCCCAAAGATATCACTGGACCTCCCAATTTTGAGATATAACTTCATCTTAGTTTATCCCCATATATACAATGGGATCTAATACGATATGATTGGATACACCCAATTTTGAGATCTAATTGGATCAGCTAGATATTACAGCAGATCTTAAACAATATCAAATTGGATATAATTAGATATTGCGCGAGATCAATTTTTTTTACTCGGGCAGCTGTTTCGGAGGACGTTACTCCTCCTCATCAGTATCCGCGGAAGATCATAACCATAAAGGATTATGACTAAGTTTAGTTTGATTACTTATGTGCAAAACATCAGAGTTTATACTGATCCCCACCAGAGATCAGCAATGAATCGATTTTTTGCTATTCAGAGTCACTCATGAAATTTAAAGTATAAGTGAGTAGAAATCATTGACATTCAACCACTCTGACGCATTCATACTCACAATGAAGTTGATTTATAATCTTAAGTTGCAATAAATATGAATACAACGTCGTCATCACACTCATACCACCGCAAATCTGTTTGACTCATCCAATCTATTCATTATATTTAATAATTTTAGAAAAATACTTATAATACTCACTATTGACTTAAATCATTCAGCTCATTAAACTCTTCAATGTACACTATGGTGCAAAAGTCAGCCAATGTTTGAAATAAAAAGATCAAGTTCGATTTTTCATGGTATTTATTAAACAAATTAAAAACTATTTATATAAATAAAAATATCAATCCTTAAAAAATAAAAAACAAAAACATTTATTAATGACTTAAGTATCTAAAAAATTAAATGTATTCTAATTCGGGGCATTGGCTTACTTTTGCACCAAGGTTTTGTTGATCTAAATTTAATAGTTTATCCAATATTCCTTTGCTTTTTTCAACTGGCCCATTCTTTTTGGCATAGATTGATACAGATTGGATACATAAATCACAGGAATTTGTTTCCATTCAGCCTGCACCCTCTCCCACAGCTCTTTGATGCTCTTCGGGGCCTCTTCGTATTCCGCCAGCCGACGTTTTAAATAAGCCCACATATTTTCGATCGGGGCTCTGCGCTGGCCACTCCATGACCCCAAACACCTGTGAACTAAACCATTCCTTGAAAGAAAAGTGCGTTCAAAAATAATTAAATATTTTCAACAAAATCAAACATGGACACACAATAAATTGCAAAAGAGACTAATGTATGCCGCCAAACGGTTTCAAAAGTGGTAAAAAGATATCCGGAACACCTAACAATTGAAAGGAAGCCGGGAACAGGAACAACGACTGGTTATCGTAACATTGGTAAGGCATATAAAGTTAAAAGCATCCTTAAGAGAGCTCCTGATTTTGTATTAAATTTCATTTAACAAAAATTTGGTTTAAAGTCTTAAAATTCAGTGGTTTGTTTTTTATTTAACTTTATGTGTGTTAACATTTTTATGATCTCACTCCTTAGATCAAACCTTGGTGCAAAAGTGAGCCAATGCCCCGAATTAGAATATATTTAATTTTTTAGATACTTAAGTCATTTATAATGTTTTTGTTTTTTGTTTTTTATTTTTTAAGGATTGATATTTTTATTTATGTAAATAGTTTTTAATTTGTTTAATAAATACCATGAAAAATCGTACTTGATCTTTTTATTTCAAACATTGGTTGACTTTTGCACAATAGTGTATAAACACATGTATAGTATAGTAAACACATACATAAACACATCTATATAGTAAACACATACTTCAGGGATGATAAAGTTAGTACTATAGTACTTTTTGTGGTACTATTGGAACCTCAAAATGATATAATTTTGTTTTAGTTTTTTTTTGTTGCTTTTTAAACTTCGGAGAATACAGAATTCTCATTTATTTAAAGTGGGGATCAGTATAAACTCTGATGTTTTGCACATAAGTAATCAAACCTTAGTCATAGTCCTTTAGTGTAGGCCCAGAATAAAAGCGCGGTGATTTTTTCCATATATTTTGACATTTAAAAATCGCTGGGCGTAGCTGTCGTGAGATACAATCTATTTTATTTTAATGGCGGTTTTTGTTATTCTCCCATTTTTTCTTTCTCATACTCTCACCAATGTTGTCAACTCTATTGTTATTTTTGATGGTGTTCACTACATTTTGTAATATAAAAGAGTATAGCTAACAAAGGCGATCTATGGCTCTTCTGACCAATGTTGCCAGTTTTGACGATTTATCGTCATTTTGACGATTTCTACTATCGAAAATAGCCAAATGACGATTTGACGATTTTCTTCTTCAAAATGACAATTTTTTCCAGTAGGAAATATAGCAACAATTGTAAAAAAATACGTTATTTTTCCATTATCTAAATCAATAAATCTGGAAATTAATCCAAGCAACTCATAAATATTTATCATAAAATTTTTATTTAAGGTAGTCATTTTAGAATCTGAAAGTTTTTAGTAGAAAAACTAACACAGAATCTGGTAATTACTTTTATTAAAAAGTGTTTTCCCTAAATCTCTAATGAATGTAAACTGTTTTTTGAAAGAATGTACATATATCTCATATCGGACTCTTTTTTCATGTAAATTCTTTAGTAGGTACCTGTGAAATACCTCTACACTAAATACTTTAAAATTTTAAATTTTTTCGATACGAAACATTTTTTTAAAAGTGAACTTTTTCTTTCGGACAATTTATTAATTTCAGTATATGGTAAATTTTCAATATATAAATAAAATTTTTAACTCTACTATTTTCTTGAGCTTAAGGTTTGGTTTTTATTTATAAAAAGTTTTTTATTTTTATTTTCGATATTTCGCTACTCCAATGTGTAGCATCTTCAGGAAATAACAATTAAATGAAAAAATTATAAACAATTTCAAAGTTTGAAAAAATTTGAAAAGCATTTGTCAAATATAAATTGTATGTATACATTTATACCAGCAAACAAAGTTTTTGGTATAAAAGTATAACAAACAAAAATAACAATAATTAACAATAAAAAATGTATTAATATAATGTGTTATAAATTAATGTAATGTGTGCTATTTCTTTTGTATTAAATATATATAATTCTGAGCTACATTTTCAATATCTGCTTTAAAGTTAATTCTATTTGTTGTTGGTGTATTAATTATCTGTAACATTTCTAATATATACCGACGTTTATAATTATGTTCTGTATTTAAAACTGATACATTTTCAAAGTCAGGATAGTGATTTAAATTTGAAATAATTTATTTATTGTATTGTATATATATTATACAGTAAGACAAAGGATAGGATACAGAAATTGGACATGTCAAATATAGTATATAAAATACCATGTAATGGAAATGACGGAGAGAATTGTGATAAGGTATATATAGGTACAACAAAGAATAAATTGGAAACTAGAATAGCTGGACATAAATCAGATCAGAAATATAGACATATTAATTCACAAAAGACAGCATTATCTTCTCATTGTTCAAATTTAAATCACTATCCTGACTTTGAAAATGTATCAGTTTTAAATACAGAACATAATTATAAACGTCGGTATATATTAGAAATGTTACAGATAATTAATACACCAACAACAAATAGAATTAACTTTAAAGCAGATATTGAAAATGTAGCTCAGAATTATAGATATTTAATACAAAAGAAATAGCACACATTACATTAATTTATAACACATTATATTAATACATTTTTTATTGTTAATTATTGTTATTTTTGTTTGTTATACTTTTATACCAAAAACTTTGTTTGCTGGTATAAATGTATACATACAATTTATATTTGACAAATGCTTTTCAAATTTTTTCAAACTTTGAAATTGTTTATAATTTTTTCATTTAATTGTTATTTCCTGAAGATGCTACACATTGGAGTAGCGAAATATCGAAAATAAAAATAAAAAACTTTTTATAAATAAAAACCAAACCTTAAGCTCAAGAAAATAGTAGAGTTAAAAATTAAAAAAGAAGGTTAAATAAACGAAAAGAATTTATAAATAAAATTGTTTGAAATTTGGAGATACGAGTATTAGAGGATTATTTTCTAAAACATTTCGGTGAAGTGTTGCGTTGTTTTTATAGAAATTATTTTTGTTAAAAAATCAATTTACATTGTAAATTTCCATCACTAAAGTTTTAGTATTTTTGTTAAATTAAGCTGTCACCGAAAACTGGGTGGTTTTCAAATTTTCTAATATGATTTTAGGGTTATGATAATAAAAATATTTGCTTATTAAAGATTTGAGGATTTTTAACAATATTTTGACGACCCGCGTAAAAATAGTTATATATTGTCATATATAATGTGATTGGGCTATATCTGACAATGAATGGAGTAACATTAAGACACATATCATTATATGCAACTACATCTGATATTATTTTTTCAACGAATTTTTTGTATGGTAATTTATATTATTACATATCCCCAAATCTGACTCCATATATAACTACATAAGCCTTATAAAACTAATGAAATTAAATGTAGTGATCGATATGATTATATATGATTTGATACTAAGTTTTATAACACTGTATGTGTCGTTGTACTAAAAATATATTTTAATTTTATATAACTTTCCATATAATCCCATACAAATTAATATATAGTTCAACATCAAATTTAGTTATCTGCAAATTCAGAGTTAATTACTCCATAGCCAAATAATTTTCACGTGATGTTTTTGCATGTAAAATCATATTAAAAAATGATGCGTACGATTTAGAAGACAAAAGTATTCAAATAAATTTTTATTTTATGTTTTAAAATTTGGGTCTTCAAAATTGTTAAAACCATAGACATTTCAATTTCAATTTAATAGCTGGTATGCATAAAAAGTATGCCTACTATCAGACAAAATTTTATAAAATAAGATATTTTTATATCGAATTAGATATAATTTGATGTCCTGGATATGGACAAATCTCGGATCAAACTGTATCAAATTATATCTAATTTGATATAATTAGACACATCTAGATGACCCATTTTTCGGATCAAGTTGTATGTCGTTGTATATGGGGATTTATCAAAAAAGATATAATTATGTATGACACCATATTAAGTTTTTTACCCGGGGATATTTCAAAACGCAACGACGATTTTGACGCTTTTTTGAAAAATATTTGACGATTTTGTGGCAATATTGCTTCTGACTCTTTTTCAATTTTTTTGGAAAAAAAATATAAAATTTTTAAATTATTAAAATTTTTGTTTTCTTTATTTAACTGAGATATTGAACATTATTAGTAGTTCGTTAGTTCTTCGTTTAGTATTGTATATTATCTTTGCAGTAAACTAAGAGACATATAAGTGGCATAGAGTCCCCTTGTTATATATAACACATGTTCAATTATGTCGCTGCTGTCGTTATTTCGGGCGCGATTTTTTCCAGAGCGACAATCTGCGCTCTTATTCTGGGCCTACACTTATGGTTATAATCTTGCAAGGATACTGATGAGTAACGTCCTCCGAAACAGCTGTCTAACCTGTTTGCAAGAACAAAATTTTGAAAACTAATATGTACGGTTTTTATTTAAATAAATAAAAAATAAAAACATCGAACTAGAGGCTGAATAATATCTGCCCTCACTAATATAAATTTTTTGTATAATTTCATACCATTTAGGGTAATTTTGGACCTACAGATGTATATTTTTTTGTTTACTGATGGCAATACTGGGTGAAATTTTATTATACGATAAGAACAGTGCTACCAGATACATTTTTTTAGATTCCCTGAAACTATTTGAAAGTTCGCCTAGACTTGGGCGTTACTAATTTGGTAGATTTTTTTATTCAATTGTAATAAAATTCAATAAAATATGATTAAAAAAAATAAATACAAGGAAACTAAAAAAATATTGAAATTAACAGTTAAGTCATACCAAAAAGAAAAAAAAAAAACAGCCCAAAACGTTTTCATACGTGGTAAAGCGGGCCATACATTTGCAATATTATGGTACAACTTTCCACGTCGGGCAAGCATATTGACCGTGTATGTATTAAATTGAAGGTTGAGCAATATTATGTTGTGAATCAAAACATTTTTGATTTTTATTGGACAACTTGAAATGTTGCATAATCTATTGGCAACACTGTGCAATTTTAATTTTGCGCTGTTTATGTTTGTGTGCATTTAGGTTATGTTGAATTCATATATTACATAAAATATTGTGGCGATCTTTTGTTACATATATGTTGCAATTTATTGTATGGTGTGTGGCAAAACGTGAAAAATACTGTGCCATTATGTTGGACATAATATTGCAAATGTATGGAGGGCTTAAAGCACAGGAATATACAAAATAGAATAATAAATAGTATTTCAACATTTGAATTTCAATAAAAAAGGAAAAGTCAATTCTAAATCGCAAAAGTCGACTATTATTTTATATAAAATAGAATGATTGATTGAATTCCCAAATTGGATTTTCAATCACTTTTGTTCACATTCCTGCGTGTTTGAAAATTATTTATTTTCTGGGAATTTGACAGATGTTTTCGCAAAAGTAAGAAAAGATTTAGAGACTATAATAAAATACAGCAGAACTTTTATACTTTTATACATATTTTTTAAATGAATTTAAAAAAAAATCAAATTCACATGCCTTTTGAATTGGAACTATCACGCCACGGTGTATTTACACTTTAACTTTATTCAATCATCAAAATTCAATCATATTTTAATCATCAAACACCCAGCGAAAAAAGAGATGCCGAAGCAATAGAAAAAGCACTACAATTGATGATTTAGATGTAATTATTTTTTAACATAAACACTAATGATTTTAACATTCAGTTGTCATAGGAGAGGAGTACTCCCACTTCAACATTTTTTCAGAACTTTTTCAACGAGTGCAAAGGAAGCTCTTTTCAACCAATTAAAATTTAAAAAAAAATTCTTCACAAAAAAAATTATTATTTTTTTATTTTACAAAAGTTTTCTTTATTACCACCACCGGGTATCGAACTTGCGACCTCACGATTGCTAGTCTAGCGCTCTACCGCTGAGCTATTCTATAAAAACACCACTTTGTTACTGCGAGCTATTGTTCCTTATTCTCTTCAATTAAAGTACTTATTAAACAAGTGTAAAAGGTGCACTCCAATTCAATATTGTTTAAAGTACTATTTTTACAGGTGCATAAAAAGCAATTTCTCACCTTTTTTTATATATATACAGCTCCGTGCTACTAATTAGGGACACAATACCAACAAGTGAATCTTAGGTAAAAAATATCTGTCGTTCACATAATTAAGGACACATCATAACACTTATTTATTTAAAACTTGCCATAAGTTCAGAATTCGGTTGAGATCAGGACTACATGAAGGCCAGTTGAGAACAGTACCCGAATTGTTTATAAACCATTGCTTGACGTATAGAGCGGTGTGCTTCGGATCATTGTCTTGCTGAAATATCCATGTTACAGGCATATTTTCATCAGCATAAGGCATTATTGTATTGTTGGGGATTCTCCCATATTGGAACCTGTCCATAATACCATCAATTTTGTGGAGCGGCCCAACTCCAAATGATGACATAGCACCCCAAAGCATGAATGAACCTTCTCCATGCTTTAGCGTAGCCCGGGTATACTTTGGATCAAATTCTTTCGACTTTAGACGGCGAACATATTTTTTTTTCATCGGGGGAGACTCGATTAATTTTTGTTTCGTCCGTATTCTGCTCCATTCCCCAGATGTCCACTGGAGGTACTTTCTTGCAAACTCTAGTTTCACCTTTCGGTTACGTTCAGACAGTAGTGGCTTCTTCCGGGAAATTCTTCCAAATAGTCCAGCTTCTCGCAATCGCCGTTTTACTGTATCTACAGATGGTGTTGCTTCATTTTCACCAAACATGGCCACCCAAATATCATTTGCTGACTTTTGCCGATTTTTTTTTGACTCGCGGATAATTTGAGCGTCTTCTCGACCTGTTGTAATTCGGCTACTTTGTATACGGACCACTTTTTCTGTAGTCTAATGCTTCTTGAAATATTGAACCGCGTTGCTAACCATGGATTTATAAACTTTTAAGGGTGCTGCGTTTTGCAATAAGTACTTCCATCTTGATGCATTTGTAAAATAATCTTCCGAGTACTAACGTGACAAGATTTGTTTTTACCCATGGCAAACAAGTGTTTAGAGCTTTTCAGACACTGCAAAACACTGTGCAACAACAACCAATGGAATATTTTTAAAATTTACCTGAATTTGCAAATACAGAAAAACTTACTACTGTCCCTAATTTAGTGCACGATCAATTTATTTCACAAATTATAAAATAACGCCACAAAGAAAAAATAACGGTAAAATAAGTGTTGACTTTGGTGAATTTGAAATGAACAGAGATGTATCATCTAATCGATGTTCCATCTTTGATTTCTATTTTATGCATACATTTTTATATGAGCTTTCAAATATTCGTTTCTACTGTCCCTAATTACTTGCACGGAGCTGTATGTACATATTTTTCAAAATTAAAAAATATTGAATTTAAATAAATTAATTAAAAATATTTAAAAAAAAATTAATAGAATAAAAAAAAATAAAAAAATATTGGTCCCACCGTGAATCGAACCCGGGACCCTCTGTTTGGAAATGCCAAATGATACCAAAATCACTTTTTACGATCACTTTAGAAGCAATACTTAAGTGGTTTTTTGGAAGTTGGTCAGAATTAATTCTAAAAAACCTGTAAAAATATACTAACGGATACTTTGGAAGCAATGAAAGAAGTGATTTTTTGAAGTTGTTCAGAATAAATTCTAAAAAAGCAGTAAAAATACACTAACGGATACTTGTGAAGTATTGACAGAAGTAGTTTATAAGGCATTACTAGCAATTTTTTTTGCTGGGCAATGCATCAAACATTAAAGATATTGAGGGATGTAGATGACGTTTTCCAATTAATTTGATTAATTTATATATCCTTTCATTAAATACTGACAATACATTAAATTATAATAATACATTGTTTTCAAAATAATATAATAGTAAGGAAATATCGCGTTTTTGTAACAAGAAAATTATTAAAATTAAAAAAAATAATTCTAAACAAAAAACTAAAATTATTTGTGGACAAAAGTATACAATCATATATTAAATAATTTTCTTAAAAGAAAAAAAGTTTTTTCCGGACACACGGCTCGGACCAACGACCTTCTGATTAACAGGCACATCAATCACCCACTAGACCACTGAAGCAGATAGAAGAAGTCGGTTAATTGCAGGGGGTTAACCGCGTAACTCAATTCGAAAAAAAATTTTCGAATTCGTAAATCTTGCAAATATTATTATTTATTTATTTAAGAAGATTTTTGCTAAAACTTTTCTTTTTACAAAAGGTACAAAATTTACGAATTCGAACATTTTTTTTCGAATCGAGTTACGCGGTAACCCCCCTGGTGATATAACACAGAGGTTTTATGAGGTGAATTGGGTGAAACTTTTACTTTTTCTCCATCCAAAGTGCGGTCTCGTTTTTCTGTGCATAGTACGTCTTTTAACCCTTGTTTGGTTTGATGTTTCATTTGAAGCGGTTTGTATCTCCTATAATATAATCTCCTTGCTGTTCATCACTCTACACTTAGTATGAAGCTACGAAGTTTTTTTTAATTTTTCATCCTCTTCAACACAACTATTATCATCTTATCTTCTGAATCTCACACATTCAGTTTATGTCAATGACACATTATCAAAACCACTTAATGTTACAAGAGGTGTACCCCAAGGGTAAATTTTGGGGCATCTTCTTTTCTCTGTTTATGTCAATGACTTGCCTGAACACCTTTACTACTACATACACATTTTCGCAGATGACATTTAACTTTACCTAAGCAGTCCAGTTCTATCGATTAATGATAATAATACTATTGATAAAAAAAACTATGATTTACAAAAATTACACCTGTGGGCTATCGCTAATGGGCTATGTATAAATTGCTGACTTTCCTTAAAAATATTTCAAAGTAGTCTGTCCCGTAGTTTAAGAACTGTTGGAGTTGATTTTTCTTAAAATTATTTCCCTATAGTCTGTCCCGTGGTTTAAGGACTGTTGGAGTTGACTTTCCTTAAAAATATTCCCCTGTGGTCTGTTCCGTAGTTTAAGGACTGTTGGAGTTGACTTTCCTTAAAATTAATTCCCCGTAGTCTGTCCCGCAGTTTAAGGACTGTTGGAGTTGACTTTCCTTAAAAGTATTTCCCTGTAGTCTGTCCCGTAGTTAAGGACTGTTGGAGTTGACTATCCTTAAAATTGTCGCCTGTTCTCTTGTTGCAGGAATTCCCGAACCGATTTCGTTGGGTACCATATATTCAATCTGTCATTCGTCGTACAACATGTGTCGCAAACTAACCTGAACTAAAATAGGATAAGAAAGTGTAAAGAAAAAAACTACTAGCAACCTAATTATATATTGATAAAGTAATTTCAATTTTTAAGATAAAATAAAACATTTTCATAAATAAAGTGATACGTATTATAACGTTTTAAAGAATAAAATCGAGTTGTATGTGTTTTCCTTTGGTCTCTGGATCAAATAAATGATTCTGTAGCGAATCCTGGACTCGACTGAGTCTATCCCAGCAACCAGTGGAAACACGTCGTTACAGTGGCGCCCGAGCAGGGACCGTGAGGAAAACTAAAGACATTAGGAAAAAAAAATGATTTTTAATAAATTTATAAAATAAAGAAAATTTCTTTTAAATATTAAAATATATCAATGATTATAAAGAAATAAAGTTGAATTTGAAAAAAGAAAGAAAAGACTTATAAAATGAAATCCAAAAACAGTGATAAGTGGTCTGTCCCGTAGTTAAGGACTGTTGGAGTTGACTTTCCTTAAAATTAATTCCCCGTAGTCTGTCCCGCAGTTTAAGGACTGTTGGAGTTGACTTTCCTTAAAAGTATTTCCCTGTAGTCTGTCCCGTAGTTAAGGACTGTTGGAGTTGACTTTCCTTAAAATTGTCGCCTGTTCTCTAGTTGCAGGAATTCCCGAACCGATTTCGTTGGGTACCTTATATTCAATCTGTCATTCGTTTAGGGATTATCGTGGTCTGTGGAAATAGTGAATGTCGTGTTGGTCGTCGTACAACGTGTGTCGCAAACTAACCTGAACTAAAATAGGATAAGAAAGTGTAAAGAAAAAAAAACTACTAGCAACCTAATTATATATTGATAAAGTAATTTTAATTTTTAAAATAAAATAAAACATTTTCATAAATAAAGTGATACGTATTATAACGTTTTAAAGAATAAAATCGAGTTGTATGTGTTTTCCTTTGGTCTATGGATCAAATAGATGAATCTGTAGCGAACCCTGGACTCGACTGAGTCTATCCCAGCAACCAGTGAAAACACGTCGTTACAGTATGTACTACATATTGTTCATTAGCATCGTCCATTTCTGTTTCCGTTTTGTGCAAAATGCAAAGCCCAAATATTTAGTCTAAAAAAATATAAGGATGCTTTTGATGGGATTGCATTAAATATTAAATTTATGTATTTATTATTAGTATACCGTCGCCATTTTTTTAATGTCGATTTTTCCAATTTGCTTCCTCCCTAATATTCAAAACTTATATTTAACTTGTTTTCTTCTACAATTAGCAATTTATTTAAAATTACTTAATTTTCAAGGTTTTTTAATTTTTGTTAAAATGAAAATTTTTGTTTCCTTTTAAACTTATCAAAATTAAATGACAATTTTTGTATTTACAAAAAAATTATATATAACTGAAACACTAGTTGATAACGGGTATTTCAGTTAATTTGAATTTATTGGGTTTTAACTGAGAAATTCTTTGACTGAGCAACTGAGAAATATTTTCGGTGTACAAATATTTTAGATGGGGTAATTTCAGCTTAGATGTGTGATTTTTATAAAAATATTACTCCAAATCTGATATTTTTAATGTCTGTAATGTAAAATTTTTCTACGGTAAAACGTCAAAAATATGATGAATTTCTTCGGAATAAATTTTAGGATTTGAGAGTTTTCGTATCAAAAATCTGAGGGCCGATATTACAGTAATCACTTAAATAAAACTGAATAGTTAAGTGACACTTTTTTCCAAGAATTTAAGATTTTGAGTTATTTCTGAGCATTACTTACGGTTGAGATGGTCATCCCAAGGGCATTAAATTTAAAAAAATTATTTAAGAACTTTACTTAAATGGTTTTAATAGTACACTTAAGTT
Organism: Leucophora obtusa; assembly: GCA_949987735.1. Classification (NCBI taxonomy): domain Eukaryota; kingdom Metazoa; phylum Arthropoda; class Insecta; order Diptera; family Anthomyiidae; genus Leucophora; species Leucophora obtusa. The sequence continues at coordinate 87,715,842 of OX465298.1, forward strand.
AAAAAAAAAATTAGTGCTCACTTTAAACTATAAGCGCCAGTTTTGTATTTTATTTCTTAAATATATCTTAAGAAATTTCGTTGAAATTGGTCTTAGTAAATCTGGCCCTAAATATCAGTCCTTTTTTTAATCATTGGATTTATTTTTGGATTTATTATATTTTATTGAAGAATTCACATCTTGTTTTTAAATTTTCAAAATTAAATATTTTTATACAAATCTAACACCTTTTCGCTAATATAATGTCAAAGAAAAAATTTAAATTTTGCGAAAAATAAATTTCTGCACTGAGAGATTTATCTGCATGATATTAATGAATTTTTGCATAAAACCAATGAAGTTTCACTGGAACTCGTCCATTGAAACTTTTCATTTCATTAAATGTTGTGAAAAATTTCATTTTATTTATTAAAAGTTTTCTACACTAAATGAAAAAGTTTCATTGAAACTGGATTAATAAAATATATGAAGCTTTTTCATGAAATTTAAGAAATTTTTCATTTATTTGGTGGAGAAAACTTCATTAGTTCACTGAAAAATTTTATTAAAATTCGTCCAACAAAATTTCTCTGTGTAGAATTAAATTAAGCGAAATCCAAAACGGATTTATTTATTTCATAAATCCATTTTGGATTTAGCTTAATACAATTACAATTAGCTTAATAGCGAATAATATCATTTCATATATTTTTTATCCCCAAGGGGGGGGGGGGTGAAGTCCCCCCCCCCTTGTATTCAAGCCTGTTGGACAGGCATATTTGAAACTAAGATCACTTTGGTTAACTAAATCTTATACCCCTTTTGCAAATTAGATTGCTTTTAACCAAAGCTTACCTTATTCCTGGCATTTTATACAGCTGTGAACTTTTTTCTCATTGTGACACCATAAGTATGGGGAAGTTAAAAGTTGTATTTAGCAAGATACGTTTTCGGGTTAAGAAGAGCCGGTGGAACGTCCTTCTACTCTAAAAGCATTTTTGGGGTGTCTTTGGAAAGTCTTATGAAGATTAGAATGCTCTTATTCTTACACAAAAAGGAATAAGCTAATTACACCAAGTCATCGCTACCTCGTATTTGAATGGCAATTCTACATAAATTCCGTAAGTCTTTGGAACATGCTTCCTCAAGCCCAACAGCTAAATAGCAACGCTTCGATTTTTTAAAAATTTCTTTTTGAACACTATGCTCGATTTTAATTCAATTAATTTTTAAAATTTGTATTTCTTTAATTTTTTGCAATATACTTTTGCTTTAATTAATTATTTTTTAATTTTAAATATTTATTTGATTATTTATATTAATTTTTTTATTATTATTTGTGACTAACTTTTTAAAATCAAAATTTTAGCACTTAAAATTCCTGTACTATCCCTACGGGTAAAGAGACCGGTCCCAGATGACACGCAGGATAGGTCCCAAGGGGGCGGAGACCGGTCGTTGATCGGTCTCTTTGTTTGAAAGAGACATATCACTTTAACATGGCGTTGTCATTGGAAATGACCAATTGCCACAGTTTAGACACCTTGTGACAGTTAGGTGGTGTCTAAAAATAGCTTTTCAAATAAACTAATAAAAAATAAAGAATTAAAAATAATATACTTGGCGTCGAAGTAGGGCTCGATAACACAACCTCCTGCTTGTAAGGCAAACGCTCTACCGTCTGAGCTAATGTTGCTTATGCGTGATGGCTGGCTAATGGTAAAGTTATATATTTTTCGTTTCTCTTCAAATAAAAGAGAAAAAGAAAAAACAAACACTACAAGCAAATAAAAAAAATTGAAAAGAAAAAAAAATAGAAAAGAAAACAACACTAACACACACACAAATATAGTGGAATTGCCTTCAGTATGCCCCCGATTGACCAGTCACGGGATAGGTCCTTTAATGGCAGTTGACTCGTTTTTTGCGTTGGCCATAATTAAATTAAAAAATCAATTAAAAATTAGAAAATCACCTCAAAAACTCTGATAATATAAATAAAAATTTTAAAAATTGCCCTTAAGTTAAAAGGAAAATTAAATGAAATACCAATTGTTAAAACCAAAACAGCTTTAACATTAAAAATACAAAACTTAAAATTTTTTAGCAAAATATTATAAAAATTTAAAAAAAGAGCTAAAATAAGCAATTCGTAAAAAAATAAAGTTCAAAATAAATAAAAGAGTAAAACAAATAAAAACCCCAAATTTGTCAAAATGATCTTACCATGGATAATTCGATTTGTTACATATCTTTTTAACTCAATAATTACGACCAATATTTTTCCAATGCAGTGGAAACATGCCAAAATTGTTCCGGTGCCAAAGGCAGGAAATGAATATCGTCCGATCGCAATTCTTCCTTATTTTTCTAAAGTTTTTGAACATTTATTGCACAGGCAAATATATAAGTATGTTAATGAAAACAATCTACTAACTGATCGTCAGTCAGGATTTAGACCGCAACGTAGTTGTATTACAGCACTAACTGACGTAATAGAGGATATTCGAAGTAACTTGGATGAGAATAGATTATCGTTTTTGGTATTATTGGACCACTCTAAGGCTTTTGATACAGTGCACCATTCGATCTTGTGCCTGAAACTATCAAAATGTTTCAATTTTTCTTCGTTAGCTGTTAAGTTGATGTCCTCGTACCTTTCAAATAGATCTCAATCTGTTATTTGTGGCAAATCTATTTCACGTCCCTTAGAAGTATCAAGAGGTGTTCCGCAGGGTTCCATCCTCGGACCGCTGTTGTACTCTTTATATTCTAATGATCTTCCACAACAACTTAATTATTCAAATATACAAATGTATGCTGATGACGTTCAGCTTTATCTTAGTTGCTCCAAGGAGTTGATAACTTCAAAAACCCAAGAATTAAATCATGATCTGGGAAAAATATTTACATGGGCTTCAGCAAATGGATTGCGTCTCAATCCAAATAAATCAAAATGCTTAATAATAAAGAAAAAACACTTACAAATTGATCGTGAAATAAATATTTTTCTTGGTGGTTCAAAAATTAATATTGTAGACACGGCTAAAAATTTAGGAGTTACATTTAATAACACGTTAACATGGTCAGATCATATTAACCAGGCCAGTGGTAGAACATATAGTATGCTGCGAAATCTATGGGCCACTCAACACTTTACCCCCTTGAAAGTTAGAATATTGCTTGCAAAAACATATGTTCTACCAACACTCTTATATTCATCGGAAATTTTCACTGGTTGCAACTCCAATGATATGAGAAAACTTACCATAACCTACAATAACATAATCCGTTACATTTATAGTTTAAAAAGATTTGATCATATATCCCAGTATTCCACCCGTTTATTCAATATGTCTTTTTTCGACTATCTTAAGTTCAGAAACGTTATTTTCATTCATAAAATCATTATTACAAAGGAGCCAAAATATCTTTACGATCGTTTACAATTCTTTATATCTCCAAGAGGCAAGGGCATAACTCAATTTCGTCATCGTGACCATGCTTCCGAATGTCAGTTTTTTATATTCACAATACATCTCTGGAACCAACTTCCAAATAATTTGCAGACCACAGTCAACGCAATAAGATTTCGAAAATTACTTGTCGAATATTTTTCATAAACCTTTTTTTTATTTCATTTCATTTGATTTTCATTTTCATTTCTTGTATTATTATTATGTAAATCAATTTTTTTATTTAATAACTGTTTTTTATTTTTATTATTTTTTTTTATACATACATTTTTATATTTATTTTTATTTTATATTTTTTAAAATTTTTTTTTATTTTTATTTTTTATTCTTTTAATCACAATCTAATTTATTATTACTGTATAACTTGTCTGATTCTAATGCTGTCATTTATAAGATATTATGTCTTGTTGTATTAGAAAGCCAAAATAAATAAATACAAATACAAATACAAATATTTTAAAAAATATGCCGCGAATTTTATTTTTTATTTCGGTATTGGTCAAGTTTTTTAAAAGCAACAGTGAAAGTAACAAATCAGAAAATGCTTAGAAAATTAATTCATTCTCTTTGGTTCATATTTGTACTAATTTAGTAATATGCCTTCGGTTGACCGGTCACGGGATAGGTCCTTGGAGGGCAATTGACTCCTCATTCCCCGTAGGGATAATTATAAGATTATTTCTTGTTGTACTGGAATGTAAATAAATAAACTGAACTAAACTAAACATTTTTATTTATAGAAAGAAATAGTTTATTGGACCTGGAACACGTTGTAATATTAAACAAAAACTTCGATTTATTAACATATATATCTCTTTCAACATTTACATAAACGTCTTGACAAATTTGTCCTTAATTTATGTAGTTGTAAATCTACCAGGAAGCTTTGTTAAGTTTTACTCTCATTTTTTAAATGTTACACCTTTTTTTCTGTGTGTATGATAGCGTCATCAAGGAATAGAACTGATCGTCTAATTATCAATTTCAATGTTATCGTATATTTCTTCAACACCAGGTATTTCTTTTAACTTGCTAATAAACTTTTGATATTCCAGTAATTCTTCCCGCATCAATTGGATATTGTTCTAAAAAGGGGAAAAAAAATAATTGATTCAATTTAGTATAATTTAAAATGGAATTTATAAATAAATTAGTAAACCGATTCCTCGATTAATCGCCTCTATTTCGGTTAATGTCGAAACAAATAATTTAGAACTCAAATAATTATTCGACCCGAATAATCGGTTAAAATAGCACGATTTACCGGTTACATTTTTAATATGAAATTTTGCATTTATTTTTTCTGAAAACTTAATAATTTTCTTAACTTTGGCTAAAAAATTGTAAGAAGCACTTAGAAAAACAAATACTAAATTAAATACCATCCCATTCTTTTAAAATCTATTGAAAAAGGTATTTAAACCTTTAGATACCATTTTTTGAGCAACTCCATACATTAGCTGTGTTTGTGCGGCAAGCTATCAATGTTGCCTTATGTCATTCTCATACAAATCTGACATTAGCCAACGTTTAGTATTAACTCTTAACGTTAATAATGTCAAATTTGTATGGGAATGACATAAGCCAACGTTGATAGCTTGTCACACAAACACAACTATTATCGCAATTGCTTTTTAATAAAAATTTTTTGAAATTATATTTAGTTAGAATATTCTTCCACCTCAAGTCCAAATTCTAATATGATATTGTCATATTAGACTTTTATTTGTTGTTTCAAAAAGGGGTTGATCATTTTCATGATAGACAATACAATTGTTTCGTAGACATCACTCTACTCTTCAGTTGTCCGCAATAAGAAAATGATAACTTTCTTACTCAAACCGAGACATTACATAAGGTACAAAAAATCAACGGGATGAGAATTTTGTACTTTCGTATATGAACTGTCTGATTTGGTAAAACCCGGAAGCTAAATTTCAGCGGATTTAAAATGTATGAGTTGTGGTTTCGTCTTTTCGTCAAACATGGCCGCAGTGGTAATTTAATTTTTAAAAATTCTGCGCTAAATTTTCAAAAGGGGCTCCTAATGCCCAAAATTGCAGTTTTGTGCATCAAGTGTTTTTTTTTTATTAAAAAACCGGTATGTTGGCAAATGGCTACACCATGCATTTAAGGGTTAAACAATATTTTAGATCAAATAATTTTTTACATGTTTTCTGATTAAACAAAAAAAAAATATAAATATATATGTATATATGTATATATAAATATATTTAAATTTTTTTATTAAAGCTATAATTTAGAAATGAAAAAAAAAACAAAAATATTCCTAAGTAAAATATGGTAATTTCTTACTGCGCTCCAGAGATAGCTACGGTCACATGTAGTATGTCCACGGAAGCTAAATTTCAGCAGATTTAAACTGTATTAGGTGTGGTTTCGTCTTTTCGTCAAACATGGCCGCAGTGGTAATTTATGTTTTAATATGCCCAGAAAAATTTTACAACATATGGTAAATTTTAATAATTTCTTACTGCGCTCCAGAGATAGGTACGGCCATATGGGGTATGTCCACGGAAGCTAAATTTCAGCAGATTTAACCTGTATTAGGTGTGGTTTCGTCTTTTCGTCAAACGTGGCCGCAGTGGTAATTTAAGTTTTAATACGCCCAGAAAAAATTTACAAAATATGGTAATTTCTTACTGCGCTCCAGAGATAGGTACGGCCATATGGAGTATGTCCACGGAAGCTTAATTTCAGCAGATTTAACATGTATTAGGTGTGGTTTCGTCTCTTCGTCAAACATGGCCGCAGTGGTAATTTAAGTTTTAATATGCCCAGAAAAAATTTTCAAAATATCGTAAATTTTAATAATTTCTTACTGCGCTCCAGAGATAGGTACGGCCATATGGAGTACGGCCGCGGAAGCTTAATTTCAGCAGATTTAACCTGTCTTAGGTGTGGTTACGTCTTTTCGTCAAACATGGCCGCAGTGGTAATTTAAGTTTTAATATGCCCAGAAAAAATGTACAAAATATCGTAAATTTTAATAATTTCTTACTGCGCTCCAGAGATAGTTACGGCCATATGGAGTACGGCCACGGAAGCTAAATATCAGCAGATTTAACCTGTATTAGGTGTGGTTTCGTCTTTTCGTCAACCATAGCCGCAGTCGTAATTTAAGTTTTAATATGCCCAGAAAAAATTTACAAAATATGGTAAATTTTAATAATTTCTTACTGCGCTCCAGAGATAGGTACGGTCATATGGAGTATGTCCACGGAAGCTTAATTTCAGCAGATTTAACATGTATTAGGTGTGGTTTCGTCTCTTCGTCAAACATGGCCGCAGTGGTAATTTAAGTTTTAATATGCCCAGAAAAAATTTTCAAAATATCGTAAATTTTAATAATTTCTTACTGCGCTCCAGAGATAGGTACGGCCATATGGAGTACGGCCGCGGAAGCTTAATTTAAGCAGATTTAACCTGTCTTAGGTGTGGTTACGTCTTTTCGTCACACATGGCCGCAGTGGTAATTTAAGTTTTGATATGCCCAGAAAAAAATGTACAAAATATCGTAAATTTTAATAATTTCTTACTGCGCTCCAGAGATAGGTACGGCCATATGGAGTACGGCCACGGAAGCTAAATATCAGCAGATTTAACCTGTATTAGGTGTGGTTTCGTCTTTTCGTCAAATATGGCCGTAGTGGTAATTTAAGTTTTAATATGCCCATAAAAAATTTACAAAATATGGTAAATTTTAATAATTTCTTACTGCGCTCCAGAGATAGCTACGGCCACATAGATTATGTCCATGGAAGCTAAATTTCAGGAGATTTAAAATGTATTAGGTGTGGTTTCGTCTTTTCGTCAAACATGGCCATGGCATGGTAATTTAAGTTCTAATATGCGCAGAAAAAATTTACAAAATATGGTAAATTTTAATAATTTCTTACTGCGCTGCAGAGATAGCTACGGCCACATGGATTATGTCCACGGAGGCTTAATTTCAGCAGATTTAACCTGTATTAGGTGTGGTTTCGTCTTTTTGTCAAACATGGCCGCAGTGGTAATTTAAGTTTTAATATGCCCAGAAAAAATTTACAAAATATGGTAAATTTTAATAATTTCTTACTACGCTCCAGAGATAGGTACGGCCATATGGGGTATGTCCACGGAAGCTAAATTTCAGCAGATTTAACCTGTATTAGGTGTGGTTTCGTCTCTTCGTCAAACATGGCCGCAGTGTTAATTTAAGTTTTAATATGCCCAGAAAAAATTTTCAAAATATCGTAAATTTTAATAATTTCTTACTGCGCTCCAGAGATAGCTACGGCCAGATGGAGGATGTCCGCGGAAGCTACATTTCAGTAGATTTAACCTGTATTAGGTGTGGTTTCGTCTTTTCGGCAAACATGGCCGCAGTGGTAATTTAAGTTTTAATATGCCCAGAAAAAATTTACAAAATATCGTAAATTTTAATAATTTCTTAATGCGCTCCAGAGATAGGTACGGCCATATGGAGGATGTCCACGGAAGCTAAATTTCAGTAGATTTGACTTGTAGTAGGTGTGGTTTCGTCTTTTCGTCAAACATGGCCGCAGTGGTAATTTAAGTTTTAATATGCCCAGAAAAAATTTACAAAATATGGTAATTTCTTACTGCGCTCTAGAGATAGCTACGGCCACATGGAGTATGTTCACGCAAGCTAAATTTCAGTAGATTTAAAATGTATGAGGTGTGGTTTCGTCTTTTCGTCAAACATGGCCGCAGTGGTAATTTAAGTTTTGTTATGCCCAGAAAAAAATTTACAAAATATAGTAAATTTTAATAATTTCTTACTGCGCTCCAGAGATAGGTACGGCGATACGAGGTATGCCCACGGAAGCTTAATTTCAGCAGATTTAACCTGTATTAGGTGTGGTTTCGTCTTTTCGTCAAACATGGCCGCAGTGGTAATTTAAGTTCTAATATGCCCAGAAAAAATTTACAAAATATGGTAAATTTTAATAATTTCTTACTGCGCTCCAGAGATAGGTACGTCAATATGGGGTATGTCCACGGAAGATTCATTTCAGTAAATGTAACCTGTATTAGGTGTGGTTTCGTGTTTTCGTCAAACATGTCCGCAGTGGTAATTTAAGTCTTAATATGCCCAGAAAAGATTTACAAAATATGGTAAATTTTAATAATTTCTTACTGCGCTCCAGAGATAGCTACGGCCACATGGAGTATGTCCACGGAAGCTAAATTTCAGTAGATTTAAAATGTATTAGGTGTGGTTTCGTCTTTTCGTCAAACATGGCCGCAGTGGTAATTTAAGTTCTAATATGCCCAGAAAAAATTTACAAAATATGGTAAATTTTAATAATTTCTTACTGCGCTCCAGAGATAGGTACGTCCATATGGGGTATGTCCACGGAAGATTCATTTCAGTAAATGTAACCTGTATTAGGTGTGGTTTCGTGTTTTCGTCAAACATGTCCGCAGTGGTAATTTAAGTCTTAATATGCCCAGAAAAGATTTACAAAATATGGTAAATTTTAATAATTTCTTACTGCGCTCCAGAGATAGCTACGGCCACATGGAGTATGTCCACGGAAGCTAAATTTCAGTAGATTTAAAATGTATTAGGTGTGGTTTCGTCTTTTCGTCAAACATGTCCGCAGTCGTAATTTAAGTTTTAATATGCCCAGAAAAGATTTACAAAATATGGTAAATTTTAATAATTTCTTACTGCGCTCCAGAGATAGCTACTGTCACATGGAGTATGTCCACGGAAGCTAAATTTCAGCGGATTTAAAATGTATGAGTTGTGGTTTCGTCTTTTCGTCAAACATGGCCGCAGTGGTAATTTAATTTTTAAAAATTCTGCGCTAAATTTTCAGAAGGGGCTCCTAATGCCCAAAATTGCAGTTTTGTGCATCGTGTTTTTTTTTTTTTTTTATTAAAAAACCGGTATGTTGGCAAATGGCTACACCATGCATTTAAGGGTTAAACAATATTTTAGATCAAATAATTTTTTACATGTTTTCTGATTAAACAAAAAAAAAATATAAATATATATGTATATATGTATATATAAATATATTTAAATTTTTTTATTAAATGAAAAAAAAAAAACAAAAATATTCCTAAGTAAAGGGTTTTTCAACAGGGACGCTACAAAAGTAGAAAGACTGGGACAGCAAACGACGCCATATTTCTTGCCGCTCTTTTGACATTTCTCTTCAGTAAGGTTTGCCATTTCATGATGGAAAGATATACGAGCCAACAACGAGTCGAAATTATTAAAATTTACTACCGAAATTCGGAGTCAGTGGCCTCAACTTTAAGAGCGCTACGTCCAATTTATGGTCGTCATAATCGTCCTAGCAGATCAATAATTGAGCGTCTAGTGGAAAAATTTTAATCCACAGGCACATTACAAAATGTTGCCGTGCCAGTGAGATAAAGAAGTGCCCGTAGTGTCGAGAATATTGCTGCCGCTGAGGCTTCAGTTGAAGAAAGCCCAAATGTGTCTCTCACACGTCGTTCTCAAGCGTTGGGCATCTCTGTGACTTTATTGTGGCGAATTTTGCGAAAAGATCTTGGCCTACATCCTTACAAGATCAAATTGACGCAAGAACTGAAGCCGCTTGACCACCGGAAGCGTCGTATGTTCGTGAATTGGGCTGAGCAACAACTTGAAAATGATTCAGATTTTCATCGAAAAATCATCTTCGGCGATGAGGCTCATTTCTGGCTGAATGGCTTCGTCAATAAACAAAATATGCGTCATTGGTCAGACAGCAATCCACACGTACTCCATGAGTCATCATTGCATCCCGAAAAAATTACGGTTTGGTGGGGTTTATGGGCCGGCGGCGTCATTGGGCCGTACTTCTTCCGTGATGATCAAGACCGGCACGTTACTGTGAATGGGAATCGCTACCGTTCAATGATAACCGAATATTTTTGGCCCCAATTGGATGATATGGACTTGGAGGACATGTGGTTCCAACAGGACGGCGCCACAAGCCACACAGCGAATGTCACAATCAATTTATTGCAAACCAAGTTTGGAGAACGTTTTATCTCACGAAATGGTCCAGTCGATTGGCCGCCTCGGTCGTGCGATTTGACGCCGTTGGACTATTTCCTGTAGGGCTACGTCAAATCTATGGTCTATGCCAACAAGCCAGCGACGATTGATGAACTTCGTACGAATATCGAACGTGAAATTGCAGCAGTATCGGCCGATTTATGCTTGAAAACCGTCGAAAAGTGGGTTCAGCGTCTGGACTTCTGCAAGCGTGCCCGTGGTGGCCATGCAAAAGAGATCGATTTCCATACATAATGGCATCGAACGTACTTTCACAAGAATAAAGAATTTCATTGATATCCAAAACCGTTTTTGTTTTATTTAAAAAAACTTTTGTAGCGCTCTTATTGAAAAACCCTTTATTACATTTGGTATATATTTAGCAAATTCTGTTAATGTTTCCGGTGTTCTGCTAATGGAATTTAACTTTGGAATATAACGCTGCAAGATATGCAACAGAAAACATTAAAATGAGAGTGAGAAACAAAAACTGTTAAAATAACAGTGTTATGTTAAATGGAATTTAACTTTGGAATTTAACTTCACACACATCATTTTTTTAATACTTTTATGGTGGGTCTCATACTGTAAGTTTAACTTTAACTTAACTATAAACAAAAGAAAATTTCAAAAAAATTTACACAAAACAACAACAAATTTTTGGGTTAACTATTAACTAAAGTTTAAGCCTGCAGTATGAGACCCACCGTTAAAAGTGAATACTTATAAAAATTTGCATTAAATGAATGTGTGACTTTCTTTTAAATACTTATATATATTAATACTCCAAAAATTAATTTAAATGTGAATATCAATTTGATATTGATCTCAAAAGCCTATTATTTAGTACATATATTTATAATAAATCTTTTTATCTTTTTATATACATACATTCAATGTTTCATTCATCTAAAAGTTATTTAAATTTTAAAACTTTATTTATAATTAAATCGTATTTAAAATTACATTTCATTTTATAACTAAAAAGAAATAAATGTTTGTTTAAAAAACTTTACTATTCGTAAGCATTTTTTATGGATTTTATTTTAGATTTTTTGGAAATAAAATACAGTATGCATACTAATATTTAGTATAAGTACTATTTTATTTCCATTTTAAATTTACAGAAATTTTACTAATATATAGTAAAATTACTAATTTTTGCTTCTAAATGAATTTCACTAATATTTAGTAAGAAATTTGGCTAATTTTAGCAAATTGATTTCCATTATGAATATACTAAAATTATACTAAATTTTAGTAACTATTACAAATTTTTTCCACAACTTTGACTTTACTAATAATTACAGACACATTTTGCTAAAATTAGCTAATCGGTCTGCTGGCCTAATATTAGTTAATTTTTCTGTAATATTACAGTTTTTTCTGTAACTTTTACACACTTTTTTATTTGAGTGTAGATAAAAAATCCCTAACCCTTGAGGTGCTATTATTTTTTCAAAAAAAAAAAAAAAAATTCAATTCAAAAATAGGCACACAAAAATTGGTGACCTAAATTAGATTTGTTTCAGAAAAAATTGGTTTTTGCAGAAATGTGGTTGTAATTCAGTTAAATATATAAATTTTTAATTTTTTTGAAATGATCGCATACAGCTCTTGGTAATTAGCTCTATCATTAGTTGAGGAGAGCAAAGTCAATTGAAGTTGACAGTTTCGTAATTTTTAGGATAGACCGATTTTTTAATCATTACTAAGTTCTATGGCCAACTTTATCAACCGCAAAGGAAACTTATTTTTCTGGATAATTGTTATACACATTTTTGGATAGTCCAATTTATATATTTATATCCTTTGATTATTTTTTTTTACATATTTAAAAAATATAGCAGATGTCGAAAAAAAAAATTTGTAACGTGTTTGCACAAGCGTCTAGTATTTTAGTGGAACCTTGCTTGTACATATTTTATATACAAAAGTACCCCAGCAATTTGTCTTGTTCTTTGGTTGTGTTCGCATGTATCCACCACTAAGCGCACGGTAATAGTGATACCAAGTTATTTGAATTGTATCTTTCAATTTTGACATAAATTGTCGCGCTGTTGCTACGCCATAAAGCCGCTTGCTGTTGCGATACTAGAATCTCACGAAGATAAGCTCGTTCTAATAAACGGAAACACTCCTTCTTTCCGTCAGAACCAGCGATCAAGGCAGTTGCATTTGGGTGGAAATCAGGAAAAAATATTTTCCATATTTATTTATACAGTTGTAATTAAATTTTTACATAAAAACGAAAACTGATTAGCTCAGTTCTGAATTATTTCGTTAAAGGTAATCGATTTATCAAGTTTCCGGAAAAGTGTACCATTCCATTTATTAACATTAAACATTAACCACGTTATTTTAGTAACTCACTAAGAATACTTGGTAAACCGGCAAACCTTTAACCTTACCATGGTCAAAGTCTTTCCCTGCTATTGGGGTAATAGTTTCACGACCACCAGTCCAAAGACAAAGGAAATCATTTACTTTCGGTCTGAATACAATGGGAAAACCCATCTTTCCCTATTCGTGAATTAGATAAGGGGAATGAAAATTCCAGGAATCTTTGAGGAACCCCCTATGGGCTACGTCGCTAGATTAAAGGTTAATTGTTGCATCTCATTATTGGTGTTGTAATCGTGTTTTTATGAAAACTATTGCTGCTCAAATAGGAGTTAACTGCTGATATTTGTCATAAAAAGAGGAGGGGTACGGTTGACGTTATGCTAGCCCCCTAATTTTGTTGATTTAAAGTGTTGCAGATCCTCAGTTCTATTCGTCCAACCCAAGTGTAATCAGAGTGAAAATAATTTACCGAGAAACAAGAAACTAATTACGAATTAAATAGTGGTTGTGGAGAAGAAAAGGAAAAGTTGTCATAAAGATAAGTTAATTGTATCAAGTGGGAAGGTAAAGAAGAAAATAAATTTTGGATATTCCTTTGGTTAACATTGAAAAAAAAATTATGTAAAAATTTATAGGAAAAACAAAATTTAAAACAACCGAGAATAAAGAAAAGAAAAAAGTTAGAAAATAAACGGAATAGTGTTAACCGAAAACAAGAAAAGGATGAAAATTGTGAAAAAAGAAATAGAATTAATTTATAAGTTAATTTAATAATAATCTCTATATATAAAAGAATAACGTGACTGACTGACTGACTCAACATCGCCCAGCCCAAACCGCAGAAGCTAGGAAGTTGAAATTTGGTATGTAGGTTCCTCTTTCGGCGTAGACGTTCGCTAAGACGGGATTTTTGGAAATTCCTACCGGAACGGGAAAAAAGGGGGAAAGTCTCCCCCTTGACGGCCTGCAAAAACCCCTTTGGCTAGAAAGCTGAAATGTGTTCCTTGGAGTAGGGGCTAACTTTTCTAGAAAGTACTTTCAAGAACTTTCGACAGGGACGTTGTAAAAATGGGGGTTAAAAAGGGGAAAAGAGCCCCCCTTGACGGCCTGCCCAAACCGCTGGAGGTAGCAAGTTGAAATTTGGTATAAAGGTTCCTCCACTATCGTAGACATCCACCAAGACGGGATTTTTGGAAATTTTTACAGGGAGGGGCAAAAAGTCTCCCCCTTGACGGCCTGCTCAAACTGCTGGAGCTATGAAGTTGAAATTTGGTATGTAGGTTCCTCGACCGGTGTAGACGTCCGTTGAGACGGAATTTTTGGAAATTCTTATCGGGAGGGGCAAAAAGGGGACAAAAAAAAGTACCTTTTTCCAAAAAAGTACCTTTTTCCAAAAAAAGTACCGTTTTCAAATAAAAAGTGCCTTTTTCCAAAAAAGTGCCTTTTTCCAAAAAAGTACCTTTTTCAAAAAAGTACATTTTTCCAGAAAAAGTACCTTTTCCACAAAAAGTACCTTTTTCCACAAAAAGTACCTTTTTCCACAAAAAGTACCTTTTTCCACAAAAAGTACCTTTTTCCACAAAAAGTACCTTTTTCCAAAAAAAGTACCTTTTTCCAAAAAAAAGTACCTTTTTCCAAAAAAGTACCTTTTTCCAAAAAAATTTGCTTTTTCCAAAAAAAGTTGCTTTTTCCAAAAAAGTACCTTTTTCAAAAAAAAAGTACCTTTTTCCACAAGAAGTGCCTTTTTCCAAAAAAGTACCTTTTTCCAAAAAAAATGACCTTTTTCCAAAAAAAAGTACCTTTTCCAAAAAAATTACTTTTTCCAAAAAAAAGTACTTTTTTCAAAAAAGTACATTTTTCCAAAAAAAGTACCTTTTTCCAAAAAAAAAGAACCTTTTTTCAAACAAAAGTACCTTTTACCAAAAAAAGTACCTTTTTCCAAAAAAGTACCTTTCTCCAAAAAAAGCACCTTTTTCCAAAAAAAGTACCTTTCTCCAAAAAAAGTACCTTTTTCCAAAAAAAGCACCTTTTCCCAAAAAAAAGTACCTTTTTCCAAAAAAAGTACCTTTTTTCAAAAAAAAGTACCTTTTCCAAAAAAGTACCTTTTTCCAAAAAAGGACCTTTTTCCAAAAAAAATTAAATTTTCCTAAAAATAAGTTTTTCAAAAAAAGTACCTTCTTCCAATAAAGTACTTTGTAAAAATAAAGTATCTTTTTCCAAAAAATTCCATTTAAAAAAAACTAATTTCACAAAAAGTACTTTTTTTCCTCCCCCCACGGATATCTCCACTAAAACAAGGTTTCTTGATATACGGCATAGACGTCCACATAGACGGTCTCACAAATTGGAAAAGTGTCCCCCTTAACTGCCTGCCCAAACCACTGGAGATAAGAAGTTGAAATTTGGCATAAAGGTTCCTCCACTGTAGTAGACATCCACTAAGTTTGTATTTTTGGAATTCCCTACAGGATATCCCAAAAGGGGGATGTTTCCCCCTTGACGGCCTGCCCAAACTGCTGAAAATTCGGTATGGGAGTTCCTCCTTCTGTGTAGGCGTCCGCTTAGACGGAATTTTTGAAATTCCTATCGGGAGGGAGATAAGGGGAAAAGTATTCTCCTTGACGGCCTGCCCAATCCCTTCTGGCCAACCTAAAATTTTAAATATGTATTCCCTGGAGTTAGTCCTACTCACCGGCAACGTAATTTTTCTATTTTGGAACAGAAACATAGTAAAAATGTGGGTTGAAAGGGGAAAATGTCCCCAATAACGGCCTGCCCAAACCGCTGAGGCAATGAAGTTGAAATTTGGTATGAATGTTCCTCAGCTATCGCAGACAGCCGCGGAGATCGAATTTTTGTAAATTCCTACCCAGAGGGGCACAAATAGTAAAAGTTGGCTAGAAACCTGAAATGTAAAACATATGTTCCTTGGAGTATGGGCTCACTTATCGGGAAGGTGCTTTGTGGAATTTTGGACAGGGACATTGCAAAAATGGGGATTAATGATGCGAAAAGTGCCGCTTAAAGGCCTGCCCAAACTGCTGGAGGTAGGAAGTTGAAATTTCCCAGTCAGAATAATACAATCGGGAAGACGGTGGCAAAGCACTTTAACAGGTGGTACAAGTACTGGCAAAAAGTGCTTTCCCAATCTCAAAATGATAACATCATTAGACAAAAGGACCGGCTGTTCAAAAAGAGCCGGAAAAGCACTGGAGGAACTAAAATTTTAAACGTTGGCAAAACGCTGGCAAAACAAATAAATAAGTGGTCTGGAAATATATTTTCCAAAATAAAATTTAAAAAAAGTTCATATGTATTTTTTTGGTCCTGCCGTGATTTGAACCTAGGCCGTCAGAGTGGCAGACGATTGCTCTACCCACTGAACCAACGAGACATATAATATTTGATGGCTAAACACATAAATGAGTGATAATAGCTGGACAACTACTGGCTGTGCCAAAATGCTAGTACTGGCAAACAATTTTTTGTAACTATTATGCCAGTGTTGGGATGGCAAAAAAAAAAGTTGGTCTTGAAGGAGCTTTCCCACAAACACAAAAATTGATTTTATAAAACAAAAAAAATTTTAAACTAAAAAAAATCAAAAAAAAAAATTTTTGTTGGTAAACAAGATTTGAACTCGGAACCTCCTGACTACAAACATTTTTTAACGAAGCGTCAGCATTTTTATAAAATCATTGGTCTACCAGTGAATTGATTTTTGTACGCCTGGTAGCATTGGCTAGGTAGCACTGGATAACCACTGGTTGCAAACCTTGACATATCACTCTAAGCCAATTCTTTGCCAGTGGTTTTTTTTATAAACCACCGAAATTTTTGTAAAAAATATACTGGTAAAACGCTTTTCGCAAACGCTGGCAAAGCGTCCCAAATGAGTGTTCTGCCAGTCATTTATTTTTAATACCGTGGTTACCCAGTGGTATGCCAGTGCTTGATTTGTTGTACCACTGGCGATTTCTGACTGGGTTGGTACTAAAGTTCCTCCTCTATTGTAGACATCCGCTAAGATGAGATTTTTGGAAATTTCCACAGGTAGGGTCAAAAACAGGAAAATTCTCCCCCTTAACGGCCTGGCCAAACTGCTGGAACTAGGGAGCTTAAATTCGGTATTTGGGTTCCTTCTCCAACGTAGACGTCCCCTAAGACGGTATTTTTGGAAACTTATACCGGGAGGGGTAAAAAGTGAAAAAACTTCCCCCTTGCCGAGTTGGGCAAACTGTTGGATATAGAAACCTAAAATTATGTATGTAGTAGGTTCCTCCTCCAACGCAGACGTTCTCGGAATTTTTGGAAATTCCTACCGGGAGGGGTAAAAACGGAATAATTCTCCCCCTTGATAGCCTAACCGAACCCTTCGGCTAGAAACCCGTAATCTATAATATGTTTTCCTTGGAGTATGGGCTAACTTATCGACAAGGCATTTTTAGGACTTTGGACAGGAACGTGGTAAAAATGGTGGCTCAAAAGGGGAAAATTGCCCCACCCCCTGAATATCTACGTCTTTAGCTAGAAACCTAAAATTTAAAGAACGAGTGTATATGGAACACTAAAATTAAGAAACTAAATAGGAAACGAGTGGAATTGAAACACTACACAAGTGGAACGAAATGGATATAAACGTTGAACGAGTGGAATTGAAATTATAGACAATGGAAATGGATTGGAAGAGGGAACGAAAAGGAATGGACTATAGAACGAAATGGAATGAGGAGCGAGATGGCATTGAATGGGGAACGAGTGGAATTGAAACACTGCAGTTAAGAGAGGAATGGAACGGAGCAAGTGCAAAGAAATGGAATGGAAAGAGAAGCGACTGATATCAATATCGATACACAAGACAGTAGGAACGAAATGGAATGAAACGGGGAACGAGTGGAATTGGAATAACAGATAATAGGAACGAAATGGAATCTTGAAAGGAGTTGCATTGGAACACTGAAATTGTTAAACAAAATGGAATGGAATTTGAATGACTCAAACTGCCGGAGTTTGGTACTTAAAATTTCGCATGCGATTGAGGCAGATTATATATATTTGTGATTTTTACTGGGAGGAACAAAAAGGGGTGAAAAACCCCTTTTAATTACCTATTCAAACACTATCCACGGAATATGAAACTTATGTAGCATTGAAACATACTCTCCAAAAAGTTAAACAAATTTTCTAAAAGAGAAAAAACCTTCGAAAAAGAATGGAACTTATATATTCTGATATTTAAACTGCAGGTAACGAAGCACCGGTGGAAGAAACCGACGCAGTAAATTTTCCAACTGAATTTGTGAATTTACTTGAATTGCCAGGTCTACCTTTACATAAACTGGAATTAAAAAAACTTCAATACACGCTAACAACGTTGATACGTATCTTTGCCCGCTATCTTTAATATTATAAATCGCTTGCCAACCCTGCTTTACCTTATTTATTTTCATTCAAAACACAAATGAATAAAACTACTTACGGGTCTATCTACCTAAGTTCGCACTTTACCAAATTATCTTGACATACACACGTATATTGCAATTTGTAATGGATTCATTAATAACAATCCACTTTCATGAGAAAAAGTGATCAAATATTTATTTATTTTAAACCCATTGTTGTGTCAGAATTATTTATTTGTGGTGGCTGGGTGAAGGCTTCTATTATAAAAACTGTACTTAAAATAAACAAAGCGAATTTACCCACCCAACCACGAAGACGACCTACCTACGCCGATGGCTTGAACAACAGACAATTAGTTGTTACATGCTCACGTGTTGGTATACTAAATGATTTATTTATATAAAAATGAAGGGGCAAAAAATAGTGTTTGTACTTAAACATTACAATAAATTTACCTTAACAATTATTTTATCTTAATAACAAATATTGTGTTTTATTTTATCTAAAAGAAATTTAATTCTAAACTTTAAGGCACGCTAACAACGTAGCTTTAATATTATAAATCGCTTACCAACCCTGCTTTAAATGTTTTTTTATTTTCATTCAAAACACAAATGAACAAAACTATTTACGTGTCCATCTACCTATCTGCGCACTTTACCAAATTATCTTGACATACACACGTATATTGTCAAGAATTAATGTTGTGTCAGAATTATTTATTTGTGGTGGCTGGGTGAGTGAAGGTTTTTATTATAAAAAACTGTATTTAATATACGACTTATCTATAATAAATTTACCTTAACAATTATTTTACCTTAGCAATAAATATTTTGTTTTATTTTATATAAAAGAAATTTAATTTTAACCTTTAAGGCACGCTAACAACGCTAGTGTACCATAAATTTATTTTAAAATTGCACAGGGGCTTAAACAGTAATTTCGAGGGAATCTAATATAACGGCACTATTACACAAAACCAAAAGCTAAAATCTATGAAAGTAGCTAATATTTACAATCTGAACAAAAAACAACAACGGAAAAAAAAACTCAAAATTCTAAATAAATAAACTTTAAAGAAAGTAAATATAATATTAGCTTGCCAAGCTTAAAACTCCTCCTAGGGGTAACTCGTATATGAATATTAATTAACGAAAAATAAAACCAAAGGAACTGTTATTTATGTGAAAAAGAGAAAAAAATCTTCTTGCTATTGATCAAGCCAACGTAAAAAAAAAAAACAAGAAACAACTAGATTGCATCCAGCCCTGCATCCATATTGGAAACCGCAGCTAAATGGAAGGCCTTTCATCAACTGCAGAGTAAGTTTTTATTATTTGTTTTGTTCAGTTTAGTGGAAGAAAGAGAATACTGGATTGTCATTAAGAGAAAAAAATGGTTGTGCTTTTTGAATGAACCGTATCAAAGAGTACTGGAATCGGTTCAAAGAGTTGCTTCAGATACCACATCTTCAAAGTGAAAGAAAAAAATACTGCCATAAAGAGAAATAAAAGAAATCAAAGATTTAGTTTTGACAAAACGCTATATCTGTCATTTTGCAAATTATTTGATATCCAGTGTTTTCTTGTTTTTTTTCTCTTAATCTATTAAGGATCGCAAATCAGACTGTTTTCGCGATAACAAATTTTAACAACCAATACATTTTCTTTAATTACATGAGAGTTCGCCACAATTAATTGAGATTAATTGCCACATTTGAATAATGAAAAAAATAAAATGCTGAACCCTCTCAAGTAATCAGATTTCTTTCATCAAAAGTTTATGTAGTGTGCGAAGAACAGTTTGATTGGGTTTCTATTGTTTTTTTTTTTTTGTAAACACATAATTATTTTATAGTTCTTTTCTTAAGCTTTTGGCAAGAAAGCAAAACGAAACCCTACACTAATTGAAGCCAATCTAGTAAGTCAATCAAGTCGTGTGACTTTTTCTTTTCACGTTGGCCAAATAAACAATCAACGTTAAAGTATAACCAATTCGTTTCATACCGTCCGGATACCTAAGGTACGGTTAGTATAGCGGTTGTAAATTTTGCAGGCAATATAATTTTTGCTTTCGCGACTCTGTGCAAAAATTAAATAAATACAGCTACAGCTGATAGAATTTAATTAGAAAGTAAGCTGACATGAATAGTTACTTGGAATTTAGTTTAATAGATATTATGGTAATTAGTGATTGGCTACTCCAATTAAGCGTAGGATAATTTTATCAGTTTAAGTGAATATAACACTAAAAATAAATGAATTTATTAATGGAATCAAAATAATCATTATGTCGACTTAATTTTAATCTTAGACGCTCCTAAAGGTTGAGAACTGGTAGCTGTATGTACGGGTCCTTTTGTGAAATTATGGGGACAATGACAAAGGACACAGGTATAGGGAGGGTTGCGAGCCCAGGGGTACAACATCTAGGTCCTTTTGAAATATCCATATTTAGTACCTTTTTTCCTAAATTTTATATTCTGTTGCGATTATTTTTCAAATTCCACATTCAATAGATTACAGTAGTTAGTTTGCCGGCTCATATAACGTTTATTTTCTTCCTTAATTTTGAAGGGACTCTGTAACAATCTGTGGTGGTGTGTTTGCTGGATCGGAGTCAAGAACCTCCCCGAACCATGAAGCTAGCGGAGAGATGGGTCCCGCCGACTCAAGATCCAACGAACCTGGTTATAGGGGTCAGTAAATTCATAGAGGGCTGCTAGAAGTCTAGCGGCTGGGTCTAAATTGTATATATATTTTTTTTCTTTTAATGATCCCAATACATCTTTTGCCCCTTAACGACTCGTGGCTATCGAATTTTATACATCACGTTACAGTACCTAATCCAAAAAACTTTTTGAATTTTTTTTTTCTTTTGAACCCATTGACGTTCCAATTTGAAATTTGCAGTCTGTAGCTGAAATATTGAGTTATCTGCTTCAATAATTTAAAGAAAATTAAAGATGGGTTTTTGAGATATTTGCAAATTAAGGATATTTTTCAAATTGCATTATCCTTTTTCCACTACACATTTTATTTTTGCAATTTATTTTGAAAGTACCCAGTCAGAAAAATACAAATGGGAAAGCGGTGGCAAAGCACTTTAACAGGTGGTACAAGTACTGGCAAAAAGTGCTTTCCCATTCCCAAAATGATAACATCATTAGACAAAAGGACCGGCTGTTCAAAAAGCGCCGTAAAAGCACTGGAGGAACAAAATTTTTAAACGTTGGCAAAACGCTGGCAAAACCAATAAACAGGTGGTCTGGAAATATATTTTCCAAAATAAAATTAAAAAAAAGTTCATATGTATTTTTTTTTGGTCCTGCCGTGATTTGAACCCAGGCCGTCAGATTGGCAGACGATTGCTCTACCCACTGAGCTAACGAGACATATAATATTTAATGGCTAAACACATAAATGAGTGATAATAGCTGGACAACTACTGGCTGTGCCAAAATGCTAGTACTGGCAAACAATTTTTTGTAACTAGTATGCCAGTGTTTGGAGGGCAAAAAAAAAGTTGGTCTTGAAGGAGCTTTCCCACAAACAAAAAAAATTGATTTTATAAAACTAAAAAAATTTTAAATTAAAAAAAATCCAAAAAAAATTTTGCTTGCAACCGGATTTGAACTCGGAACCCTCCAACTACAAACATTTTTTAACGAAGTGTCAGCATTTATATAAAATCATTGGTTTTCCACTGAATTGATTTTTGTACGCCTGGTAGCATTGGCTAGGTAGCACTAGATATCCACTGGTTGCAAACATTGGCATATCACTCTAAGCCAATTCTTTGCCAGTGGTTTTTTTTATAAACCACCGAAATTTTTGTAAAACAAATACTGGTATAACGCTTTTCGCAAACGCTGGCAAAGCGTCCCAAATGAGTGTTCTGCCAGTAATTTATTTTTAATACCACTGGCGATTTCTGACTGGGTAGATTATATAGGCATTGCTAGGTGTTATAACAATCGGATAACGCGTTCAAAAGTTGTAATCATTTGAACATCATGTATTTTTTACAAATTTACTGAAAAAAATCAACTTAAAACAGCGATACAACGCTTACCAAAATGAATTTGGAAAAAAAATTTTACGTTAATATCGTGACACTTAGCAGAATGTATGTACCAAGTTTTGTAAAAATCGAAAGGGGTCATGTCCAAAATCTTCCATTTTTGTATCCATTTTATATGGAATGATACTATAGAAAAAAATATTAAAAACTATTTAAAATGTTAAACATTTCTGTAAAAAAAGAAATTTACAATCCATTTCATTTCCAAATATTGCAAAGAACTTTGACTTTTTATGTAAAAATACTTATTAACAGTAACGAAACGATTTTTGGAACGTATGCCAATTGTTTACTTTTGAATTTAAAAAATCATTTTACAAAAATGAACAATTTTAATAAATTTTTTTTTTTACAAAAAAAATGCTTTTGAAAATATGACTTTTATCACAAAATTAGAAGCAAATCCTTTGGAGCATGTTTGTTTATGGTTTAAAATTCGAAAAATTGATCTAAGTGCCGTGCCTTTGTTTAACAGCGGTATTCAAAATAAAAATTTATATATATATATATATATTCCCAACGTTCCTATAAGGAGCATAGGGCCTCAAAATGAAAATTTAGCATAGAGTTAACATGAGTTTTATTCATAATACTGTTGTTAAACTCATTCTAGTATTGTTGCTAAATTCCTTATAATGTTCTGTTATCAAACGCCAAAAAACAAATTCCATTCACAATAATAAAAAGCCTTGTATTTTCAAACACAGGGTTGCTCTTAATCGGTGTGCTAAGAAATCATTTTAAATAAACTCTATTCTAACAATCTGCTAGGCCTAAAAAACATTCTAGTTAACAGCTCGTTGTGTGCGATGTATAAGAAGCTACTAACTTTTCCTTTTGAATACGGGGGTAAATTTTTTTCAAAAATTAATAAATTTCGACAGGGTGCATGTTCAAAAATGTTCTAAATTGCACTATTACGCATTTTAAAAGCTTATTCTTTTCAAATATGTTAAAAAATAATTAAAAACCCGTTTTAAAAACTTGGAGATAAAAGTGAATGAATTTTTGAAAAAAAGCCATTTTCAGAACACACTTAAAATTTTAATTTTACAAGTGTATCACTACTAAACGGCTTGAGATAAATAATAATAGTTTAGAAAGGCCATGGTAATGTCGGAGCAAAATTTCAAACATTTTTTCTGATAATGAAAAAAAAACCAAAACAAGTCAAGTTAAAAAATGAAGATTTTGAAATGCAAAGTTAAATATTTTTTTTAACTATAAGAAATACTATGGTACCTGAAGAATGATTATCTTTATTCTTTAACCTAGATTACAAAAAGCCTAAAATCAGCAAAATCATTTTACTTTTGTAAAAGTTGTACGACCATAAAGCTTTTGTATAACCGAGATCGTCAACTTTACCAGCCTGTAGCACACCCTGTACTAAAACAGGGTAGCTACAAGACGAAATTTCTAAAAGCCTAGATCTTTCTTTTTACTTCTTGTGAACATTTTTTTAAAAGATCCATAATTATTACCATTGTTTTGGGTTTGGAACCACCGTGCGGTGAGACGAAACTTCGGTAGTCTGGTGATTCCCTTGTGTCTGTTAAAAAATTTTCAATAAAAATGTTTTCTTCTTTCTGTAAATCAACTTTAGAAAAAAATTCTTTAGTAAATAATTCTAATATTAAATTAGCTCAATTACAAAAAAGTTTTTCATTAGAGACAAATTAACTATTAAAATTCCTTTGATCAATGGACTCATAAACTAGTCTTTGGGTGGGACGAAACTGTGGCAGTTTGGTGATTCATTTGTGTCTTTTAAATTTTTCAATAATTTTTTTTCTTCTTCTTCCTGTAAATTAGCTTTAGAAAAATATTCTTTAGTAAGTAATTCTAATATTAATTACAATTGTCTTATGCGTGGGTTACAAACACTTAATTAAAAATAAAATAATGTATAACCGTCTTTACTCGGGTGTTCTTTTGCAGGATAACGATGAAGAATTGATGACAGACGATTTATAAACATAAACCTATATTTAAGTGTCGGTTTTTGAAACTTACCACTGATATATAAATGTGCTCTGTATTGTCAACAATGTAACCTTTGGTTTCAACCGATTTCCTCAATGACATTATGTCGAATGGTCTGCATATAAACTGTATAAATATATAACAAAAAAAATCATTGTATGCTGTTAATCAAAAATTATTAATTAAATCTAGATAACAAATTGCAAAAACAAAAATTATTTTTTGCTGGTGTTAAAAAAATATTTGTAAACTAAACAATTGTATACACTTGCTAGAAAAAGTATCCGTACACTTCAAGATAAATATTTTAAACGTCTACAAAAATTTTAATAAAAGATTTCGGCTAACTATATTTTTAACATTGTTATGTCATCCATTTTACTAGTTTTTCAAAATAATTTCGAAAGTTTGTTACTCATATTTTATTTCTGAGAGCGCAAAAAACGCAGTATGGCAACTTTATGGACCAGAAAGTGTTCCTACATTTACAAATAGGGGAATTCCACATATTTTATAATGACATAAATGTGTGTTACACTGATTTTTTTTAGCACAAAGCAAACTTAGTTGGATATAGTTCATTTGGCTGATTTATTTTTCTTTTTGAAGCTTTCCAACAAACCAAAACACTATGGAGCTAAGTGTTACCATTCACGAAATAAGCACTAGTTGAAAAAAAAACGTTAGATGACGGACCCTGTAGTATAAAGAAATAAACAAATTAAGCCGGATTCACAATGCTGGAGTACTCCACGCTGCAGAGTTGAGTTACACCCTCAGCATAGCATGATACAAAAAATATATAAGTGCAAAAAAGAAAGGAACAAAATCCACTCAGAGTGGAGTACTACAGCATTGTGAATCTGACTTTAAACAGAAACTACACTTATAGAAATAAGTATGTAAAAATAGCAGAAAAAGCTACCAAAAATTAGCAAAAAAGGTTCCGCGATTAAAACTACTGAAATCAACGGAACTTGTTTACTAAATAATTGTTAAATTTCCGAAATATAAGAAATATACTAATGACTTAAATTTAAGCAAATTGCAGTTTACCTCTGAAGAAACTTTTTAACCAAAAGTAGCTAAAACACTGCTATATCTACAAATTTTTAGTTATATTTGGCTAAAATTAATTGAATGCAAATACAAACTACTCTGCTGAAATCATCAGAAATATTTAGTCACTATTAGTTTTTTTAAATCAACTAACAAAAAATATTAAGCACATACCTCTGATGATTTCCGAAAGGCAGATTGTTAGATTTTTTAATTTAACAAAAATTTGCTGTTTTCAGTCGACAAAATTATTTGGCATGAAGTTATGATTTTAGCAAATCATCAATAAAATAAATAAAAACATGTCCGTTAAAAGCGATTTTTAAAAGTTTCACAACTGAATAAAAGTTTTTAAATTATTATAAGGTTTTTATTCAGATTTATTTAATCTCTAATCTATTTTAATCTATTATTTATGAATGGGAAAAATTAGTTCTTTAATACCATTTAATAAGATATTAGATTTATGTGATTTAGGTCGAATATAACAATGAAAACAAATAAAAAAAGAGATAAAATATGCCAAATAATGAAATCGGAAATCCTGGGATTTTTTCAAGACCAATCCCGGGATTTCTAAATCCCAAAAATCCCGGGATTTTCGGGATCGGGATTTCGGGATCGGTATCCCTAATTGGTAGTGAATTCATTGAAAAATGAATTAATTCTTCAAGGCTCTGCTCCAGACTCAAGGACGAGCACTTTTTTCAACTCTCGCTCACACACAAAACTACTCACGATCACGAAAAACAGTAAAAATTACCTAAAATCTGATGAAAAGACTAAACCCTAGCATGAGTTTTTTTATTCTTACTCACGCTCACACACGATTCACGTGTAAATAAAAGTAAAAATATAAAATTAGTAATTATAACTCACGATCACGAGTGAATCACATGACTCACGAACATTTCGTGTCACGCGCCCATCCCATCGTTCTACGACAACGGCAAACAAACTACATGCAAAACAATAACAAATAAAAATTGATGCTGTTTCAAAACGGTACATGTTTCAATAGTTGTTCCCGTCAGTTTGAGACATACTTATAAATAAAATACGATTTATCTTGTAGCGGTTTTTGCAAAACGATTTGAGTTTTTTTAAATCAATTTCTTTGTTATTAATTTTTTTAATAAAATTTAGCTAAATTTCTTAGTTAAATTTTAAAATTTACGAAAACTAAGCGAGTTTCTCGATAAATTTTTAATTCAAAAGTATCAACAATTTTGCTATTATATGCTAGAATTTTATTATTTTTAACAACGAGCGGTTTTTTAGCGATTCTAAGCTTTTTATAACGATATTTTTAGAAAAAAGGTGGTAACCATTTGTCAGGAAATTTCGGGTTTTAAAGAAATATTTTGGAGAAAACTCTGATTATAAATGCATAATTCTACTAAACTCATTAAAAAATTTCACAGGATTTCTAAAGGCACATCTACACGGGAAATAAAAATGAATGAAAATGGAATGAAAATGTTCTTATTGTAAAGGAAATTGTGCCGATTATAATTTGGTATTCCATTTATTTGAAATTTTACTCCTTTGGAAAAGCAATAGAATTCCCGCTAAAGCCCAGTATTTTCTTCAAAAGAGCGAAAAACTTGTAACTTTTTCGCTACATTTTCAAATGGTCCTGTCTATTTAATTGATGCGAAAGAAATTCCACAGCAATTTCGCAACAATTCCACGCAAGTAAAAAATCATTTTTTTATATGGAGTTTGACAGCTTTTTTCGCAAAAGTACGAACAAAATACCGGTCTTAACTAATAAAACACATCTTCCCGCTATGAGCAATAAAAAAGCGCCAGCTTAACGGAAAAAGCGCCAAGTTGGCAACAGCGACTTAATAGGTCCATTCGATTACTTTTCTCAGTCAAATCCAGTAAGAATTACTCAGTACAAACTTTCAGAGAGTAAGACAAGATTTACTCTCAAAATAAAATTTTCCCAAACATGTACGCGAACAGAAAATTTGCAACAATTTGCAAGTTTGTACACACAGCTGATTACAACACCAATTATACAAATACATTTTAACTGGTCGCTATGAAAGAAGACAATTTTTGATGTTAAACCTTAAGCAGAACATTTTTAGAAGGTTTTCTTATTTTTTCCATAATTTATTTTGAAAGTTTTATTGCTTTGCATTTCCATAAAATAATATAATTGGAAAATAATTTTTTTTATTTACCTTAAACAATCATATGTTTTCGAAACATATGTTTTTTTTCTGCTTGCAAATTCTTACTGGCAAAAATGTATCCAGTAAAAATTTGCAAGAAAAAGAAGAAGACTTAGAAACTCTCAACATAGAACTATCACCTTATTCTCTCTTTTTTCTTTCATACTGCAGGTTTAAACTTAGGTTAATAGTTAACCCAAAAATTTGTTGTTGTTTTGTGTACATTTTTTTGAAATTTTATTTTGTTTTTAGTTAAGTTAAAGTTAAACCTACAGTATGAGACCCACCGTGAGTATTTATGTAAACGAACGCCATGCAGTAAAAACTTGTACAAATTTGTACAAATTATCCAGTAATCGAATGGCAGTAATTCTGGCAGTGGTGCCAGACTTTTTCGGTCAAAAATGTAAAAATAAATCTTCCGTAATTTTTTTTGAAAAATCGTCATCAGCAAAATTGTTTTGTTGCTCACACATACCATGAATACGAAAAAAACGACAACATATTTTTGTATAGAATCTGGCAGTTGCCCGAACATTATCGACATTGAAAAAATTGTAAGAGTTAACATTTAAGCCCAATCCAGATACTCGAAGTGCCAGTGAACTGCAGCAGTGCTGTCAAATTTGACACTGATTTTATCTGGTTCAGGCTTTAATATGCCCAATGGCAAAATTTGTATGGGATTTCGTAACACGTATAGGAACAAAACGAGGCTAATATAATAACACTACATATACTAAAATGTTTACTAACAAATTGTGTAACATATCCACGATTTTTTTTCGGAAAGTTTACCAAGTTTTTGGCTAAAAATCGAATTTATTTATAGGGAAACGTTTTCTGCGTATTTTTAAATAAATTTTATAAATATTTAAAAACAAAAGCGCCATTCACTGTATTAAGTTATCATAAAACGCTGCAACTGAACGATTTTGTTCATTTCTTTCTTAAGACACATAGCCCTAAATAGTTCTATTTGAATATTTTTCTCTCGCGTGTACATATGCTAAAATACTAACCATTGTTTTAAAAAAACAATTTTCCATTTTTTCAAAATCTTTTTATTTATGATTTTGCCAATAGTTAGCATATTTTCAAAAAAAAATCGTCAAAATGTCGTAAAAACATCACGTCTGGCACCACTGTATTGTCATTTTGTAGAAAAAACAACAAAAACAAAATCAAAGCGGCAAACAGACCATAGATTACATAGATTTGTTCCTCTTCGACATTTGCTGTCAGTGCACGTAACTCATGAGAATGGGTTGGGCATACGTTCTATACCTATATAAAAAATATTTGATTGGATGTGAACAAATGTGTTTGTGACAAAAGAAGAAGAGTAAAATCTCCATGTAATCTATGAAACAGACGGTAAACAAACTGTCTTCGGGTTAAGTATGCGCTCAGAGACCGGTACATACTCGAAGAGCTTACGTTCGTCATCTCTCAATCCTACTGTACTGTATTCAGGTTGTGTGCATACACACAAACATTAAGTAGAGAGATATCGTATGTGTCTTTTTTTGTAAGGAATGTATTTGCGTACAGTCTGCGAGTTATGCGGTACGCAAGCGCTAAAGTACCGTTCGTTAGAGTTTATTTTCCTACTCTGATTTCAACTATCTAACTTCAATAGACAAAGCAAAAACCGTTGAAATTAACTCATTAGAAGAAATTAAACATTTATTACAATTGAATACAATGTTATTATTAGATATTAATGATTTTAAAACGTATTCATCTTTCAAATTTATAGAAATATTATGAAAGTGGCGTTTTCAAACAGCACAAGTAATTAATTCTTGCTGTGAAATATTATGAAAACAGAACGAACAAATCAAATCTAGATCCGACATTATAAACGGGTCTTACTCAATCAAGAGTAAACTGTTTTTACCATTACAAAAGTCTTAGAAAATTAAAATAAAAAACATTAAAATAACAAGTAAAACAATTCCTATTGTGTGAAAGATAATCAAGCAATAATTGTTAATAACAACTAAAATAACGTACAAAATAAAACTACATACAAAAAACTCAAATAAATTAATCCAAAAAAGCTCTTAAATCCTTAAATATGGTATTAAAATTAGACACATTAAATTCTAATTGTTCTCTGTGCACTCTGACGTCACAGAACTAAAGACTGATTTAAAAAACATACACACAAGCTTACAACAATTAGCACCAGTGTTGCCATTTCAGTGCTTTTCGGGTATTTTTTGGTGCTTTTTTCCTTCCGGTACCCGGTGATTTTTTACAAATACCCTTTTAAAAAAAGCGGGTATTTACAGTGCTTTTTCAGATTTCTGGCAGTGCTTTTAGTGCTTTCTGTACAGTTTATATTTTTGGTATTTGTTCTCGTTTTTTTTTTTTAATTTTTCTTGAATTTTCTGTGAAAGTTGAAAAAATAATACGAACCATACAAAAAGTACATTTTTTTACAATGTTTGTAGTACAATTTTAAATAGCAACTTCGTTATATTAAATCTTAAAAATTTTGAAATGTTAGTTTGGTGCTTTTTTACCCCTTTTTTGTTATTTTTTTAACCTTTTTTATACGATTTTACAAAGCTAAAATGTGTTTTTAAATTCTTGACTTAAATTTTTCAAAAATTAATATCGTGCTTTTTTACCCCATTTTTGGTTAATTTTTACCCTTTTTACCCGTTTTCACAATGCTCACGGTGCTTTCCTGCCTTCACTAGTTGGCAACACTGATTAGCACAAACAAATAGTCAAATACAACAAGACATTAATTCGGCACTAATGAAAATAACCGAAAGCCTTACTTCTTTAGTAACTCAGGTCAGTGACCTAAAAGAGAAAACTAAAAAAAAATCAAAAACAAATCTCCGAAATGGATCAACGCATTAACTACCTTGAACAAGAATTAATAACCAAAAATATAGAAATCAAAAATGTACAAAACAAAGAGATGAGCGTAATCGATGTTATTAAAACTATTAGAGCATCTTTAAATGTGGAAGGAACTGACACCGACATTAGTAATGCCTATCGTTTTATAACAAACGATGAAAAAATAATCATTGAATGCTCTTCACATAATAAAAAAAGAGAACTCATGTCCAAAATGCAAGGTCATAGAATTAATGCAAAACTACTAAACAAAAAAGAAAACAATAACAAAAATGGAGATGAAAATAATGAAAGGTATATACATATGTGACCTCCTCCGAGAAAAGGGACCTAGTGTGTCAAAAAACCTAGTGTGTCAAAAACTTGGGAAGATCGATAAAAATGAGAAAAACATTAAAATTTTAATGTTTAATTTAAAACTTCATTTTCACACACTAGGTCCCTTTTCTCGGAGAAGGTCACATATACGTAAATGACCAACTAACAAAACATAAGCGCTCACTTTTATGGTTAGCTAAGGAAAAAGCTAAAGAAGCAAATTGGAAATTCATATGGATACGGGGTGGAAAGGTGTTTGCTAGAAAAAATTAAAAATCCTCCGTCATTATGATAAAAAATGTTGCTGATATTGATTCAATAAATGAATCAAATTAATCCAATAAAATTTTTTTTGTTTTGTAACAACCCCCCCTACCCCCCCCCTCGCCACCTTTTTTTAATAAAAAAGCAAAAAAACAAAATGATTAACATACATACATTTTGATGAAATTTGGTACACAGACCTATTTTGACCCAAGGACGAAGCTTATTGATTTTGGTGAACATCGGTCCATGTTTAGACCTAGTGCCCATATAAGGGTTCCCCCAAAATTGGCTTGGTTACAAACTGCAGATCGCAAACATTAAGATATTTTAATGAAATTTGGTGCGCTGACTCACATTATAGAAAATTTTGACACAAGCCCCATTTTAACCCATTCGAATTTCGGATCCAAACATTAGTTGGCACCCAGACTGGTGTAGGGTATTGTATAGTCGGCATGCCCGACTTTAACCTTTTTATTCGTTTTTTTATAAGCTTTGTTGGTGATGCCATTAAGCAGTAAAAAAATATGGCATCGATTGAGATGTTATAAAACAGTTTTCTTAACATCTGCTTTAACAACTATGTTAACACAGAAAAAACGTAAATCATAACAATAAAATGAGTGGTCCACACTTAACATTAACATGATGTTAGTGGCCATGTTAACTAATTTATGTCTCGTGTAGACTACAAGTAAAGAAAATATTACAGCAAAAAAAATACTTGGATATGGCTCTGTCGAATGGTCTGCAGCAGAGCTTTGAAGAATTAATTCCTTAATTCAATTTTTCAATTCTGAATTAAAAATTCGATGAATTAATTCACTAAGCAATATATATTGAATGGAATTAATTCATATTTGCTTTCGTTCGATTTATTTTGTTACGAATTAATTCAATTGCAAAAGTTCTTTTTATTAAATCAAATGAATTAATTCACTGGTGAATTAATTCCTTATTGAATTAATTCACTACTGAATTCGTTCAATTTCATTTTCGTTCAGTGAATTAAAAAAAATAAAATTACGTTCAGTGAATTAAAAAAAAATAAAATTACGTTCAGTGAATTAAAAAAAAAATAATAAGTTCACTGAATTGAAAAAAATAAA
Source organism: Leucophora obtusa (assembly GCA_949987735.1). Taxonomy (NCBI): domain Eukaryota; kingdom Metazoa; phylum Arthropoda; class Insecta; order Diptera; family Anthomyiidae; genus Leucophora; species Leucophora obtusa. The sequence goes on from OX465298.1 coordinate 87,747,991, forward strand.
ATAAGTTCACTGAATTGAAAAAAAATAAAATAAGTTCACTGAATTCAAAGCCTGTTTTCTGCCGTTCAGTAGAAGAAAACAATAATCTACAAATAAATTTTTTAAATAAGCAATTTTACAGCGTGTGCTAGTAAAAATAAACAAAATAGAAACCGGATGCTGTTTATCAATCTACATGATTCAAAAATAAATCCTTTTACTATTAAAAATAAAAACTTTACAGATATAGATAAATTTGGAAAAAAATATAACTATTAATTTTTCAAACTAGTTATATAGTTATATTTTTTTTCCAAATTTATCTATATCTGTAAAGTTTTTATTTTTAATAGTAAAAGGCTTTATTTTTGAATCATGTAGGTTGGTAAACAGCATCCGGTTTCTAATTTGTTAATTTTTACTAGCACACGCTGTAAAATTGCTTATTTAAAAATTTTATTTGTACATTATTGTTTTCTTCTACTGAACGGCAGAAAACAGGCTTTGAATTCAGTGAACTTATTTTATTTTTTTTCAATTCAGTGAACTTATTTTATTTTTTTTCAATTCAGTGAACTTATTATTTTTTTTTTTTAATTCACTGAACGTAATTTTATTTTTTTTAATTCACTGAACGAAAATGAAATTGAACGAATTCAGTAGTGAATTAATTCAGTAAGGAATTAATTCACTTTTTTTCCGTTCGATTTATAAAATTGAACGCGTTCACCGGTGAATTAATTCATTTGATTTAATAAAAAGAACTATTGCAATTGAATTAATTCTTTGAATTTGTTGTTTGATGAACGTATTCAATTGAACGAATTCAGTGAATTACTTAAGAAAAGGAATTCATTCAATTGTAGAGAAAATTGAATTCGATTGGTAGTGAATTCATTCAAAAAGGAATTAATTCTTCAAAGCTCTGGTCTGCAGTGTATAATAAATGATGTAACAAGAGAAGATCTAAGCAGAAATACTAGTATATGTATTGATCACTTGTTTTTTAAAAGCAATCATCCAAATTCACTTACACATGCTTCCGTCATTAGAACAAAAATTTCTGACCATTACTCTCTTTTTTTCTGTGTAGAAGAAAAGCGTTCGAAATTGTTAAAAAATCACGTTTTTAAAGTGCAAATAAAAGAACACAAACAACTATTGTTACAACTTTAACACATATTTGTAATAAAGAAACTAAATGCTTCACTTCTAACCTGGTTTTAATCTTTGTAATGTTTTAAGTAACAATAATTGCTATCGAATAACACTCGATCACGACTGCGGTAATTAGCCCCCAGGGCTCGGGAACAGTCTTTCTAAACGAGTACAAATTAACTCTCATATTGTAAATCGTGAAATAAAAGATACTAAATGGAATGACATAATTCATCAAAGTACTAATGATAACGATATAAATAAAATAAAATAATCCAAAGATTTTGTGAAATATACAATAAATCCAATCAAATTAAAAAACCAAATAGAGCAAGAATGCCAAACCCGTGGTTAACCGAAGAAGTAATTAAATGTTGTGATTTTCGGGATAAACTTTATAAGAAATGGCTAAATAACCGAAATAATACTAATTACGAAAATGAATATAAAAAGTTTAGAAACATTTTAAATTTAAAACAAATTTTTGCTAAAAACGAATAATATCGCAAAAAATTTATAGAAAATAAAAACAATATACGAACAACATGGCAATTAATAAACGAAATAGTTGGAAAAAAAACAAATAATGCTGACAGTGTAATAACAAGAAACTTTAAAAATGAAAATCTACAAGACATTACCGAAAACTTTGCAATTAAATTTAAAGAAAATGTACAAAATATAATATACAATTGTAACATTAAAACGATATTTAATACTGAAACAACAATACAAAATTCAATTTATCTTACCTACACCAGCGAGGAAGAAGTGTACAATATCCTTAGCACTCTTAATGTTAAAAAAGGGCCAGGAGCAGATGAAATAAGACCAAGAGATATTAAGAATAATGCGAGTTATATGACTCCGGTGATTACTCGTTTTATAAATGCAAGTATATATAACGCGAACATACCCGATTTGCTAAAAATTTATATAATACGACCCATATACAAAAATGGAACAAAATCTGATTACAACCACTATAGGCCTATCGCTTTTTATCGGTTATCGAAATAGTACTTGAGGAAATAATAGTAAGAAGACTCAACGAATTTCTTAAAAAGTATAAAATAATAATTTCCAGCCAATTTGGGTTTCAAAAAAATAATAATATAAACAAATTATTTGGAAACTTCGCAAATCACATAAATAGATGTCTAAGCAATAATACTCATGTCTTATCATTATTTATTGATTTTACTAAAGCCTTCGATACATTATCTCATGAAAAACTGATAAAAATGTTAGAATCAATCGGAGTACGAGGCAACTGTCTAAAAGGGTTCAAAAACTATTTAGAATGCAAAACCTTTCGTGCAGAACCTAAAATAAATGATAACTTCAGTGATACTATCGTATCAACCCATGGAGTGCCTCAGGGGTCTAAATTAGGACCAATATTATATATAATATATGCAAACGAAATGATTACGATACTGTCACATGCATTGACATTGAATAATCGTAATCCAATTTAAAATTATTTAGATAGTTGAGTATATTTATTTATTCAGAAATTCAAGTTTAATTAAAGTAAGAAAAACTAAAGTTATCGCGAACACGTCGGCTTCGTTACAAGTGTGTATGTAGACTCGTTTGTAGTGTTAGTTAACAAAAGGAAAATACCACAATGTACAGAGTTGATCATTTTCACAGGGTGACAATACTAAAAAATAGTACCACTTTTGCGTATGCTGATGATACATCAATCTTTATCTCTATATATAAAAGAATAACGTGACTGACTGACTGAATGACTGACTGACTGACTCAACATCGCCCAGCCCAAACCGCTGAAGCTAGGAAGTTGAAATTTGGTATGTAGGTTCCTCTTTCGGGGTAGACGTCCGCTAAGACGGGATTTTTGGAAATTCCTACCGGAACGGGCAAAAAGGGGGAAAGTGTCCCCCTTGACGGCCTGCCAAAACCCCTTTGGCTAGAAAGCTGAAATTTAAGATATGTGTTCCTTGGAGTAGGGGCTAACTTTTCTGGAAAGTACTTTCTAGAATTTTGGACAGGGACGTTGTAAAAATGGGGGTTAAAAAGGGGAAAAAGGCCCCCCTTGACGGCCTGCCCAAACCGCTGGAGGTAGGAAGTTGAAATTTGGTATAAAGGTTCCTCCACTATCGTAGACATCCACCAAGACGGGAGTTTTGGAAATTTTTACAGGGACGGGCAAAAAGGGGAAAAAGTCTCCCCCTTGACGGCCTGCTCAAACTGCTGGAGCTATGAAGTTGAAATTTGGTATGTAGGTTCCTCGACCGGTGTAGACGTCCGTTGAGACGGCATTTTTGGAAATTCTTATCGGGAGGGGCAAAAAGGGGACAAAAAAAGTAACTTTTTCCAAAAAAGTACCTTTTCCCAAAAAAAGTACCTTTTCCCAAAAAAAGTACCTTTTTCCCAAAAAAGTACCTTTTTCCAAAAAAAGTACCTTTTTCAAAAAAAGTACCTTTTTCCAAAAAAAGTACCTTTTTCCAAAAAAAGTACCTTTTTCCAAAAAAATTACCTTTATCCAAAAAAAGTACCTTTTTCCAAAAAAAGTACCTTTTTTCCAAAAAAAGTACCTTTTTCAAAATAAAGTACCTTTTTCCAAAAAAAGTACCTTTTTCCAAAAAAATTACCCTTTTCCAAAAAAAATACCCTTTTCCAAAAAAAAGTACCTTTTTCCAAAAAAAGTACCTTTTTCCAAAAAAAGTACCTTTTTCCAAAAAAAGTACCTTTTTCCAAAAAAGTACCTTTATCCAAAAAAAGTACGTTTTTCCAAAAAAGTACCTTTTTCCAAAAAAAATTCCTTTTTCCAAAAAAGTACCTTTTTCCAAAAAAGTACCTTTTTCCAAAAAAGGTACCTTTTTCCAAAAAAAGTACCTTTTTCCAAAAAATGTACCTTTTTCTATAAAAATGTACCTTTTTCCAAAAAATGTACCTTTTTCTATAAAAATGTACCTTTTCCAAAAAAAAAGTACCTTTTCCAAAAAAAGTACCTTTTCCCAAAAAACATACATTTTTCCAAAAAAAATACCTTTTTCAAAAAAAGTACCTTTTCCAAAAAAAAGTACCTTTTCCCAAAAAAAGTACCTTTTTCTAAAAAAATTTTCCTTTTCCAAAAGAAGTACCTTTTCCAAAAAAAGTACCTTTTTCCAAAAAACATACATTTTTCCAAAAAAACAACACCTTTTAAAAAAAAAAAAACCTTTTCCAAAAAAAGTACAAATAAAGTACTTTGTAAAAACAAAGTATCTTTTTCCAAAAAATTTCGTTTTTCCAAAAAGTACCATTTAAAATAATATATAATTTCAAAAAAACTACTTTTTTTCCTCCCCCACGGATATCTCCACTAAAACAAGGTTTCTTGATATTCGGGATAGACGTGCGCTAAGACGGGATTTTTGGAAATTGCTACCGGAACGGGCAAAAAGGTGAAAAGTCTCCCCATAAACAGTCTCACAAATTGGAAAAGTGCCTGCCCAAACCACTGGAGGTAAGAAGTTGAAATTTGGTATAAAGGTTCCTCCACTGTAGTAGACATCGACTAAGTTTGTATTTTTGGAATTCCATACAGGACATCCCAAAAGGAAACTCGGTATCTGTGTAGGCGTCCGCTTAGACGGAATTTTTGAAATTCCTATCGGGAGGGGAAATAAGGTAAAAGTCTCCTCCTGACGGCTTGCCCAATCCCTTTTGGCCAACCTAAAATTTTAAATATGTATTCTTTGGAGTAGGACTAACTCACCGGCAACGTAATTTTTCTATTTTGGAACAGGAACATAGTAAAAATGGTGGTTGAAAGGGAAAAATGTCCCCACTAACGGCCTGCCCAAACCGCTTAGGCAATGCAGTTGAAATTTGGTATGAATGTTCCTCATCCATCGCAGATAGCCGCGAAGATGGAATTTTTGTAAATTCATAAAGGGAGGGGCAAAAAGAAGAATAGCCTCACCTTGGGGGCCGGTAAAAACCCCTTCGGCTAGAAACCTGAAGCTTAAAATGTGGGTCCCTGGAGTAAGGGCTAACTTATTAGAAAGATACTTTTTTGAATTTTGGACAGGGTCGTTATAAAATGGGGGCTCAAAAGGGGAAAGTTGCCCCTTAACGACCTGTCCAAACTGCTGGAACTAGGAAGCTGAAATTCGGTACTTAGGTTCTTCTTCCAGTCTAATTCCAACCGGGAGGGACAAAAAAAGAAAAAGTGTCCCCCTTGACAGCCTGCTCAAACTGCTGGAACTAGGAAGCTGAAATTCCCTGTCGATGGATTTTCGGAAATTCCTACCGAGAGGGGCACAAATAGTAAAAGTTGGCTAGAAACCTCAAATTTAAAACATATGTTACTTGGAGTATGGGCTCACTTACCGGGAAGGTGCTTTTTGGACAGGGACATTGCAAAAATGGGGATTAATGAAGCGAAAAGTGCCGCTTAAAGGCCTGCCCAAACCGCTGGAGGTAGGAAGTTGAAATTTAGTATTAAAGTTCCTCCTCTATTGTGGACATCCGCTAAGATGAGATTTTTGGAAATTTCTACAGGTAGGGTCAAAAACAGGAAAAGTCTCCCCCTTAACGGCCATGGCCAAACTGCTGGAACAAGGGATCTTAAATTCGGTATTTGGGTTCCTTCTTCAACGTTGACGTCCCCTAAGATGGTATTTTTGGAAATTCATATCGGGAGGGGTAAAACCGGAAAAAACTTCCCCTTGACGGCCTGGCCAAACTGCTGGATATAGAGACCTAAAATTATGTATGTAGTAGGTTCCTCCTCCAACGCAGACGTCCTCTAAGACGGAATTTTTGGAAATTCCTACCGGGAGGGGTAAAAACGGAATAATTCTCCCCCTTGATGGCCTAACCGAACCCTTCGGCTAGAAACCTGTAATATATAATATGTTTTCCTTGGAGTATGGGCTAACTTATCGACAAGGCATTTCTAGGAGTTTGGACAGGAACGTGGTAAAAATTGTGGTTCAAAAGGGGAAAATTGCACCCCCCCCCCTTAACGTCTGCGTCTTTAGCTAGAAACCAAAAACTTAAAGAACAAGTGTATATGAAACACTAAAATTAAGAAACTAAATAGGAAACGAGTGGAATTGAAACACTACACAAGTGAAATGAAATGGATATAAACGTTGAACGAGTGGAATTGAAATTATAGACAATGCAAATGGATTGGAAGAGGGAATTACCTGTTCAAACACTATCCACGGAATATGAAACTTATGTAGCATTGAAACATACTCTCCAAAAAGTTAAACAAATTTTCTAAAAGAGAAAAAACCTTAGAAAAGGAATGGAACTTACATATTCCGATATTTAAACTTCATGTAACAAAGCACCGGTGGAAGAAACCGATGCAGTAAATTTTCCAACTGAATTTGTGAATTTACTTGAATTGCCAGGTCTACCTTTACATAAACTGGAATTACAAAAAAAACTTTAAGGCACGTTAACAACGTAGCGGGCTTTGCCCGCTATTTTTAATATTATAAAATGCTTTCCAACCCTGCTTTACGTTATTTATTTTCATTCAAAACACAAATGAACAAAACTACTTACGGGTCTATCTACCTAAGTTCGCACTTTACCAAATTATCTTAACATACACACGTATATTGCAATTTTTTATGGACTCATTACTAACAATCCACTTTCATGAGAAAAAGTGATCAAATATTTATTTATTTTAAACCCATTGTTGTGCAGAATTATTTATTTGTGGTGGCTGGGTGAAGGCTTTTATTATAAAAACTGTACTTTAAATAAAAAGCGAATTGAAAAACAATTGTCCCCAAAACTTTAAGGCACGCTAACAACGTAGCGGGCTGCGCCCACTAGTTGTTTCACATAAAAACATCAACACCGCCAATGAAATTTTGCAAAAAGAGCTGGATATAGTAGCAAGATAGGCTGAGTTCCAAAACGTCATTTGCAATGCAACTGAACAAAGTCATGCATTAGTAAACGCAATTGATGCGCATATAAAAAGCAAACTGTGCATCACAAATGTTGTTGATGCTTTGTTGACATGTTTTTATTACAAAGTAAGCAACACACTTGTTTGCTTTGTATCGAAACAGTAGTAAAACCGCAAACACTGCAATGTGTTTTGACGTTTAGGAACTCACCCATAGTGATAATGCTAATGGCTTAGTCATAAATCCATCTAAAACCAAAGTAATGCATATTAAACCACCACACTTCAGGTACACTGAAATTTTTCTCAAATTTCATGATATAGACTGCCTTCACAAGAAAGTAAACAACAAAACTTTTATTAACAACAATGATAAATGCACAACCTACATTGAGCTAGTTAGTACCTACAAATACTTGGGAACATATGTAGATCAGCATTTTAAGTGGAAAACGCACATAGAAAACCTTCATAAAAAACGTCGAAAATCATCGTATATGCTATACCTACCACTTAAGCAATTGTTCAACGTTTAGTGTTTTAAAACAGGCATACTTCGCACTTACCGAATCCTACTTAAGGCATAGTATAAATGCATGGGGAAATTCGACGTATTGCAACAGACGTATTGCAACACACTACAACAAACCCAAAACCGAATTTTAAAAATACTTTTAAAAAATCAACGACGCTCAACAAGTTGGTTTATCTCCTTTAGATAAACCGGATTCTTTTCTATTGCAATCAAAATAACCAATCTAAATCCAGATACCAATTGTTATGTTTTACCTTCAAAAACGTAAGTTTATTTCCTTTAAATAAACCTGGCTGGCAATTAAAATTAACTAAAAACACACACACACACACTTGTTGTTTACTATTAATTGTTTATTTCTTAACCCTTTATTACTTTACAACTTCACAATGATTTACTAGAGCACAACTTAACTGTACAAACGCTACTGCGTGACTGACTTCTTAACACAAGCTGCAGCCCTTTTATAGTGTAATGTCTGCAATTGTAGAATGATCTCGAATGTTCCAGAGACACCCAGATTGTGTGTGTGGAATGAACTAGAAGGTTCCAGAGACATCCAGATTTGTGTAGAATGAACTAGAAGGTTCCAGAGACATCCAAATTGTTAGCCATGGTTGTAGAACATACCAGAAGTTTCCAGAAGCATCCAGAGTATTCGTAGCGGAGACACCAACAACTTGGATTTTAGACGAGACACAAACCACTTTATAATTAGCCAAGACACAAACCACTTAATTCTTAGCCGAGACACAAACCAATTCACAGTATAACACTTTATAGCACATTATAGCATAATGTTGTATACTCAAATGTAGCGTTGCCAGATTGACAGGTTTAATGAATCCCGTTTCTCGGGATATTTTGAGTCCAAAATACCAGAACCAGATCAATCAAATTTCGTAACACTGCCGCCCACTTAAGCCTGTTCGTCCCGAATAGGCACAGATGTACCCTTTCCATATTTGGCTAGCCTCTCTAGGTGTACAACCTTCATTTTTCTTGTGCTGTTATACTTTTGTATTCTATAAACCACGTCATTTAGCCAGTTAATCAGTTTGTAGTTTAGGTGACATTCCTTTCTTTCGTTGAGGGTTAAAAAGTAGAACCAACTGGCCTTCGGTGAATCCTACAGAATTTGCAGCTTGGTCGTATCTGGCCTTCATTTTATCGCTGGTCATTTTAATTCGGTTACGCACGAATTCATGAAGTTCTTCGAGGTCGTTTTTGGAGGGGTTTCCACCGTCTTCCTCTGGTGGTGTAGGTTTAACGCCAAACTCTAAGTCTCCAGACAGTCTTAACTCAGTTCCAAATATAATCTTTGCAGGTGCTCGTGAGGTGGAATCGTGCACGGCTGACCGGTATGCTAGCAGAAATTTTGGTATGTGCACATCCCAATCCTTTTGATGCCTGCTGACCACTTTTCTCAAATGTTCCTCCAGGATACGGTTAAATCGTTCAACCATGCCATCAGATTGCGGATGTAGTGGTGTTGTCCTTGTCTTCCTTATGCCATATAATTCGAACATTTCCTTAAATATGGCAGACTCAAAATTCCTACCCTGATCGGAATGCAATTCTAATTGAACTCCGTAACGGCACACCCAGTTGTTCACAAATACGTCTGCTACAGTTCTAGCTTCTTGGTTGGGTATGGCATACACTTCTGGCCATTTGCTGAAATAATCCATAACCACTAGAACATATCTGTTTCCAGCCTCACTGACAGGAAAAGGACCGGCTACATCCATTGCGATATATTCAAATGGTGCACCTGTATTGTATTGCTGGAGTTGTCCGCGGCTTCTTGTTACTGGACCTTTGGCCGTAATGCATTGTGGGCAATTGGCTATCCAATCGGCTACAGATTGCTGGCATCCCACCCAATAGAACCTTAGTTTTAGTTTCTCTAACGTTTTTGTTACACCAAGATGACCGCCACTGGGACCATTATGGAACTCTTTCATTACTTCGTTTATTTTGGAGGTTGGCACAACAATTAAATCAGTTGCCGCTTTTCCGTCTGCATCTTCCCATGTCCGGTATAAACAGCCATTTACTAGTTTAAGACTATCCCATAGGGTCCAATATGATTTAGTCAATGGGCTTTCTGAAAATATTTCGTGGCGAGCTGGCCTTCTGCCCTGTTCTTTAGCGGATATAATTCTCGATAATATGGGGTCATTTCTTTGTGCCGTTGACCAGTCTACGCTGGAGTCTATGTGCGTTAGTCGAACATCAATAACGCATTCTTTCCTCTCTGCCCTGCTACAATGTTTGCACTCCAGATTGCTGGAACGTCTTGAGAGAGCATTCGCATTATTATGCTTCCCACCTCTTCTGTACTCAATAGGGTTTGGGATTTCCCGGACTTTTTTATTTCCCGGGAAACGGGAATGAAAAAATTTGATTGTTTTTGAACAAAATTGTTAATGAAAACCACCTATATAAATAATTTTTGTTAATAAAAACACTATTTCAGTACAAATGCAGTCTGTGTAGTGAGAATTCAAAGTAAAAAATATCAGAATGTTGAACATTTGATTTCACATAAATTAATCGCAGCACTGCCAAATGAATTGCATGATTCCAGCAGAAAGCACCTACTACTGGACTGTCGGAAACAAACCGTTTCATCGTATTTGGCCCATTAGATATGGTCGCCGCAATGTTATTTTCCAAAGACAAATAAAACTCTTCTAGTCTTATTTCTACAATTCTTCTTATTTCATCAGCATTACATCTTCCTGATATATAAACCAACCCCAGGTTATAAAATGAATTATTTACGTTTATACTTATGTTCAAATATCTCTTTTGTGATATTCTTGTCCATTCATCTAAGATTATAGTAAATCTCCTACTGTTAGAAATATTGGTCAATATTTCTTTTATCATGATATCTTTTAAATGATTGTAGTAATTTAATATAATGTTCTTTACATCGGTTTCTTTTTTTGCAATGCCAGGTTTTTATTATAAAAACTTTCTCGAATAAACGAAGATCTAGTTATGGTGCGGATTGACATTCCGACGACTGCGGCTAATTTGGATACCATTTTAGGAAATGTTTGCCCTACTATAAAATCTTTAATGCCTATTCAGCTTACACTTTTTTCTTCGGGTACTTTGCTAATTTTAGCTTGTTGTTGTTTTCTTCAAGAGAAGTTGCATGACCATCAATTTTTTTTTTTTTGTGAACCAAATTTAGATGTCGGTTAACCAAATTTAGATACCACCGTTAACCATTAGTCTTTTCTTTTCACATTTATTAATGAAAACGTTACTTACAAAATTATTGACCCTTAATATAAAGGAGTATTTTAAATTTAAAGTCGACTTTATTTTTAATCAAACGGTTTTGTTCATTTTGTGTATGAAAACCTTACAAAAATATTTTGATTGGTTGAAAATAAATTAACCAACCAGAATGCTCAAAAATAAACCAAGTCAAGGTATACGCCACCCAATATTTTAACTAAAGTCGACGTTACCTAAATTATACATTTGAAAAATTTAGATAGTAAGGGCGATTATTTGTAAAAAACAAAGCTTTTTTTCATATTTCTCTTAAACATTTTACCAAGTTTTTAGGTTTTATACTCAAATTTTGAATAAGTTATGCGAAAAATCTTTATTAGTTGAAATGCTCCTAATTACTTGGCAAAGATTTTATTTGTGTGTCAAATAAATGTATTCCCTTTTAAAAGATTTTAACAATGAAATTTTTGTTTTGGTATTTAAAATGTTTTTAAGACTAAAATTAAAAAATTCTATTCGAAACAAAAACAATTTAAAAAATTTTATATTTTTAAAATTTCCCGTTTTCCCGGGAAAAATATATTATTTTCCCGGGAATTCCCGGCAAACTTTTCCCGGGATTTCCCGGGAATTCCCGCCCGGGATTTCCCGAACCCCAAACCCTAGTACTCAATGCTAAAGTTGTAGCTTTGAAGGCGTTCAATCCAACGTGCAAGTTGCCCTTCAGGATTTTTAAATTGTAGTAGCCACCTGAGTGCGGAATGGTCTGTTCTTAGTGTGAAGTGTTGACCATAAAGATACTTGTGGTAGTGTTTTACGCACTCTAATAATGCTAGGAGCTCTCGTCGCGTTACACAGTAATTCCTCTCAGGCCCCATCACTATCTAGCACAAATTTCTCTCCAGCAATTGGATATGCCAGGACTGGTGCTGTACATAATAACTCTTTGAGTTCCTGGAATGCCTGCTCTTGTGATTCACCCCAATGGTAACGCCGGGACTTTTTGGTCAGCTCATGTAAACTTGCAGCCACTCTGGCAAAGTTTGGCACAAATCGTCTGTAGTATGTGCAAAGTCCTAGAAAGCTGCGCAGTTCATGCAGATTTTGTGGACGAGGCCAATTCTTTACTGTCCGTATTTTATCTTCATCGGTCGATAAGCCTTCTGCTGCAACGCGATGTCCCAGGAACTTAACTTCTTTCTGGAACAGTACACATTTCTTTGTATTTAGCTTTAGCCCAGCCGCTGATATACGATTAAGAACTTCTTCTAGGTTTTTGAGATATTCGTCAAAAGTCTTTCCCGTGACTATGATGTCATCAAGGTACATCAAACAAGTCTTCCAGTGAAGTCCTTTTAACACCCGTTCCATCAAGCGCTCGAATGTGGCCGGAGCGTTGCAAAGTCCAAATGGCATCACATTAAACTGCCACAAACCATCACCCGCACTAAAGGCAGTTTTCTCTTTGTCTTTGTCTGCAATTTCTACCTGCCAATACCCGTTTTGCAAGTCTAATGTGGAGAACCATTTTGTTCCGGCTAGCGTGTCCAAAGTGTGATCAATTCTCGGTAGCGGATAACTGTCCTTCTTGGTGACGTCATTAAGTTTTCTGTAGTCGCACAAAATCTGTTGCTGCCATCTTTCTTCTTTACCAAAACCACTGGCGAGCTCCATGGACTTGAGGATGTTTCTATTATACCGATTTGCTCCATTTCATTGATTAACTCACTTCGCTTCTAGGCGCTTGTTTACTACACTTCGCTTCTAGGCGCTTGTTTAATTGGCCTCGCTTCGCCGGTATTTATTTCGTGCTTCACAATAGCCGTTCGACCATGACTTTGACTGTTTAAGGCGAAGCCGGAGGCATATTTCTTAAGTAGCTGTTTAGCTTTATTTCTATCAGGCGCCGCCAATCCTTCTACCCATTTCCCCACATGTTCGGTTAGCAGCTCGTGTTCCTTGTCTGACAATGTAATGGGTTTCGGTTTCTTTAGGTTCTACTACCCACAACCGGTTGTCCACACAATTTCCCTATGTGCCCATACTATGGTTTCCGACTGCGGTGGTAGTTTCTGGCGTCCAACAGTAGCTAGCTTTCTTACTTGAGCCTTACTTTCATAACCAATATCAAGGGGTATTTCAATGTTGCGCCAAATCATGATTTGTTGTCCCATATGCAGATTAATGTTATGGCTAATCATAAAATCTGCACCGATTATTACTTCGTCCACGATATCAGCAACAATAAAAACGTGATTTACGTGGATGTTGGCTATGGTTAATTTCGTTTTAATTTTACCATACTCGGTCTTATATTGTACACTGGTTCAATTATACCTTTCACTAAATCGGGCCTAATAATTGACTGTGACGCTCCTGTGTCTATCGTGAAGATGTGCTTTTTGCCGTTGATGTACTGTTTTTCTGCTGCATTACTGATATGGAAATTGTGGGGCCCTCGTTTGTGGGAGCTAGCTCACGTCCCGTAGTGCTAGCCCGTTTTAGTTTAACGGTGACTCATGTGATGATTGTTGTTGGACTCTCTTATTGTTCCGCGGTGGCGAAGAAGATCTAGATCGTTTTCTTGGTGCTTTACAATTTCGTTGAAAATGGCCGGCTCTACCGCAGTTATAACATTTAGCTTGTGGCTTGTTTCGTTTCTCATCTAGTGCTTGCATAACTGCCTCTTTTGTCATTGACTGTCATTGACTATATCTCTATCTTTCTCAGCGATAACCTCCAGATTTCGCACCTTATATATTTGCGGCTTAGAAATTATTTTAGCTATCTCCTGTGCTAGTGCAAATGAAACAGTTTCTGCAAAAGTTGATTTCTGTGTAGCGCATGCCACATGTTTGACGTCGGGATCACGAATGCCATTTACAAACGCCTCAATTTTGAATTGATCCAAGAATGGGTGGTTTTCACCAGGGTATGTCATCTGCACCAATCGTTCAACCTCCATCGCGAAATCTTGCAGCGTTTCATTGACCTTCTGCACTCTGCCTCGCTATTCCATTCTATAGATTTCCTTTTTATGTTCTCCACCATACTTTCGTTGTAGTGCAGCCATTATGTCGTCAAAATTATTTCTGCAGCTCATTGGTATGCTTTCAAGGACTTCTGCTGCGGTTCCTTTTAAGGCCAAAATCAACTCAATCGCTTTTTCTTCATTTGTCAACAAATTTCTGCTAGCCACAGTTTCAAACTGGAATTTGAATACGTTAAACGGTGTACCGCCATCAAAACATGGTGTCTATATTCTACTAGAGACTTCTGGAATAACACGAACTGGCCCACCTTGGCATTGAAGGTTGTTAATTTTCGCCTCTATGTCAATTTCCAGATTATTCATCTTACTCTCTAGATCGACAAGCTTCTCATCAAATTTGCTGACTTGTACCTCAACGCGATCCATTCTTTGGTTTATGGCCTCTGTCATTTCTGTCAATTTCTCATTTGTGGCTCTAGTTTCTCTAGAGTTTTCTTCCATTTTCTCCATCATTTTTCTAGTGTTTTCTTCCATTTTTCTAGAATTTTCTTCCATATTTCTAGAATTTTCTTCCATCATTTTTCTAGAGTTTTCGTCCATTTTCTCCATCATAACAGCGAGCACCGCATTAATGTCCGTACTGCTTGCCGCTGAACGGGTACATACTTCCATTTCTTCTTTTCCATCAAATGCGTAGGTATTGATGTCAATGCCAAGCCGCATGAATTCATCCATTAGTATTCTTTGAAGTTCTGCCTTATTACCTGTTGTAGGCAGCTCCAATTTACTCAATTCCTGCTTGAGCTGTTCCACTTTAAGCTCTTCAAACTTCATTGCTTTTAGTAGTGTTTATTTTGCAATATCCTGGTTACTTATATTTTGCAATCCCACTTCTGACACCAATTGTTACGTTTTTACCTTTTAAAAACGTTGGTTTATCTCCTTTAGATAAACCGGATTCTTTTCTATTGCAATCAAAATAACCAATCTAAATCCAGATACCAATTGTTATGTTTTACCTTCAAAAACGTAAGTTTATTTCCTTTAAATAAACCTGGCTGGCAATTAAAATTAACTAAAAACACAGACACACACACTTGTTGTTTACTATTTATTGTTTATTTCTTAACACTTTATTACTTTACAATTTCACAATGATTTACTAGAGCACAACTTAACTGTACAAACGCTACTGCGTGACTGACTTCTTAATGTCTGCAATTGTAGAATGATCTCGAATGTTCCAGAGACACCCAGATTGTGTATGTGGAATGAACTAGAAGGTTCCAGAGACATCCAGATTTGTGTAGAATGAACTAGAAGGTTCCAGAGACATCCAGATGTGTGTAGAATGAACTAGAAGGTTCCAGAGACATCCAGATTGTTAGCCATGGTTGTAGAACATACCAGAAGTTTCCAGAAGCATCCAGAGTATTCGTAGCGGAGACACCAACCACTTGGATTTTAGCCGAGACACAAACCACTTTATATTTAGCCAAGACACAAACCACTTTATTCTTAGCCGAGACACAAACCAATTCACAGTATAACACTTTATAGCACATTATAGCATAATGTTGTATACTCAAATGTAGCGTTGCCAGATTTACAGGTTTAGTGAATCCCGTTTCTCGGGATATTTTGATTCCAAAATACCAGAACCACATCAATCAAATTTCGTAACAATATATTACACACCAGAAATAAATTTAAAAGAAAAAAACTCATAAAAAACATAATAACTCGCAATGAATGAATTATTAAATGAACTACTACACATAACTTATTCTTGCAGACAAGCCAACCGGCTTCGCAGGGATATTATTAAGACATAATGTATAATTTTTATAAAATTGAAAATAAAATAAAAAAATAAAATTGAAACAAAAAAAATATCATTAACCCACTCTAGCCTGGAATCCAAAATGACCCACGAATTTAATAAAAATCCCAAGTAAAAAAAATGATATGGAGCCATATGAAGTTATATTTATTTATATATGTTTTATGTAATTAGATATAATTATATCCGAAAAATGAGAACGTCTTAGTGTATCATATTGTATCGAATTGTATACAATTGTATACAATTTGGTACAATTTGATACAATTTTATGCAATTCGATACAATTGTATCCGAATTTTGTCCTCATCCAATTACATCAAATTATATCTTTTTGTATAAAATTATATAAAATGTTATAAAAGTGGACATAGTTTGATACAATTATATCTAAATATTAACCTTATACTTTTTATCATATTATATAGGACCATATCTAACAATATACATACAAAAATTATTTTTTTAAATAAAAAAAATTTTTCAATTACTTGTAATTGAAATGTTCTTTTTTGAATTGCAATTACAAATAATATGTAATTATAGATGAGTTTTTTTTTCATTTACAATTACATGTAATTGTGTAATTGCATGTGTAATTAATTACAAAATGTAATGATTAACCCCAGGCCTGCTGGAGATCTTATAATTTCGATAAATCGTCCATTACTTTTATCCAGATTTATCATGACAGTGCAATAAACATGAAAAAAATGACTTTTAATTTAGTAATTTTAAAATAAAGTTAACAACACTGAAATTTTAAGTTAATAGGATTAATTAATAGGATATACAACCAAGATATAAGAAATCAGTCAAGTGTACGTTATATTATAGAGAATTTCGTTTAAAGCTTCAGTGTTGTTAATGTTACTCAAATTACTCACGCACGAGCATTTCGTTTCTTACTCAGCACACATGAGTATATTAAAAACTTACAATCAGAAAATTCTCACGCAAAACAGTAAAAATTACTAAAAACATATGATGCAAAAAATAAACTCACATACGAATCATGCACGGGTTATTCTTACTCACGCTCACGCACGAATCACTTAAGTATAGTAATTATTACTCACGATCACGTGTGAATAACGTGACTCACAAACATTTCGTGTCACGCGCCAATCCCTAGTAATTACTAAATCTAAAACTAGTTCAAAATCATTGATAACATGGAACCAAATATAATACAATACGGTTTTATATGGACCTTATATATTTTTATATAAAATCACTTTGAAAAAATTGCCTATGTGGGATGATATATGTATGTCTAAGTTATATATGGGTTCATATTCGTCAATATATAAACATAACTAACACAAATTATAAAATATTTCTTATTTGGATCCACATAGTTTTATATTATTATGTATAGTGTCATACTAAATTATATATAAACGTACATGTAATTATATCTTTTATATGTTACTTTATGTACTTATATATAGCAAATACATATATATGTAGGCAAATATGTAATAATATAAAATCACATATGTCTCCATATTAAAACCTTTGAGGAAAAAATATCTAACATATGACTATATAAAAGTATATCTGCTTGAATTTAAAAGCATATGTGGCCATATGTAACTATAAGTTACTATATGCAATTACATAAAATAATATATGATTATATCAAAACTTTTTTACTCGGGAATGCAAAAAAAAGTTGTTTTTACTTAATTTTAAAGATTTTTTAAAATAATTATCCTAATTTTTGCATTAAAAATACAAAAATTGTTTTCCTTTTGGACTTTCTATATTCTCATATATTTAGTTAGAATATTCTTCTACCACATAATAGTTGATATTAAAAGAAAAAAAATAAATTGGAAAAATGATAATTCCAGTTTGTGTTTGGAGCGACTGCTTTCCAGGACATTTTACAAAAATTATTATTTTGTAAATTCTTGTCGTTTATTTAACCTTCTTTTTATATTTTTAATTTCACAATTTTCTTGAGCTTAAGGTTTGTTTTTATACCCTACACCACTACGTGGTCAGGGTATTATAAGTTTGTGCTGATGTTTGTAACACCAAAAAATATTGGTCCTAGAACCACCTTATAGTATACCGATCGGCTCAGAATTTTTTTTATTTCGATTTAACGATGTCCGTCTGTCTGTCCGTCTGTCCGTCCGTCCGTCTGTCTGTCTGTCTGTCCATGCATTCTTGTGCGCACTCTACAGGTCGAAAATATTAAGATATTTTGATGAAATTTAGTACACACACCTCTGTTGGCGCAGGGACAAAGTCTATTGATTTTGGTAAACATCGGTCCATGTTTAGACCTAGTGCCCATATAAGGGTCCCCGCAAAATTATATTGTTTATACGCTGCAGGTCGCAAATATTAAGATATTTTGATGAAATTTGGTACACCGACCTATATCAGCCCAAGGACGAAGCCTATTCATTTTGATTAACAGCGGTCCATGTTTAGACCTAGTGCCCATATAAGGTCCCCCCAAAATTATATTGTTTATACGCTGCAGGTCGCAAATATTAAGATATTTCAATGAAATTTGGTACACAGACCTATGTTGGCCCAAGGACGAAGGCTATTGATTTTGGTGATAAGGGTCCCCCAAAATTATATTGTTTATACGTTGCAGATCGCAAATATTAAGATATTTTGATGAAATTTGGGACACCGACCTATGTCGGCCCAAGGACGAAGCCAATTGATTTTGGTTAACACCGGGCCATCTTTAGACCTAGTGCCCATATAAGGGTCCCCCCAAAATTGGCTTGGTTACAAACTGCAGGTCGCAAATATTAAGATATTTTAATGAAATTTGGTTCGCTGACTCACATTATAGACAATTTTGACACAAGTCCCATTTTAACCCATTCGAATTTCGGACCCAAACATTAGTTGGCTTTTAAACAGACTGGTGTAGGGTATTGTGTAGTCGGCATGGCCGACTTTAACCTTTTCACTCGTTTATATTATATTTTACATAGTTTTCGGAAAAATATCACTTAAATTTTGTTAGACTGTAATTATTTTTACATTAATTTAAAAAAATCTTTAACCCTTAGTGGCCTCGGGTCAAATAAGACCCATGAAACTTAATATTATTTACACAGTACAACAAAATAAGAAAATTTTGATGCATCGGGATTGCGATATGTAATTTCTAATAGATTTTGGGACGCAGATCACGAATATGGCCCTAGAATTTTAAAGTTAGCTATAGTTTAAGAAATATTTGCAAAAACGTTTTTGTAGGAAAATTAAATTTTGTAGTAAACTTTTTGCAAAAAAATATAAAATGGAAGGGTAATAATACTATTTTTTGCAACATTTTAAAATGATGAAATATGCACTTTAATTTGATATATTGCACGTTTTGACAGCTGCGATAATATTCCCTATATATGCATTTAAAATTAAAATTTCTCTTTTTTCACGATTTCGTTAATAAATAATCTGCGATGAAAGGAATATATAATATTTGAATTTGTACCTTCAGTAAACTTCTCATGTTACTTAATTCAGCAAAAAGAATTCGCATTTTCTGTTTTATTTTTAAGTTAGTATTGACTAAACCTGAAAAAGACTGACTTTTTTAATACCTAAAACTTAAGGCGTATGTGCAAATCTTAAAATATAAAACCCAGATAAAACCCTTCAGAAATATAAAACATATATTTTCTAATAAATTTCAACCAAGATTTAGACAATTGAAATGCAAATTTCGAAAAAATAACGATTTTAAAATATGCATGTTCAAAAATGTACTTTATTTCTTTTTGCCATAGTAAATTCATATAAAATTTATTTGAAATAAAAAAGATGTAAAATGTGCATTTCAGATTGAATTTTCTGCAAATCTTGATGCACAAGTTGTGATTCTTTTGATAAAAAGAATTTAGTGGAATATGAATTTACATCATACGTAAAGATTTTGCAAATCCGATAAGGGATTATATTAAATTTGCAAAATAGGAAAATAAGTGGAGTTTTCACTTTAGGTGCAATTATATCCTAGATCCTTTACCTAATCAAAATAAGTTTATATGTTTCTAATAGCCCAAAGTATATATTTTTAAACCATATTAAAAATTATTCGTGGTTTAGTCAGGTATATGAATAAATAAGAAATCTTAACAAAAAAACTGTCTTTTTGCTAAAAGTTAAATTTGCAAATATTACAAAAACTAGAGCTAATTTTGAAATTTGGTGTTCACATTCGTGATATTCATGAATAACAAAAAAATTTTTAAACTTGATAAAAATTATTATTTTGAGTAACTTGATCCATATAGGGTTAATGTTCTCACTTTTTACAAAAAAAGACCCACTAAGAAATTTACAGAATAACTTTTATCAGATTTTTATTAGAAGATAAGAGTAAACTATTGGTGTGTGTAGACGCGTTTTAAAAAAGCTCCCAATATAAAGTGATTTCTGGTAGAAGAAAAAATATTAAAAATATAAAAACAGAAAATCCAAAGACTTTAAACTCAAAGTGGTATTTTATGACATAGCTTTGATCAACAAAGTTATTATTTACAAAAATAAAAGTAAAAATATAAGAACCAAGTTAGAAAGTCAAAGAAATTTAAGCAAAAATAAGAAAACAAAATAAATAGAAAAGCAAAAAACTGCAATAATTTCGCTCTGTTGTTAATGCTCTGTTTTGTAGTGAGAATAAGCCAAACTTATATCAAAACTACTCAGTGGTGAAAGCTCTGCTTCAAGCTTTATAAAGTTCTTTTTTGAAAAAAAGCTTTATTTCAAATTACTACAGCCTAAAAGTATGCCACCGGTAAATCCTAACAAACGTCCAGCTATAATGTCACCAGAACATACAGTGGAGGGCGAAACTGTTGGTAAAATGGCAGTAAAAGATTTAATTTATTTAATCAATCAATCTCTTGATGAAAAACTTAAATTATTACCATCAAAAGATGATATCCAACAAATAAATTGCAAAGTAGAGGATGTATCGGCAAAAATTGATGTTTTATCGGCTGAAAATCAAATACTGCAAGAAAAAGTCAAAGCGTTAGAGGAAGACAAAGAAAAAAATGAACGAAAAATGCTATTGTTGGAAGATGCGGTCAAGAAAAAAAGCATCATCATAAAAGGATTAAAATCTCAAAAATCCACGTATAAAGCGGTAGATACTCTTTTTAAAAATAAATTAAAAATCAATACAAGAGTAGAAATAGAATCTATTAGAAAACTAAATGACGTAGATGAAAAGATGACTGTTGTGGCAGAACTTAAGTCGGAAAGAATGGTATCAGAGGTGTTCAAACACGTAAAAAATTTGGCCGGGAGTAATATATTTATTGAAAAGGATTTAAACTGTAAACGACAAAAGAAGGTTATGTTACAACTGAAAAAGGAGATTCTGGCAGTTAATAAATCTAAACATATATTGGTTCGCAGCGACAGAATAAGAGTAGGAGAAAAATGGCTTTATTGGAACAAAGAACAAGTTTTAGCTTGCAACAATGAAAGCGGCGAGGATACGCTTAAGGAGTTATATGGAGATTCATCATCCCAAATTGATATTATATTCAATAGTTTGTTAAGCAAAATAAATTCAAAAAACTAGGAAAAATAAACATTATTAATAAAGAAAATATTTTAGGTCAAAGCATTGGTAATAAAGATAAAAATCAAATTGTGTTTAAAAATTTAAAGATTCTTGCCTATAATATTCACGGGTTACAGAATAAGGTATTATATAACGATTTTTTTAATTACATCAATTCTTTTGATATTGTAATTTTGACTGAAACACACTTAATGGAAGACAAAACTGATCAATTCCGAAAATATTTTAAAAATTTAACAACGTTTTGGAAACCGGCTTATAAAATTAGCAATTACGGCAGGGCAATTGGAGGGTATATACTTGGCATTAATAAACACATTAATTCATCGCAAATTAAATGCAACTTTTCACATCAGAACGGAATAGATACAATTAAGGTTATGATAAATGGAACGGAAATTTTAATATTTCCGTTATATATAAGAGGAGCAGAATGGGATTCCGATTTTGGGATGGTAGAGAAATGCTTTCTAGAATATAACCCAACAAATGCAGTAATTATAGGTGATTTAAATGCTCGGATAGGTAATATCCAACAGGAAATAGATGAAGGATATTTATCCACGTTTTACTCATATACTGGGAAAAGAAAATCAGAAGACTCGGAAGATAACATCATGGGAAAGAAGGTAATAGAGTTTTGCGGTGATTATGGTTTGACAGTTCTTAATGGGTGAACTAGGGGTGATGAAACTGGAAAATACACATTTATTGGTGGTAGGGGTGACTCGGTTATCGACATTTGTGCGGTGTCAAATGAACTGCTCGGATATGTTGACTGCTTCAGAGTGGTGGAGTGGTCAGATCATATGCCAATATGTCTAGAACTCAAGATAAGAGTTCAAACTGAACAGAACAAAGCTCTTTTACTGCCAAAATTGCAGTGGAAAAATCACCTAAGAAGTCAATACAACCAAAATGTGTTAAATAACCTAAGCGTTTTAAAAAGTCAAAAAGATGTACTTGAATTAGAAGATATAGTAGATGTTATACGTAAATCCACAAATAAACAAAATAATACAAATAACGAAGTATTTACAGCCAAAAATAAATGGTTTGACTGGAAATGTTATGAAACTAGAAAAAATTCTTTTGAATTTGAAAAAATTCTTCTAAAAAACTATAAACAAGATAGAAGCTTGGAAACAAAAAGAAAATATCTAACTGCAAATGAAAAGTTCAAAACAGTTTGTAAGATAAAAAAGGATGAATATTATAAAGAGTTAGATATGAAAATAAATCAGGTAACAGATAGCAAATCCTGGTGGAAGATAGCTAACGAGATAAGGAACAAAAATTATCAGGAACTCCCAAATATAACTTCTTCCGTTTTTAAATCATAGTTTATGAGATTACTAAATCCTGTTCAAACCGCAAAAGACATTTATTATGCACCACTGTATCAAACCGATGATTTATTGGATGCAAACATAACTACCACAGAAATTTATGAAGTACTTGCGAAAGCAAAACCAGGAGAAGACAGAATTCCATATGAATTTTTTAAAAATGCCCCGGATGAATTAATTCACGAATTGAAAAATGCATATAATACTTTATTTAATAATATGCAATCAGATAAAAAAATTTTTTCTACCAGCGTAATATTTCCGATTTTCAAAAAAGGGAATATAAATGAGCCAGGTAACTACAGAGGTATATCCTTTATGAATGTTATAGCCAAAGTTTTGATGGGTGTTATAACTGAAAGGTTATACAACTGGGTGTACCAACACAACGTTCTTTCTGAATATCAAGCTGGATTTAGAAAAAATTATTCCACAGTTGATAATATCTACAACTTAACAACAATCGTGCACTTAAAGTTTAAAGAAAAAAAGAAAGTATACGCATTTTTTGTGGACTTTAAAGCTGCATTTGACACAGTTCAAAGAAAATCGCTAATGTTCAAACTACATGCATTAGGAGGGTCTACTAAAATGGTTCGTTTTATTGAAAACGTGTATCAAAACACATACTCTACAGTTTGGAATGGTATTGAATTATCAGATAAATTTGAAACTGTATCAGGAGTAAAACAAGGTTGCCTGTTGTCTCCATTGCTTTTCACGCTTTATATAAACGATCTCCATGAACAACTAGAAGGTGGTTTATATATAGGAAATCTAAATATAAGGATATTGTTATATGCCGATGATATTGTGGAGATTGCTGATGATGTAAAAGTGCTACAAAAGATGATAAACAACTTAGAAAACTATTGCAGTAACTGGAATCTAGAAGTAAATTTATTAAAATCAAAAATAATGTTGTTTAAAAATGGTGGGAGGTTTGCTAATAATGAAAGTTAGACTTATGCTGGAATCGAAATTGAAAAAGTAAATGAATACATTTATCTTGGTATGACTCTCACTCCGAAATGCGTATTTACAAAACATGTCGAGAAGAAGAAAAATGCTGCAAAGAACTGTATAAATATGACATGGAGTAATTTTTTAAGTAAAAATTTCATTTCTTTTCAATCGAAAATTCATCTTTTTAATGCTGTGTGTCGTTCAATCCAATCGTACGGTGCACAAGTGTGGGGTCATTCACATTTTGAAGAAGTAGACAGCTTACAACGATTTTTCATAAAACGGATACTGAAATTGCCAAAATTTACACCAAATTACGCCCTTTTGCTTGAATCAAGTATGGAGGATTGCCATCTCTTCACATTAAATTTGCATTTGAAATATATACAACGCACAATTTTTGAATACTCAGAGTCAAGATTGCCTCGCCGATTAAGTATATTAGCCTTGAAAAATAATATATCTTGGGTAAAGCGCCTAAATTCTCTAGGTCTTGACTATAATATGCACTGGTCGCAAAATATGTCTCTAAATGAGTGGAAAGAACAACAATTCATGCTTATTAATTGCTTGAAAGCCAAATACCACCGGATGAGAATAGGGATGATGAATCGATCAGAATCATTTTATAGAAACTTAGACCCATATGTGGGACGCTTTTATTTCCAAAGCAATAATCAAATGAACATAATGTGGATATTCAAAGCGCGCTGTGATTTAATAGAATTAAATGGTTCCCGGCACCTGAGAAAGATTTACAAAAATTGCTCACTGTGCAACACAAACGAAACTGAAAACTTGCAACACTTTATTGGAAGATGTCCCATATTAAATAGCTTCAGACTGCAGTGGTTTAATAAGGTAACAATATCAGAAGATGAGATAATTTTAATACTAAATGGTGAAAACAATTTTAACTGCCTAGTGCAATATATTATCAATGCTTTGGCTTACCGCAGAATGTTAATTATAGAATACAATAATTAAACTATAAATAATGAAATTTTAATTTATATTGCTTTTAACTCTTTTTTTCCGGCTAACGACTATTGTCAAAGCTGTATATTCTTTAAAAATTATGTAATGTTATTTTATTCAAAAACAACATTTTTTAAATAAAGAATTTCTACTACTACTACTACTACTATTAGATTTTATTCGGCGGTTCGCCCCTCTCCAGAGAAAAGGTTGTCCACATCCTTTAATTGTGGAGCAGCAAGAGGAAAAAAATAAACGAAAATACATTTTGTTCGATTCGAGATAGTAAATAATTTTATCTAAAATATTTTTGATCTGGGGTCACATTTAGTTTTATAAAGTGTTGTTCGAAGCAATATATGGTACAAATTTATCTTCAACGAGATATAATTTGATCAAGTATATGTATTTGTATACGACATATAATATTGTTACGTTTTTACTTTTTAAAAACGTTGGTTTATTTCCCTTAAATAAACCGGATTCTTTTCTATTGCAATCAAAATAACCAGTTCCAACGCTGACACCAATTATTACGTTTTACCTTACAAAACGTTCGTTTATCTCCCTTAGATAAACCGTCCTGGTGCTGTCGCAGCGATACTAACAACCAATTAGCCAATAACCAAAACACGAACACACTTAAGTTTGAAATAGCTTAGACACTCGTATTTATTTACACACTATTACTTATTTACAAACTCTCTCTATTATGACGATTACTAAAGCGCTACTAACTTTAACACGATACTAACTCGCGGTCTTAACAGCAAAACTGCTAATTATAAACTTCCTTCACTAATGTTAACGCGCGCCTTATATAGTAACAGCCATACTTCTACAATACACTGGATAATTCTAGCATGCTATACTTAACTCTACATACGCTTACAGACTATACATACAACCATTTATACATACAGTATTACTCTACATTAGTCTTAACACTATACACAAACACAAACTGTTATAATAAACACTTATCATTAACCAACTATACAATATAACTCTACATTAGACTTAACGCTATACAAACACACAAACACTTATAATAAGTCTACATCACGCTTAGAGACTATACAGACACACAAACATTTATCATTAACCAACTATACAATATAACTCTACATAAGGCTTGACATTATACATACACACAAACACTTATTATTAACCAACTATACAATTCTAATGCGTAATTAATCATAGCATATTCTTAGGTGTATAATTAAATGTAGTACTATGTTGCCAGATTGATGTATTTTGTACATCCCGTCTCTTGGGCTATTTTCTTCTAGAAAAGTCCAGAGTTTTCTATACTAGGCCAAGCCATTTTCGTAACACTGCCGCCCACTTAAAACTATTCGTCCCGAATAGGCACAGATGTTCCCCTTCTATAGTTGGCTAGTTTCTTCAGATGTTCACACTTCATTTTGGATCGTAGGCTGCTATACTTGTACATTCATCAACCATGCCAATTAGCCCCTTGTCTGCTTTATAAAGGCCGTCCCGACGAGTTTGTGGGTTTGACGACAACCTAGATTTCGTTGAGTGTAGAGAAATAGAACCAACTGGCCCTCGTTGTATGCCACAAAACTTGCAGCTCCATCGTTTTTTTTTTTTTTTTTTTTTTTCCTCTTTTTGAAATTTAGAAAGCCATAACGATGCAAACCATTACCCTTTGGTGGTCCCAGACCAATACGATTAGATAGCACATTTTCCACTAGCCAATGATGACATTCACGGTACGTGGCTTCCTTACTAGATGGTGCATCACCATTAGGCATACTCGAAGTATAAAATGCGTTGATGTCTGCATTCCAGCTTAACTGTGGTTTATTTCGCACCTGAGTTGGAATCAATGCATTACCTTCTTTAACCTGAACATCATCACAGTAAACACTCAGCACAGTAGGAGCGGTATCAACAACGTCGAGAACAACTTCATGTTCTGTAAAACTTTCCAAAGTCGTCATTTTAGCAAATGTCATTTTATCAACAATCGCAGTAGAACTTCTAGGAAATTTCATTTCTGTAGATAACCAAACCGGCAAAGTTGAAGCAATTTCTTTACTGCTATCAAAACATGATGTCTTTATTCTGCTAGAGCTTTCCTGAACAACTCGAACCAGCCCACCTTGGCATTGAAGATCGCTCACATTTGTCTCTAGGTCATTCTCCAAATTTTCCATTTCACTCTCAAAATCGACCAGCATCTCATCAAAGTTGCTGCCTTGTGCCTCAACATAACCCACTTTATGCTTTATGACCCCTTCGCTTGTCTTCGGTTTCTCATTTGTTGCTCTAGAAATTACACAATGTTCATCTAGCAGTTTCCCATCTGTGGCTCTAGATGTTTCCTGTGCTTCACCCAGAAGTTTCTAATTTGAAGCTTTAGAATTTTCGTGAATCTCATCTAGATTTTTCTCATTTTCGTAAAATTTGCTGCCTTGTGCCTCAACACAACCCACTCTTTGCTTCATGACCTCTTCGATTGCCTTCGGTTTCTCCTTTGTGACTCTAGAAATTTCACAAACTTCATCTAGCAGTTTCTCATTTGTGCATCTAGATGTTTCCTGTGCTTCACCCAGAAGTTTCTCATTTGCAGCTTTAGAAGTTTCCTGAACTTCACCCAAAAGTTTCTCATTTGCAGCTCTAGAAGTTTCGTGAATCTTATATAGACTTTCCGTAGTTGTAGCTCCAGCTTCAACTTGTAGTTCCTCATTTGCTCTCGAAGTTTCTTGATCTCCATTTAGAAGTTTCTTATTTTTGCCTCTAAGTGTTTCCAGAACTTCATCTAGTTTCTTGTTTGTGGCTCTAGTTTCTCTAGAGTTTTCTTCCATTTTCTCCATCATTTTTCTAGAATTTTCTTCCATCATTTTTCTAGAATTTTCTTCCATTTTTCTAGAATTCTCTTCCATCATTTTTCTAGAATTTTCTTCCATTTTTCTAGAATTTTCTTCCATTTTTCTAGAATTCTCTTCCATTTTGCTAGAGTTTCTTTCTTCCATTTCTCTAGAGCTTTCTTCCATTTTCTCCATTATTTTTCTAGAATTTTCTTCCATCATTTTTCTAGAATTTTCTTCCATTTTTCTAGAATCGGCTTTAATTTCCTTCAGAGCGAAAAGTATCGCGTTGATGTCCATATTAGCTGTAGCCATACGTGTACTTACTTCTGTTTCTCTCTTTTCTCTTTCTTCTTCTTTGTCTTCAAACTCGTAAGTATCGATGTCCACGCCACGTCTCTTGAATTCTTCTATAAGTCTTCTCTGAAGTTCTGCCTTATTACCTGTTGTCGGCAGCTCCAACTTACTCAATTCCTGCTTGAGCTGTTCCACTTTAAGCTCTTCAAACTTCATTGCTTTTAGTTGTTTATTTTGCAATATCCTGGTTACTTATTTTTCGCAATCCCACTTCTGACACCAATTGTTACGTTTTTACTTTTTAAAAACGTTGGTTTATTTCACTTAAATAAACCGGATTCTTTTCTATTGCAATCAAAATAACCAGTTCCAACGCTGACACCAATTATTACGTTTTACCTTACAAAACGTTCGTTTATCTCCCTTAGATAAACCGTCCTGGTGCTGTCGCAGCGATACTAACAACCAATTAGCCAATAACCAAAACACGAACACACTTAAGTTTGAAATAGCTTAGACACTCGTATTTATTTACACACTATTACTTATTTACAAACTCTCTCTATTATGACGATTACTAAAGCGCTACTAACTTTAACACGATACTAACTCGCGGTCTTAACAGCAAAACTGCTAATTATAAACTTCCTTCACTAATGTTAACGCGCGCCTTATATAGTAACAGCCATACTTCTACAATACACTGGATAATTCTAGCATGCTATACTTAACTCTACATACGCTTACAGACTATACATACAACCATTTATACATACAGTATTACTCTACATTAGTCTTAACACTATACACAAACACAAACTGTTATAATAAACACTTATCATTAACCAACTATACAATATAACTCTACATTAGACTTAACGCTATACAAACACACAAACACTTATAATAAGTCTACATCACGCTTAGAGACTATACAGACACACAAACATTTATCATTAACCAACTATACAATATAACTCTACATTAGGCTTGACATTATACATACACACAAACACTTATTATTAACCAACTATACAATTCTAATGCGTAATTAATCATAGCATATTCTTAAGTGTATAATTAAATGTAGTACTATGTTGCCAGATTGATGTATTTTGTACATCCCGTCTCTTGGGCTATTTTCTTCTAGAAAAGTCCAGAGTTTTCTATACTAGGCCAAGCCATTTTCGTAACAATATGATATAAGAGAAAAGATATTTTCGGGTATAATTATATAAGGCAACGAATAAGAAAATTTTGAAAATCGGAATCGCAGATAAACTCATATTTAATTTTATACGTTGTTATTCACTCTCTAATATGAATAGATACAATAGGATCAAACCTAACTTCATTGAATCTAATCGATTTTTCACGGGATGTGTAAAAGGAACACATATATGGATAAATATGGAACCATTCTCCCATAATCGCTTATGTTGATTCGTAGTTTTGAGATTTTACGATATTTGTATAAAATTGGTATAATGAAAATTTGTTATAACTTTTGAGCTAAAAGAAATTTAGAAAAGATGTTTATACTACTATGAGCACCTTAATAAGATCCACAATAATCACTAAAAATAATTCAATTCTTTTCCTTTAACTCATAAAAAAAAACTCCAAATGAATAAAAACCTGTTTAAGACGAAAACTAACACACTACCTTTCGTAGGCACGTTGACTTTCAACGTCGATATTTATTAATATTGAAAACACAACGTTTACATATTTTTACATCTAACGTTTTGCGGACTACGTTCTATTATACCGAAAATAATTGGCCTGAATTTATTTTATTTTGCTAAAAAAAATCCACATTATGTTTTTTAATTTTAAAAATTTATAATTTTTGTCAAAATCTAGTACTTATTCGCGAATATAATGTGCAAAAACCTTTCAACTGACTACCGTTACCCCTAAAATACCGTTACCGAAATACCTGGAATACCGTTATCCTTAAAATACCGGTACCGAAATAACTGAAATACCGTTATCCTTAAAATACCGATACCGAAATAAATGAAATATCGATAACCTCAAAATACCGTTACCGAAATACATGAAATAGCGTTATCCGTAAAATACCGTTACCGTTATTTTTAATTCTCTACTCTTGGTCATTGCACGTGGTTATTGAGTATTTTACATAAATTAAGTAAATTAATTCGTTTTGTTTTTACTTTAGTGTGGTTTTTGCAAAAAAAAATGCGGTATGTACAGAAATAACTGAGTACCGTTATCCTTAAAATACCGTTACCGATATAACTGAAATACCGTTAACCCTAAAATACCGTTACCGAAATAACCCAAATATCGTTATCCTTAAAATACCGTTACCGAAATAACTGAAATACCGTTATCCTTAAAATACCGATACCGAAATAAATGAAATAGCGTTACCCTTAAAATACCGTTACCGAAATAACGTAAAATATCGTTACCCTAACAATAACCGCATTCGTTTCGGTTACGATCCATGTTTACATAGCTTAATTTTATTCCAGAAACTGCATTTTCGCAAAACTTAATTTTTTTCACATTATATTAGGGAATATGTTTTAGAATTGGATAAAAAAGGCATATTATCAACGATAATTGTTTGTCATTTTTTTTTGGAATTATCAAAACAATTTCTTAAGTCGATATAATAAGAAAAAATGGTGTTTGTCGTAAATCGCTGTTTTAAAAAATTTTATAACTTTTGAACTAAGTGTAATTCTTAATTGAGCAATGAATACGTCTTAACGAGGGCATCAATAATAAATAAACTCGACGAAAATGAGACAGATATTAAGGTATACATATTTTTTCACTTTTGGAGGTTTAATTTTAGTGGCATCCACAATCTGCCTGGTAGAAAAGTAATTAACTGTCTTAGTATTGTCTATGCCTTTTTCTTATAACCTTTAGAGGACAAACATACTACTCTGCTAATACTAAGTCTGTTCGGGTACTCAACATTGGGATCCCGCGGGATCCCAATTTTACCAAAAAGCGTTTTCTTACTGCACAATTGGGTAAATGAGAGCTGTCATGAGAGAGTAATATTCTTGTTCTTCTTGCCCGAAGATGCCCAAACTTTTTTTTCGTGTAAGTTTGGGTAAATTGTTTTTATCAGCTGTTATATCATCTGTTGGAAATTTTTTTTTAAATTTTTTATTTAAAAAGCGGTTTAACTAGAAAAGCTATCTAGATTTTTACAACAAATTGAACAAGAACTAGAAAGAGCGCTCACCAAATCGAACTATAATGCACAAATCTATTGACGTTTGTTTTTCGGGCTTCAAATATGGTTTTTCGCGTTCGTTTACTTTTGGGCATTTTTGTCACTTCGTGAGAGTATTTCTTGTTAACTCTCATTTTACCGAACTTTACCCAAAAAGTAAAGAAACACACCTACTTATTGCGTTGTTGTTAGGGATGGTTGTTTCGAAGAAAGAAGATATTTTTATTTTTATGGAAGATGATGGAAGCTTAATTGGAAGTTCCAAAGACATGACAAGGAATATGATAAATATATTTGCCAATTATAGAAATGGTGTTACAATTGCTCATATAAATGCTCAAAGTTTAAATAACAAGATCGATGACAACAACAATTTACACGCAATTTTGAGTACGGGAACGCCTTTGGGCTAGATTGTGTAACTTCGGTAAAATACGGGAACATACATATTGTTTACGTTTCTAAGACCTGGCTGTCAGATAAGACGCCCAGCAGTTTAATTTGTCTAAGTGGCTACAAAACTTTTAGAACTGATAGAGACGGTCACGCTGGTGGTGTTGCCATTTATAACGGTATAACGATATTGTAATATCTGGTGATTTTAATTCCAACATTCTGACTGAATCAATCTTTACTAATGAAATGTCATCGCTCGGACTCATGCCTGTAAATCGGACTATACCAACCCACTATACAAGCACGAATAATTCATTGCTTGATGTATTCTTTGTTGCCAATGTATCTTATGTATTATTGTTTGACCATTTTTCCGCATCATGTTTCTCAAGGCATGATTTGATATTTTTAACATATAATTTTCAAGTTCAGCATGCAGACCAAATTAATTACTACCGAGATTTTAAGTGTATGAACTACAATCTGTTACGTGAGAATTTTTTTTCAAACTGACTGGAGTAGTATATATTCTACTCCTAATATTGATGAAAAATTGTCATTTTTCGAAAATAACATTCTGCGACTTTATAATGATACTGTTCCATTAAAATCTCAATTATCACGGCACGAACTAAACCGTGGTTTTCTGCAGCTGTTAAACAATTAATTGAGAAAAGAGATGTTGCCTACTCAAGATGGAAAAGATTTAAAACTACTGAACTAAAACTTGAATATCGTACTGCCAGAAGTAACGTAAATAATAAAATTAAAATTGCAAAAAGAGATTATTATTCCAAACGTTTTGGATCTGCGCTTGTGTCAAAAAAACATGGAAAACAATCCGTGAAATTGGTATTGGCAAAGCAGATTTATCAGTAAACTGCCAGGTTGATGCTAATGACCTAAACAAAACCTTTACTAACTTACCAATGGTCCAAATCGACAAAAACTTTTATAATTTTCCAACAACTATTAATAGTTCTTCTCTTGATTAAAATGGGTTTGAATTTTCATGCGTCTCCCAATTTGATGTCATGTCAACTTTTTCGTTAGTAAAATCTGAATCTGTGGGATACGATAATATGCATCCGAAATTTTTGAAAATATTTTTGCCATTAATTCTGCCTTACATTACCCATCTGTTTAATGCAATTATCACATCAAGCACTTTTCCGCTGAAATGGAAGCATGCTAAAAGCATACCGCTTCCGAAAACAACTACTGAATTTCGACCAATCGCGATTCTATGTTTCCTTTCAAAAGTTTTAGAAAAGATTCTACATCTACAAATCGGTAAATATATTAAGGAAAAAGGACTAATGTATGAAAAGCAATCTGGATTTCGTCCAAAGCATATCTGCGTTACAGCCTTGACAGATGTGTCTGAATATATACGACGTGAACTGGATGATTGTAAAGTTAATTTCTTGGTACTCCTTGACCACTCCAAGGCCTTTGATACAGTAGACCATTTTACACTATGTATGAAACTCAGAAAATTTTTTAAATTCTCTTCGACTGCTACTCGATTGATATCTTCATATCTAACTGATCGTACACAATCCGTATATGTAAATAATGTCTGGTCTAATCCCCTTTCTCTTACTAGAGGTGTGCCTCAAGGGTCGAGGCCCCCTCCTTTTTTCATTGTATGCAAATGATTTGCCTAATCAGCACCCCGTTTCTGTATTTCTCGCATAGAAAAAGTTTTCACAAAAAACATGTGAAATACAACCCTGCTTTCCTTTATATAAGGTGAGTAGCAGACAATAAAATATATATGGAATCAAATCAGCTAATAATGTGCTGCATGTAAGTTATTTCTAATTTAATTAGGTGTTTTACAAAACTACATATATCCACAGTTATAAAAGTTACAGCATCTGAAAATATTACGACAAAACCTAAAATCCATTTTTTTATCTCTTCAATTGCCCTGTGATATGCAGGGTGACCATGCATTTCTCAACGAGAAAACTTCTCGCATTAGATACAGAAACGGGGTACAGCTTTCGTATTGCAAAATACATATGTATGCGGATGATGTGCAATTGTATTTGAGCAGTCCAATGCAATTAATTACGGAAAATATTAGTAGGATTAACTCTGATTTGAATAAAATTTGTTTATGGGCTTCGGCAAATGGGCTCTGCCTTAATCCGCGGAAATCTAAATGTGTAGTAATTCACAGGCAACGAAGCGTGCCAGTAATTGAACATGATATTGTGATAAATGGAGGAATAATTGAGTTCGTTGAAGCAGCTAAAAACCTTGGCATCTTTTTCAACAAACATTTAACTTCGACAGACCATATCAATTCACTTGTTAGTCAAACTTACGCCAAGTTAAGGTCTCTTTGGTCAACACAATTTTTTACTCCTTTAAAAGTAAGAATTCTACTTGCTAAAATATACCTAATTCCCGGTTTAATCTATGGTTGTGAGCTTTTTGGGAATTGTGACACGACTTGCAAACGCAAATTAACAGTTTTGTACAATAATATTGTCAGATATGTTTATGGACTAACGAGATTTGAGCGAATTTCATCATTTGCCATAAAACTCTATGGAGTATCTTTTGAAAGTCTTCTAAAAATTCGAGTACTTTTGTTTTATCACGAAATCATTTATACAAAAAAATCCTTTATATCTTTTTGAAATTATTCAATTTGCATTATCCCCAAGGGGTAGAAAGACTATTATATCTTAACATACCCGGTCAAAAATGCTCATATACACTCGAGCATGTTCATATATGGTTTATGTATGGACACATATGAACAAATATGGATTTTTTATGAACATATATGGATTTTATATGAACATATATGGAAGTATATGTGATTCCATATATGGAAAAAATTTCATATACAGACATATATGGAAGCATCTGTTTTTTCATATATGGAAATGGCACTCATATATGGACAAATATGAAAGTATATGTTATTCAATTTATGCAAAAGGGACTTGTATATGAACATATTTCGAAGAATACATTTTTCCATATATGTAAAAGGAACTCATATTTGGATAAATATGGAATATTTAATGCCAAGAATAAAAAAAGGAACATATGTAGCGCCTAATTTGAATGTAATACATAAATTTATATCTATCGTACAACCTTATAATAAAGGACAGCAACGTTCGCATGTATTCGCATATATTCGCATATATTTAATAAATGTATATGTTCATATATGTCCATATATGAACATATATGTATGTACTTAGGTGTTACCTCATTTTTCGGATCCAAACATATATGGTTGAACCATAAATGTTCATATTTGGACATTTTTCACCGGGTACCGATGTTTTTTTATCAGAAATTAATTTCAGCGGAATATACAAATATATGGGTATATATGACCACCCGGTGAAAAATTTTCATATACGCTCAAACATGTTCATATATGGTTTATGTATGGACACATATGAACAAATATGGATTTTTTATAAACATATGTGGATTTTATATGAACATAGATGGAAGTATATGTTATTCCATACATGGAAAAAGATTTCATATACAGACATATATGGAGGCATCTGTTATTTCATATATGGAAAAGGCACTCATATATGGACAAATGTGGAAGTATATGATATTCAATTTATGCAAAAGTGACTTGTATATGAACATATTTGCAAGAATACATTTTTCCATATGTGTAAAAGGAACTCATATATGGATAAATATGGAATTATATTTAATGCCATCAATAAAAAAAGGAACATATGTAGTGCCTAATTCGAATGTCATACATAAATTTATATCTATAGTACAACCTTATAATAAAGGACAGCAACGTTCGCATGTATTCGCATATATTTAATAAATGTATATGTTCATATATGTCCATATATGAACATCAATAAAAAACAGGAACATATGTAGTGCCTAATTCGAATGTCATACATAAATTTATATCTATAGTACAACCTTATAATAAAGGACAGCAACGTCCGCATGTATTCGCATATATTTAATAAATTTATATGTTCATATATGTATGTCCATATATGAACATATACTTAGGTGTTACCTCATTTTTCGGATATGTTATATGGTTGAACCATATATGTTCATATATGGAAATGAATGTGTGTATATGTATGTGCTTATTGGGATGTGATTTTATTGTGTTCTATTTTGATTGAAAAAATGCAAAATTTTAATGTGTGAGGGTAACACCTAAAATGTTACACTTTAAGGCAACATTTTTTCCATAAAAGGAAACACCATGAGCCAACTTGCAGTTCTTAAAAACTAGGCTTAAGGCACTCACTTTAACTGAACCAATTTCTTTGTCAATGACTTCGACCTCTTCTGCTCCGCACAAAATAGCATCTTCCGTAACTATATCTTCAAGATCATTACCGGGACTTATTCTTCTATTGTCAATTACGGCTTCTATAAGACCGAATTCTTCAAAAAGGTGATTGGCATCCAAAAGAACTGCACTACAAATTCGGTTTAATGGGAGAGGAATGTTAATATAATTAAATTGATCATCAGTGAAATTTGGTTACCCTGATTTCCGAAGAACTGGTGCCATATTCATTTTTACTTGGGCATAATTGTCTGTGTATATCACACAAATTCCAAAAACTTTTTGTTTATAACGCATATCCAGAGTATACCTTTTTAAATCGGTTTTGCTTTGCTGACACTTTTTTATGGTATTTTGTATGGACGCGATGGGCATACTTTTACGCAGAGCGTCATCAATTACCCCTCTCAGATGAGAGTTAAGATCTGGATCAGCATTACCACCTTCCTGTATCGCGAGCCTTATTTGACGTGAAATTTTTGTAAAGAGTGTCGCCTTCTGGCCATCTTTTGCAGCCTTTATATGGCGAATGTTTGCCCATTTAGAATGCCCAGCCAATAGTGGATATTCAGATGTCGAAAACTGTATCGCCGGTGATACATTTCCGAATTTTAAAGGTTTCAATATCACCAATAAAATATTACTTCTCGTTATGGAAAACATAGTGAACAGAGATGCAAGTGGCGGCGCAACCGAATCCGCTTCGACGGTCCTTTTGCGGCCAATATACCAGGCAAATGACTTGCAACGACAGCGAATTTAACAAGATCCAATACTTGAGTTAAAAGAGCTAACGAGTAATCGTTAGATTTTGAGCAAGTGGTCCTCATGTAAACAAAACCCACGTGGTGCTATAAATATAAACAAAAGCACGTGGTATTTGAAAATTTAGCAAAGTAACTTAAAAATATGTGTATATACAAATAAAATTGTAATAAAATAATACAAATATTTTTTATTTTGTACAAAATAAGAAAAATATAAAATCTATACATACTGGCTATAATAACCCAACAAGATTTTTTTTGAAAATATACAAAAAACCAAACGTCGTCAAGCCCAACCAAGCCCTGCAATCCAAAAAATTGACAATTATAAACCTCAAAAAAAATCTTCCCATGCCCCAAATAAAGCCCGGTGAAAAATGTCCATATATGAACATTTATGGTTCAACCATATATGTATGGATCCGAAAAATGAGGTAACACCTAAGTATATGTTCATATATGGACATATATGAACATATATATTTATTAAATATATGCGAATACATGCGAACGTTGCTGCCCTTT
Organism: Leucophora obtusa; assembly: GCA_949987735.1. Taxonomy (NCBI): domain Eukaryota; kingdom Metazoa; phylum Arthropoda; class Insecta; order Diptera; family Anthomyiidae; genus Leucophora; species Leucophora obtusa. The sequence goes on from OX465298.1 coordinate 87,784,937, forward strand.
ATTATAAGGTTGTACCATAGATATAAATTTATGTATGACATTCAAATTAGGCGCTATATATGTTCCTTTTTTATTCATGGCATTAAATATAATTCCATATTTATCCAAATATGAGTTCCTTTTACATATATGGAAAAATGTGTTCTTCGAAATATGTTCATATACCAATCCCTTTTGCATAAATTGAATAACATATACTTTCATATTTGTCCATATATGAGTGCCATTTCCATATATGAAATAACAGATGCTTCCATATATGTCTGTATATGAAATTTTTTCCATATATGGAATCACATATACTTCCATATATGTTCATATAAAATCCATATATGTTCATAAAAAATCCATATTTGTTCATATGTGTCCATACATAAACCATATATGAACATGTTTGAGCGTATATGAACATTTTTCACCGGGAGGTTTGTTTTTTTCGAATTTTGTATAAATATTCCATACAAATTTAAGCATTCCCGGTGAAAAATGTCCATATATGAACATTTATGGTTCAACCATATATCTATGGATTCGAAAAATGAGGTAACACCTAAGTATATGTTCATATATGGACATATATGAACATATACATTTATTAAATACATGAGAATACATACGAACGTTGCTGTCCTTTATTATAAGGTTGTACTGTAGATATAAATTTATGTATGACATTCGAATGAGGCGCTACATTTTTTCCTTTTTTTATTCATGGAATTAAATATAATTCCATATTTATCCACATATGAGTTCCCTTTACACATATGGAAAAATGTATTCTTGCAAATATGTTCATATACAAGTCACTTTTGCATAAATTGAATATCATATACTTCCATATTTGTCCATATATGAGTGTCTTTTCCATATATGAAGTAGAAGATGCCTCCATATATGTCTGTATATGAAATCTTTTTCCATATATGGAATCACATATACTTCCATATATGTTCATATAAAATCCATATATGTTCATAAAAAATCCATATTTGTTCATATGTGTCCATACATAAACCATATACGCTCAAACATGTTCATATATGGTTTATGTATGGACACATATGAACAAATATGGATTTTTTATGAACATATATGGATTTTATATGAACATATATGGAAGTATATGTGATTCCATATATGGAAAAAATTTCATATACAGACATATATGGAAGCATCTGTTATTTCATATATGGAAATGGTACTCATATATGGACAAATATGAAAGTATATGTTATTCAATTTATGCAAAAGGGACTTGTTTTGTATTTCGAAGAATACATTTTTCCATATATGTAAAAGGAACTCATATTTGGATAAATATGGAATTATATTTAATGCCATGAATAAAAAAAGGAACATATGTAGCGCCTAATTTAAATGTCATACATACATTTATATCTATCGTACAACCTTATAATAAAGGACAGCAACGTTCGCATGTATTCGCATATATTTAATAAATGTATATGTTCATATATGTCCATATATGAACATATACTTAGGTGTTACCTCATTTTTCGGATCCATACATATATGGTTGAACCATAAATGTTCATATATGGACATTTTTCACCGGGTAGGTATAAATTTAGCTTCTTAAAAATTAAGTAGTTATAAAAATGCTACCAAGTCTTAAAAATTCTTGGCTTTTCTCTTTCAAATGTAAACAAAAATATTTGTCATAAAAATATTGGAAATTTTCGAATTTTTATTTCATAAAATATCTGAAACAACAAAAGCTAACAAATGAATTATGCGTTTGTTGGTAAAGGTACAGCAGGGCACACAAGATTATTTCCCCATTTCGAGTTCCGGCGAAGTCTTTGTGCGAAAACAGCTTTTGTACAAAGGCGACCCCAAATGTTTAAATTTTGTTTGTTTACAAAAAATAAAAGAAAATCAGGTAAGTACGGATAGTCGTTTTTTACAAGTCGTTATAGATATAGGTATAAAATTCGAAAAAAACAAACCTTAAGTATAGTGTAGCTACCATAACCCAACAAGATTTGGCTTATTAAGGTTGGTATATAAATATTTTTTAGAAAAATTCTCTACAAAAACTGGAGTCTTGTAATAGCTCGGGGATTACAGAATCTAAAAGAGGATATAATTTGAAATTTTTCTGTATATCACATGTACTCCGAGCCGCCCCACGATGGGCAGTAGAACCCAACAAGATTTGGCTTATTAAGGTTGGTATATAAATTTTTTTTTTACAAAAAATACATTTTTTTGAAATGTTCTCTACAAAAACTGGAGTCTTGTAATAGCTCGAAGATTGCAGAATCTAAAAGAGGATACAATTAGAAATTTTTCTGTGTATCACATGTACCCGGATCCATACTACGATGGGCACTATAACCCAACAAGATTTGGCTTATTAGGGTTGGTATATAAATTTTTTTTTTTTAATACATTGTTTTGAAAAATTCTCTACAAAAACTGGAGCCTTGTAATAGCTCGGAGATTGCAGAATCTAAAAGAGGATAAAATTAGAAATTTTTCTGTATATCACATGTACCCAGACTCGCCCTACGATGGGCACTATAACCCAACAAGATTTGGCTTATTAAGGTTGGTATATCAAATTTTTTTGTTGAAAAAATAAATTTTTTTTAAAAATTCTCTACAAAAACCGGAGTCTTGTAATAGCTTGGAGATTACAGGATCTGAAAGAAGATACAATTAGAAATTTTTCTGTATATCACACATATCCCGACCCGCCGCACGATGGGCACTATAACCCAACAAGATTTGGCTTATTAGGGTTGGTATATACAATTTTTTTTTTTTATAAATTTTTTTGAAAAATTCTCTACAAAAACTGGAGTCTTTTAATAGCTCGGAGATTGCAGAATCTAAAAGAGGATACAGTAAGAAAAATTTCTGTACATCACATGTACCCCGATCCGCCCCACGATGGGCACTATAACCCAACAATATTTGGCTTATTAAGGTTGGTATATAAATTTTTTTTTGTAAAAATAAATTTTTTTTTTTAATTCTCTACAAAAACTGGAGTCTTGTAATAGCTTGGAGATTACAGAATCATAAAGAAGATATAATTGTAAATTTTTCTGTATATCACTTGTATCCCGACCCGCCCCACGATGGCACTATAACCCAACAAGATTTGGCTTATTAAGGTTGGTTATAATTTTTTTTTTTTTAAATACATTTTTTTGAAAAATTCTCTACAAAACCTGGAGTCTTGTAATAGCTTGGTGATTGCAGAATCTAAAAGAGGATATAATTTGAAATTTTTCTGTGTTACACATGTACCCCGACTAGGGTTGCCACATGGCCTTGAATGGCCTTGATTGTCAAGTTAACTTAAGTCTTGTCAAGTGCCAAGGTCAAATTTATTTTGTCAAGTTAAATTGAATTTTCGTCGTATCAGTAGTTAAAAAGACATGTAAAATTACAAAACTGATAAAATTTATTAGTGTTTTAATTTGTTTTAATAGCATGTAAAGGGTTTTTGAATAAGAGCGCTACAAAAGTAAAAAAGTTTAAATAAAACAAAAACGGTTTTGGATATCAATGAAATTCTTTATTCCTGTGAAAGTACGTTCGATGCCATTATGTATGGAAATCGATCTCTTTTGCATGGCCACCACGGGCACGCTTGCAGAAGTCCAGACGCTGAACCCAATTTTCGACGGTTTTCAAGCATAAATCGGCCGATACTGCTGCAATTTTCGCACGAAGTTCAGCAATCGTCGCTGGCTTGTTGGCATAAACCATAGATTTGACGTAGTCCCACGCTCAATTGTTGATCTGCTAGGACGATTATGACGACCATAAATTGGACGTAGCGCTCTTAACGTTGAGGCCACTGACTCCGAATTTCGGTAGTAAATTTTAATAATTTCGACTCGTTGTTGGCTCGTATATCTTTCCATCTTGAAATGGCAAACCTTACTGCAGAGAAATGTCAAAAGAGCGGCAAGAAATATGGCGTCGTTTGCTGTCCCTGTCTTTCTACTTTTGTAGCGTCCCTGTTGAACAACCCTTTATTTCTAAACAATAAGAAAAGAAATATGAAGTCTGCAGGAAGTCGTTGAAATTTTCAAACTTTAGGCCAAAAAAAATATATAAATTTTTCGTAATTCTCGCAATGCCATTTTAAAATTTTAGCATATTTTCTTTTCTGAAACGTAAAAAACCAAAACTTTTTTTTCATAAATGTATTAAATTGATGATATATTATCAAAATAAAATGGCGCTAAAGGTATATCTTTGGTTTTGAGAGCGTGAGTAGACTTGGGACAAGAAAAACCTTAAGTGCTATTTTATTTTGATTATATATCATCCATTTAATAAATTTATAAAAAAAAGTTATGGGTTTTTACTTTTCAGAAAAATAAATATGTTAAAATTTCAAATTGACCATTCTAAAACTATGGAAAGTTTATATATTTTTTTGGCTTAAAGTTTGAAAATGTCAACGACTTCTTGCAGACTTCATCTTTTTCTTCTTATTATACAAGAATAAATGCTACAAAAAAAATAAAACATTAATCAATTTCGTCAGTTTTGTTTTTTTTTACGTTTTTTTTTTATTTGGTCAATTTAACCCATATGTCCAAACTTCAAAGGCTGGTATCACTATCGAATTTGTCCCCGAAAATTCCAAAAAAAAAAAACCGAAATTTTTTTTATGAATCTTAATAAAATGGCGAGTGTATTCAAAAATTATAAATTTTTGTATTAAGAATGACCCTACTGCACACATATCCCAGCAAAACCTTCTATTACCTGGTAATAAGGTTTGTAAGAAGAAATTAAGGTATGTAACCTCTTACTTTGCTATTCCAATAGCTATTATTTTAACAAGTGCATGTCATTGGAGGTATGTACTTTCCAAAAGAGGTCTAGATAACAACATAAGAACATGTTACTTTAATGTTACATGTTAGGAGTTACGTAACCACTTACATAACCGGTACTGAGCACAATACTACTTACATAACAGCTTAAAGTAAGGCCAAAAAAATGTGTTACAAACAGGTCTGAAATAACACATTAAAATTATGCGCTTACTTACTGTATAAAAATATATACTTACTTCTTACAAAAAAAATTAAAATAAGACGTTATCGTGTTGGTTTTTTATAAATGCTAAAATGAAGCATATTCATATTTAATTAATATTTACTCAGATTAATATAAAGTTAACAAAAAACATGAAAGATATTTCAGTCAATATGTATAAAACATATAAATTATTTGCATCGAATATTTTAAATAGAAAATAACACTCATGTATCGCATTACAAATAACTCCTTATTTTGAGGTATTTGAATACACCATCGGTAATAAGTGGCTATTTCTATTAAGTGATCACGTATCGCATTAAAAGTAACTTTAAAATATCCAATCTGTAATAAGTCGCTGCTATTATTTAGAACTCATGTTGTGTATTACTAGTAACTCTTTTCTTTGAGGTGTTTAAATATATCATTGGTAATAAGTTGCTATTACTACCCAGTAGTTTTGCAGCACATTATACGTAAGACATTTTTTTTTTTTACATTTTAGTTATGAAATAATGCAATGGTAAGGGGTATGGTATTACCAGGTAATGTGTTCTGTAATACCAACATATTATCAAGGTTTTGCTGGGATGCACATTAAATTTTTTTTATTGTCAAGTTTTTTTTTTAAATCAAGTTATTTTTGCGAAGTGTCAAGTTATTAGACTTTTGCGATGTGGCAACCCTAACCCAACGATGGGCACTCTATGTTAGGAACCGTTTGGGCTAGTGGGGATTCCGGCTAGCTTTTGTAGAATTACTCAGGAGGTCCCAACCCTCCCATTAACACCGGGCCCGTATACAAAAAAAAACATTCTAAATCTCACAAAAAAAACTCAAACTTACCACTCAAACTGTACCACAAAAATCATATCACACGATGATGAACGAGACCGATGTTTGCCTCGAAAATGCCCATCGTAAGTACCTCAATACTCGTAATTTTTACGACCCCAAAACCCACCTAAAATTTCTCCTCTTTACCTTACCATCATTGCCATTTTACCCTTTTCACATTAAGCCAACATATTTAAATCTATCTTTTTCAACTTGAAACAAACATATTTTTATTGATTATAATTTAAAATCCTAAACAATTTAAATATATATCTTAAAATAACAAACTCTATACCAAAACTAAAATTTTTTTTATATAAATAATCTCACTAAATTATTCGAAAATACTTATTTTACAAAATTTTTCAAATTTAATTTTTCTCTTTTCCTTACTAATTTTGAATTTTTCTAATCTTGAAAATTTTCTTTCTTTTTTTTATAAATATTTTACAAAATCTTTATTTTTAATTCTACCCGGTGAAAAATGCTCATATACGCTCAAACATGTTCATATATGGTTTATGTATGGACACATATGAACAAATATGGATTTTTTATGAACATATATGGATTTTATATGAACATATATGGAAGTATATGTGATTCCATATATGGAAAAAATTTCATATACAGACATATATGGAAGCATCTTGTCACGAAACCCTGGTCATAGCGTACCGGAAATAGCCCCTACTTGTCCAGCTAGCTCACGGACGACAGGGGAGGTAAGACCCGCTATTTCCGGCAGAGGGTCGGACACTAAAATTTATAAAACTCACAAAAAAAATTACATAAAAACTAAACTCATAAAAAAAACTCAAAAACTAAAACAAAACAATGAGCTAACACTGGGACAGAATCCCACCATTACTCAAAACAAAACCCCCATTAAACCCTTACCTAAAAACCTACACAAAACTAACAAAAAGGTACTGTATTTTCATAACAAAAGCAGACGGACTAAAACCTACAATAAACAGAACTGAAACAAAACATTTCGAGGACAAAAGATGGAGCTTGTCCCCCTAGCCTGCCCACCCTGCCATGGTAACATACACTAGACGACGATTATGTTACCCCACAAACACTACACTGGTCACTTTAACACATACTTACGTTAACACACCATTTTAACACTTTAGCCAGACATTTTCTTATTAATGTTCAGCCAAATGAAAACATGTAAAATTCTTTTCTTTAAAACAATAAATATAATAAAATTTATTCAATATAAAATTGGCCCTAGTTTTTTTTATTTAAATAAGATAAATCCTAAAACTAAACAGTAAGTAAATAAAAAAAAAATTTATATAAAATTTAAAACTTAACCTTCTTTGAACTATCCTAATACAATTAACAAAAAAAAACCTAACACTAACAAAAATCCCAAAAATACACCTACAATATCTCTACCAATTTAAGGTTAAATGACTAAACTTTACTTTTCCTAACTTGAGAGAGCTCTCTAAAGTAGACTTCTTTTAACCGGGCTAAAACTACCCGGGATAAACTACCACCAACAAACAGACACTTTAATGTAGTTTTGGGCTAACACTTTTTCTTCTTCCTAACACTAACACTAATTAAAAACTAAACACTATTCTGATTGCTATTTTAATTACTCGTTTGTTTAACAAGAAAACTTTAAATTTATTTTTGTATTTCTTTCCTCACAAAATTTCCGCCTTTAATTTTTTCTTAACTTAATATACAGCTTATTACATCACTTTAAAATTTTCAAACTTTTATATTCACTTTTCTTTCTTAAATTTCTACCACTTTAACTTTAAAATATTCTTAGCCTTTTTTTATTTTTAACGGACTCACCCACAAGTATCAATTATTTATTGAGTCTTGATCTATTTTAAATGGCCTCCTGGTATACATATAAAAAAAACCAACATGGACGGCCTGATGGAGTAATGGCGGCTTGCTGGAGCAATGGCGGCTTGATGGAGCAATGGCGGCTACCTCAACCGGTGGTATAAAAATGGTGGTATCCAAAATCGGGAGTATCCAAAAAAATATATTGGGGTATCCAAAAAAAATGGGAGTAGCCAAAAACAAATAAATCGTTGTGGACTACAGTCCTAGGGATCCAGGAGACACTTGGCCTTCCTGGTATTTCCCCTATACGAGAACTGTAGCCCCCGCTCCAAACCAAAAACTAACTAGCAAGGTTTTTTTTTTCCTTAAAATACTGATACTGGGCGAAACTATTGGATAAAAATCCAATTAACGTATTAAAAAAAACTAACGATTTTAATTAACTTACCCCTTTTCCTTCTACCCAAAGGCTTGGCGGTTGTATATACCAAAAAACAAACTGAAAATAAAATACTTTTCGGCAGCGCTCCAGTTCCCACTTGTGCTTAGCTTAAAAGTTAAAATAGCAATGAAGAGTTAAATTCTCCACCACAACCGCCAAGCTAACTCCGAAATTAACTACACACAGCCGCCATCTCCCTCCCATCATATTCCCTCCAATACCTATTGCCTTTCGCACTCTTTACACTACTCTTACCCTAGAAATATTGATACACTTCGGAAGAGTAACGAAAAAGAGCGGGAGTCGGTACAAAAGGGCGGAATAATTTTCATTTGGCTGAATATCCAGCCCTAAAACAAAATTATCATTTGTCACTATTTTGATACCATTGCCATTTCTTTCACTCCCTTTCTATTTATCTTACATTTGCCTATTCTCACTGATATTCAGCAAATCAGCTGTCATACTACTTCAAGAATACAACCCTTAACAACCGGTCTACCGCTACAATCTGTTATTTCATATATGGAAATGGCACTCATATATGGACAAATATGAAAGTAGTTTTATTGTTATTCAATTTATGCAAAAGGGACTTGTATATGAACATATTTCGAAGAATACATTTTTCCATATATGTAAAAGGAACTCATATTTGGATAAATATGGAATTATATTTAATGCCATGAATAAAAAAAGGAACATATGTAGCGCCTAATTTGAATGTCATACATAAATTTATATCTATCGTACAACCTTATAATAAAGGACAGCAACGTTCGCATGTATTCGCATATATTTAATAAATGTATATGTTCATATATGTCCATATATGAACATATACTTAGGTGTTACCTCATTTTTCGGATCCATACATATATGGTTGAACCATAAATGTTCATATATGGACATTTTTCACCGGGTATTTAATTAATTTAGTTTTTACTTTATTTAAATTTTGAATACTCTTTTTCAGGCGCCGATATACTTTCTCAATACTAATTTTAATTTTATCTTTTTATACCTACACAGGGCTCAAATCTCCAAAAAAAAATCTTGCCAACATAGACACCGAATCGACTAAAAATCTCTACCTGAAGGAGCTCCCTAAGGACAGAAAAACATCTACTAAATTCAAAGATTATCATCATCATCACCTGATGTGAACCCTAAAGGTAGTTTAATTCTACTAATTTCTTTTATTTTAAAATTTTCTAAACTTTCAAAATTTTCTTTCCTCTTTTAAGGTTTATATTTGACCCTATAATCCTAACAATATTTCCTTCCCTGGCGCAATTGGTTTACTTTAAATAAGATATAATTTATGGCCTTAAGGCGTTAATGTAAAATAAATAATATGTATAACACTTATAAATATATTTAACCCTAACTTTAACAATAAACAAATTTTAATAAAAATTATGGATTTACTTTACTTTATTTTATAGATTACTTTAAAAAAAACTCTTTTTTTAATAAAAATCAAAAATTTAAAACTTTAATCAACTTTAGTTATTTTTTTTCTTTAATTTTTGGATTTAACTAATTTTTTCTGCTCAAAATAAAAACTTTAAATTTGAATTTACTGGATTTCTTAAAACTTTAACACTTTACGTTAATAAATTTAGCCTTTTTTAAATTTTTCTTAATTTAAAATTTTACTTTAACACTTTTTTCACAAAACTTTCAGCTAACTCTGCCCTTTTTTAAAACAAATTACCAAAAACTTTCTGCTTTGTACTTTTATGGGATTCAGACAAAATTTTACCAAAACTTTTACCTGGCAATATAATTCCCAATTGGAAGGTTCAGGCTGCACTCGTTCGTCACAAGATAGCTTGTGACGAACGAGTGCCCCTTAAGCTGTTCAGACTGGGGTTTTACACGCCACAGATTTCCCCTTACTCTTGGCAAGTTTGGTTATACAGCCAGCTATTGATATATATCACAAATCAGAAAAGGACACTCACTTTTGTTTCACAAAATTAGCTTACGTTTTTTTTTTCCTTTAAAAACTTGATCAAAATTTATAACAATTTTCCCCAATTAATCCAAATGAATATCCGTCCTCAATACACGCAAGCACTATATTTATTTTATTTTTATTCAAAATCCATTTTCCGGTTAATCTTTTTCATTTAAAGCATACATGAGGCTAATTAATTATTTGGACAAATTAATTGGTGATTTCATTACCATTAAATTGAAACTAATGCTAATGAAATTTTTGGCATTATTATTACTTGGACTAATGCTAATGCTTTGAAATATATCGATTATATTACTAATGCCAATTGTATAGTAAATTCATTACGATTACTAATGCCTCAATTATAAGAAAGAATTGGCATTTGTAAACGTCATTTTATAGATTTCAAATTCATTTCTGAGCTTGCAAATGCAGAATTGCGAAAAGGGTTTTGTGGTATAAAAAATTAATTAAAATACTTAATCAGCGATTTACATTGTGCAAAGGAATATATTTAGCGTTTTTTTTAGTCACCTGGATTTAGAATTTTTCATACCAAAAGTGGATTTATTAAATCCAAAAAAAAGCTGGATTTAATAAATCCATAATAAAAGCACAAATATATGAAACAGCCTATTAATTTAATGTCAGAAAAAAAATACGAATACAAATTAAAAGAGAAACAAAAAAAATTGAAAAACTAACAAATAAAAGGTTTTTATTAAATTTTTTTTATGAAATATGTTTAGAAAAAAAAACTACACCTCACCAAATACATATTTTTAATCTTGGACATGGAGAAATACCTGAAATAGAAATGGCAATTTTTCACTCTACAGTAAGTAATTTAATTAAATCCAATTAGTGAATATTAAATATTGCAATGGAATTTTTCAATTGTGTAAAAATATAAATTGAAGTGATAAAACTGAAAAGGCAGACTTTTTATCGCTGTTTTATATAAAATATAATTAAAAATTAAAAGTTAAAGTAAAATTCTTCATCATCGAATTCGGTATTAAAAATTAGGGTGAAAGAAGTGTCGGACTAAAATTATTTTTAAAATAGAGAGAATCTAACCCCATCTGTTGAGCACTTTTAGAAATACTTTTTGGATTTATTAAATCCAAGTGATTAGAAAAAACGGCTATTGATGCAAGAATTTTACTTTTTGCAAAATTATTTTCGCAAACTTTTTTTTCAAACTAACCACCAGTCTTTGGTATGAGTTATGGGTATTATAGTAACCAGATTCTAATTTTACAAAAACCACACTTAAAAAATTGCAAAATAATGGCGGAACGCGAAAAAAAAGGTTTATGGTACAAAAACTTTATCAGCGATTTTCATTCTGCAAATAAATATTTATACTGATGTAAGAATTTTCCTTTTTGCAAATATTTTTTCCGCGACATTTTTTTCGCGATTTTTTTTTTCAACTAGCCACCGAACTTTGTTCTATGAAATGGGTGTTATAGTCCCTAGATTATAAATTTTAAAAAACCACACTTAAAAAATTGCAAAATAACCGCGGAACGCGAAAAAATACTTTATGGTACAAAAGTTGAATTAAAAAACTAAATCAGCGATTTTTATTCTGCAAACAAACATACTGATGTAAGAATTTTCCTTTTCGGAATTTTTTTTCAGCGACTTTTTTCGCGATTTTTTTTTTCAATTAATCACAGAACTTTGTTCTATGAATTGGGTATTACAGTCCCTAGATTATAAATTTCAATAAACCACACTTAAAAAAATGCAAAATAACCGCGGAACGCGAAAAAAGGCTTTATGGTAACATACTGATGTAAGAATTTTCCTTGCAAATTTTTTTTCGCGACTTTTTTCGCCATTTCTTTATTCAATTAATCACAGAACTTTTTTCTATGAATTGGGTATTATAGTCCCTAGATTATAAATTTTAAAAAACCACACTTAAAAAATTGCAAAATAATCGCGGAACGGGAAAAAAGACTTTATGGTACAAAAATTGAATTAAAAAACTTAATCAGCGATATTCATTCTAAAAACAAATATACTATGTTAGAATTTTCCTTTTTGCAAATTTTTTTACAGAACTTTTTTCGGGATTTTTTTTCCAACTAGCCACCGAACTTTGTTCTATGAAATAGGTGTTATAGTCCCTAGATTATAAATTTAAAAAAACCGCACTTAAAAAATTGCAAAATAATCGCGGAACGCGAAAAAAGACTTTATGGTACAACAATTGAATTAAAAAACTTAATCAGCGATTTTCATTCTGCAAATAAACATACTGATGTAAGAATTTTCCTTTTTGGATTTTTTTCCGCGACTTTTTTTCGCGATTTCTTTTTTTAATTAATCACCGAACTTTGTTCTATGAATTGGGTATTATAGTCCCTACACTGATAATAATCCATGCATAAAATTACGAAAAAATGTCGAAATAACAAAAAATTTCGTAAAATATACAAAAAATGGTTTATTTTACGAAAGTTTTTGTTGTTTTGACATTAATTTCGTATTTTTATGCATAGATTATTATGTGTGTAGATTATAAATTTTAAAAAACCACATTTAAAAAATTGCAAAATAATCGCGGAACGCGAGAAAAGACTTTATGGTACAAAAGTTGAATTTTTGTTTACAGATTGTTAATCGCTGATTAAGTTTTTTATATATTTTTGTACCATAAAGCTTTTTTTCGCGTTCCGCGACTATTTTGCAATTTATTACTTGTGGTTATTTAGAATCATAACCTAGGGTCTATAAGCCCAATTCATAGAATAAAGTTCGGTGGTTAGTTGCAAAAAATACCGCGAAAAAATGCCGCGCAAAAGAAATTTTGCAAAAAGGAAAATGTTTACATTAGTATGTTTGTTTGCAGGATGAAAATCGCTGATTAAGTTTTTTAATTCAATTGGTTTTTTAAACTTTATAATCTAGGGACTATAATACCCAATTCATAAAACAAAGTTCTGCGATTAATTGAAAAAAGAAATCGCGAAAAAAGTCGCGGAAAAAAAATTTACAAAAAGGAAAATTCTTACATCAGTATGTTTGTTTGCAGAATAAAAATCGTTGATTAATTTTTTTAATTAAAATTTTGTACCATAAAGTCTTTTTTAGCGTTCCGCTATTATTTTGCAATTTTTTTAGTGTGGTTTTTTAAAATTTATAATCTAGGGACTATAATACCCAATTCATAGAACAAAGTTCGGTGATTAATTGAAAAAAGAAATCGGGAAAAAAGTCGCGGAAAAAAAATTTCCAAAAAGAAAAATTTTTACATCAGTATGTTTTTTTGCAGAATAAAAATCGCTGATTTAGTTTTCTAATTCAACTTTTGTACCATAAAGTGTTTTTTTCGCGTTCCGCGATTATTTTAAAATTTTTTAAGTGTGGTTTTTTAAAATTTATAATCTAGGGACTATAATACCCAATTCATACAACAAAGTTCGGTGATTAATTGAAAAAAGAAATCGCGAAAAAAATTCGCGGAAAAAAAATTTACAAAAAGGAAAATTCTTACATCAGTATGTTTGTTTGCGGAATAAAAATCGCTGATTAAGTTTTTTAATTAAATTTTTGTACCATAAAGACTTTTTTCGCGTTCCGCGCTTATTTTGCAATTTTTTAAGTGCGGTTTTTTAAAACTTATAATCTAGGGACTATAACACCCATTTCATAGAACAAAGTTCGGTGGCGAGTTGAAAAAAAGCAATCTATCCATCCCCCTTTTTTTTACTCAATTGTTTATAGTTTTTAAGGCATTAGTGCGATTTCATTAGCTTTAGTATTACAAATTCTAATGCCAGAAAATTTCAGTACCATTACATGGTAATGAAATTTTTTTGCATTATCATTTGTCAACTAATGATAATGAAATTTCAATGCCAATGAAAAAATCCCAAGTATGATTTAAAGTCTTATTTTCTTGGTTAGTTTTTAATTTTTTGTTTAAAAAAAAAACTTTATTTTCACAGCGATTCTATTTGTTATTTTCAAACTAACTTTACACTTTTATTTTAAACTCATCTACACTTTTGACTTTATACTTTTCACCCGAACACTTTAACTGCTTGCGTACTATTGATTTGCATTTTCATTTGACTCTTCCTAAGTACTAGGGATGCCAATCGGGATTGATATTTGAAAATCCCGGGATTCGGGATTTTGTATGAAATCCCGGGATCCCGAAATTTTCGGGACTACGGAATTTTTCGGGATCCCGGGATTTTACGGGATTTCGGGATTTAAATTTTCCTTTGTTTGTAAAAATTGTTATGTTATGTAACTAATTTTATTATAGAATAAAGCGTTTTTTAATTATTTAATAGTTGTTAATTAATAATGTGGTACATTTTATGAATATTGAAACATCTCAGTCAGAAATTGACAGTGGTACGAAAAATCAAGTACTTGCATACCACTGGGTAACCGCGATGTTAAAAATAAATGACTGGCAGAACACTCATTTGGGACGCTTTGCCAGCGTTTGCAAACATCGTTTTGCCAGTATTTGTTTTACAAAACATCACGGCAAAAAAAAGATACATATGAACTTTTTTTAAATTTTATTTTGGAAAATATAATTCCAAACCACCTGTTTATTGGTTTTACCAGCGTTTTGCCAAAGTTAAAAATTTTGTTTCTCCAGTACTTTTCCGGCGCTTTTTGAACTGCCGGTAATTTTGTCTATTGACGTTATTATATTGGAAATGGGAAAGCAATTTTTGTCAGTACTTGTACCCAGAGCTTTGAAGAATTAATTCCTTAATTCAATTTTTCAATTCTGAATTAAAAATTCGATGAATTAATTCACTAAGCACCATATATTGAATGGAATTAATTCATATTTGCTTTCGTTCGATTTATTTTGTTACGAATTAATTCATTTGCAATAGTTCTTTTTATTAAATCAAATGAATTAATTCACCGGTGAACGCGTTCAATTTTATAAATCGAACGGAAAAAAAGTGAATTAATTCCTTACTGAATTAATTCACTACTGAATTCGTTCAATTTCATTTTCGTTCAGTGAATTAAAAACAAAATAAAATTACGTTCAGTGAATTAAAAAAAAAATAATAATAAGTTCACTGAATTGAAAAAAAAACAAGTTCACTGAATTGAAAAAAAATAAAATAAGTTCACTGAATTGAAAAAAAATAAAATAAGTTCACTGAATTGAAAAAAAATAAAATAAGTTCACTGAAGTCAAAGCCTGTTTTCTGCCGTTCAGTAGAAGAAAACAATAATGTACAAATAAAATATTGAAATAAGCAATTTTACAGCATGTGCTGGTAAAAATAAACAAATTAGAGACCGGATTGGATATTATTTTTGCTATAAATTGCATTTATTTATGGAAGTAAATATATCTGTAATACAAGTGAATAACATCCCATTAATTCTAAATAAAGCTATAGAAGTTAAATTTGAAAAAAATGTTTTTAATAAATACAGAAAAAATCATGTTTATTAAAACATTTTAATCATATCACCAAACTCTCCTAAATGTTATCTTCAACATTCATAAAGCTTTGTAAAGGCAGTACAGAATTGATAGAAACGTAATTAACTAGTACACTTGAAATACAAGACGTTTTACTAATTTTTCTACTAACTTATTTTTTTGAGTGTAGGTTATGATTTTTATTCAGCAACACTAAACTACTTCTTGTGCATCAACTTTGGTGGTACCGGTGGACTCGGAAGACTTGTAGGAATCCATCGACGGGTGGGTCATTGACCAAAAAACTGGATTATAGAAGTTGCAGGCCGCCAACTTTAAAAAGTTTTGAGAAAACCCCTAATTACCAAAATATATAGGTAATGATTTTTATTCAGCAACACTAAACGACTTCTTGTGCATCAACTTTGGTGGTACCGGTGGACTCGGAAGACTTGTAGGAATCCATCGACGGGTGGGTCATTGGCCAAAAAACTGGATTATAGAAGTTGCAGGCCGCCAACTTCAAAAATATTTGAAAAAACACATACTTACGAAAATATATAGGTTATGATTTCTATTCAGCAACACCAAACGGCTTCTTGTGCATCAACTTTGGTCATACTGGTAAACTGGTCCTGCCACATCCTTTGAGGTCCTGCGAAGATCCTTTGAGGTCCTGCCACATCCTTCGAGGTCATGCCACATCCTTTGAGGTCCTGCGAAGATCCTTTGAGGTCCTGCGAAGATCCTTTGAGGTCCTGCCACATCCTTCGAGGTCCTGCGAAGCGTCGAGTGTGTGCCGAGCGTTGGGGTTGTCAACGAATAACTTTACTTGGAGAGCGGGACCTCAGATGGTATATAGTATCAAAATTAATTAAGGATGCTTATTCCCGATTTTAAAATAAATGTATATATACTCGTATATATATATATTAAGAAAATAAATGTATCTATTAGTATAATAAAATATATTAAAATTTTAAAGTATCTGCTAACGATCTGCTTTGTATCTGATAACGACCTGCTTTGTATCTGCTAACGACCTGCTTTGTATCTGATAACGACCTGCTTTGTATCTGATAACGATCTGCTTTGTATCTGCTAACGATCTGCTTTGTATCTGATAACGATCTGCTTTGTATCTGCTAACGACCTGCTTTGTATCTGCTAACGAACTGCTTTGTATCTGATAACGAATAGCATGAACTGTGAATACCCTCAATACTTATATAAAAAAAAAATAAAAAAGTTAATTTTCAATTTTATATATTATTTTATTTTTCTCATAGTTTTAGTTAGAATAGGTATGACATCCACAAAACTCGTCAACTAATATATAACGATTATTCATCGGACTGGATATTCAATATATTTGATATGATTTGACAATAATATCAGCTTCTCGCAATTCTTCAATTATTCAGACTATCAGGCATGTGATGAATATCGAACGGTTTTAAAACAAAAACGAAAGTTAAAACTGAACGATTTGGTTTTGGATGTGATAGAAATCGATCGATTTCATTTTTCATTTTCATTTCATTTCCACTCATTTCTTTTTAAATATAAACTCTGTGTTATTGTTTTTCAAGTAATGCAACTCTGCGTTATTTTTTTTCAATCAGATTTTTTCTCCATAATCATTTATTTTGTGCTAAAATTAATTAAAAATGTCTTTTATATTGGCTACAAGTTTGATATTAATAAATGAAAACGCAAGAACTGAAAATATAAAGCGAAAACATTTGCGCGATTCATCAAACCCTTTGGATTTGCCGGGAAATTGGTAATGCTGCTTAATTTTTTATTATTTACCTAATTAATATCTTTGCTTAGTTTTATAGAGTACTTTCGCATTAATCAAGACGCTTTTTTGTGGATATTAAATGAAATTGGACAAAATTTTAAATCCACCAGTATTCCTTTGGCCATTCAACTGGCAGCAACTTTACGTTTTTTCGCTGAAGGTAGTTTTCAGCGCTCTGTGGGAAACGATGCAGTTATTTCAATGCACCGCACCACTTTTTCGAAATCATTTTCAAAAATGTTAGTTCTATTGGAAAAAAAACTTTGTAAGAAATGGATAAAGCTTCAAACGGATGCAATTGAAGAACGAAAATCGAAAAGATATTTTTGTGACAAGTTTGGAATTCCTGGTGTTGTTGGGTGCATTGACGGGACTCACATCGAACTTGTAAAACCTGGAACACAGGACCATTTATACTATAATAGAAAGGGATACTATAGTATAAATGCCATGGTTGTAAGTACACTTGTATTTGTTTTATTGGAAATATTTATTACATTCTACAAATTCAGCATTCCATTAATGAAATAACATTCTATTAAAAAAACATTTTATTTAAAATTTGTTTCAGATTTGTGATTACAACATGAACATTATAGCTGTTGACGCAACTAGACCAGGAGCAAGCCATGACTCTTTTATTTGGAATTTAAGTACTCAAAGAAATTTCTTTCAATCTAAATATGAAAATGGAGAACGCGGTTCATGGCTTCTTGGAGATTCCGGTTACGCACTTGAGCCATTTTTGCTAACACCATACAGGGATCCGAGTCCAGGTTCGGTTAAGCATAAATTTAACAAAGTGCACTCATCTGCACGTAACATAATAGAAAGGACAATCGGAGTCCTAAAAAGCAGATTTCGATGTTTGCAACGTGCTTTATGGTATAAACCCCAAAAGGTCGTTAAAATTATAAACGTATGTAGTGCACTTCACAACATATGTATTTTTTTTAATGTTGAACCACGCTCAACCTTTGATAATTTTACTATGGAAGAATCAGACCCAGGCGAAGTTGAAGCTGAAGGTACTTTGAATAATGAAGCAGCTAGAATCCGAGACAACATAGCTGAAAGTTTGATGATCAATTAATTTACTTTTTATATTCTTTTTCAAAATAAAATATTTTATTTAACTTCAAAATATAGATTTGTTAATTTTATAATTCTTTTACTTAAAAATTTATGAATTCATTGTTTTATAAAACGTTTAGCTTAAATGTTTGTGGCAAGTTTTTTCTTTATGGCAGACTTTCTATCACTCCATATCTATAAAACAAAAAATTCATAAGCAACACGTACCTAGCAATGAAAATACAAAATAACATTTTACCTTTTTCCAACCGCTACAATCTTTTTTAGGCGGCCCAATACTATTCAAATCATTTGTAAGAGTCTGCCACAGTTTTTCTATTTCGACTCTATCTCCTTTGGCAAACCCTTTAGCTAATTGTGGATTTTTTTCCATGAATTCAATTAACCTTTCTTCTTGTTTTGTATTTATGTGCTTTCCCCTGAAAAATATGTAATTTTAAGTAAAAAACTCTTGTATACAATATTATCATACTTACATTTATCTATTATTTAAAAAAAAAATGCTTCCAAAAATTAAGAAAAAAGTTTTCTGATTTAAACCGTAAACCAAAGCCTACTCGATTTGAAAAAGAAAAAAAAATTCAAATTTCGTTTTCCATCACACTCTTTTTTATCGATATTTCCATAGAACAAAATGGGAAATGAAATCGAATTAGATTTTAAGCAAAAACGAATAGAAATCGAAAATTTAATGTGCGTCACAACTTTTTTCGATTTTGTTTCGTTTTAGTATCGATTCTGTTTTCATCACATGCCTGTATTTCATTATTATGTTTATTATGATCAGCAGCTTGTGATGCTATCAATAGTCTGAGGCGATCAACCAGCTCATGAGGATTATCCCAATATATATAATTTGCTTTTTTGGAATTTAAGTTCATTAGACCACTTCCCGTTTTATCATTTTTAAATAATTTACTTATAATATTTCGATATTTAAAAGCCTTTGTACCTTTTATTTGACCAGCTGGTGTATAGCCTCTTTTATGGGCATTTGTTTCCACTAAAATCTTCCTATAAATCGCCAATTCAGTTTTATCATAACTCTTTGGTTTTATATGAAACATTAATTCATATAAACCCGGTGTTAGTAACCACATTTGGTTTCCTATTTCAATTTTATTCTCGCTTACTTTTATATCGCTGTTACCAAATTTCCAATCTCCATTTGAATCTTTGTGCAGACCATAGAGTGTATCCAATTCATTTTTTCTAACCAACTGGGATAAATCTATTGGATTTATTGTAGTATTATTACCATCCTCTGTTGTATGCCCTTGAGAATAGAAGTCATCGTCATCATTTGTCTTATATAAAGTCTTTTGTACTCCATCATCATCGATATTACTTATATGTTCTTTCGTCGGAGTACTTGATTCGAATTTCATTGGTAATTGATTAAAAGTTAAATTTGAATAATTGTTCATTTCATTTTTAATTTCATCTTTAATGATTTTTGAAATCGTCTTTGTATTTTTAGAAATGTCAATAAATTCTTTCAATGGTTCTGTTATAGGTTTAAAAGTTTCTTTAAGTTTTTTAGAAGCATTATTTTTATCCAATTTTATATTTTGAAATTTTCTTTTTAAAGCATTTCTAGTCTTTACCAATTCTTTCAACACTTTTTCTTTCATTGTTGATTGTGACAAAATTAAGGTTAGGTCTGGTTTATCAAATCAGGTATTAGATCTGGTATCGGATTAGGTATCAGATCAGGTATTGAATCAGGTATTAGATCAGGTATCAGATCAGGTATCGAATCATGTATTACATCAGATATAAAATTAGGTATCGGATTAGGTTTCAGATCAGCTGTAAGTATTAAATCAGATAGCGAATCAGTTATCAGATCAGGTATTAAATCAGGTATCAGATCAGATATAACTGGTAGTTAAATAAGCTTGTAGATGGATCTAATTGATTCAATGGTTGAATCTTTACTAACTAAGATTTATAATTATAGTTTTTTTTATTTCAATGAAAATATTAAATGACTATCTAATCTATAGCGATCACCATCTAAATCATCACCTTTGCTTATTGTTAAAAAATCCATATTTATCTTTCCAACATTTTCGACATATATCGCAAAACTTATTATAGCTCATATCCGTTCCAACAAGATCGCTATATATATGGTTCATATTTATTTCATCCTGCTTAAACTTAATAATCATATTTGCATTATATCGTATCAAATGCTTAGGAATTCGGGTATAAGTTTGACATAAATAAAAAGGAATCCACATATAAATATGAAAATTTCTAATTATGATAGAAAACAGTGTAAAGATTATTACTTTATTAAGAAATTTTATTCTCTATATATAAAAGAATAACGTGACTGACTGACTGACTGACTCAACATCGCCCAGCCCAAACCGCTGAAGCTAGGAAGTTGAAATTTGGTATGTAGGTTCCTCTTTTGGCGTAGACGTCCGCTAAGACTTTTGGAAATTCCTACCGGAACGGGCAAAAAGGGGGAAAGTCTCCCCCTTGACGGCCTGCCAAAACCCCTTTGGCTAGAAAGCTGAAATTTTAGATATGTGTTCCTTAGAGTAGGGGCTAACTTTTCTAGAAAGTACTTTCAAGAATTTTGGACAGGGACGTTGTAAAAATGGGGTTAAAAAGGGGAAAAGAGCCCCCCTGACGGCCTGACCAAACCGCTGGAGGTAGGAAGTTGAAATTTGGTATAAAGGTTCCTCCACTATCGTAGACATCCACCAACACGGGATTTTTTGGAAATTTTTACAGGGAGGGGCAAAAAGGGGAAAAGTCTCCCCCTTGACGGCCTGCTCAAACTGCTGGAGCTATGAAATTGAAATTTGGTATATAGGTTCCTCGACCGGTGTAGACGTCCATTGAGACGGCATTTTGGGAAATTCTTATCGGGAGGGGCAAAAAGGGGACAAAAAAAGTACCTTTTTCCAAAAAAGTACCTTTTTCCAAAAAAGTACCTTTTTCCAAAAAAAGTACCTTTTTCCAAAAAAAGTACCTTTTTCCAAAAAAAAGTACCTTTTTCCAAAAAAAGTACCTTTTTCCAAAAAAAAGTACCTTTTTCCAAAAAAAGTACCTTTTTCCAAAAAAAGTACCTTTTTCCAAAAAAGTACCTTTTTCCAAAAAAGTACCTTTTTCCAAAAAAAGTACCTTTTTCCAAAAAAAGTACCTTTTTCCAAAAAAAGTACCTTTTTCCAAAAAAGTACCTTTTTTCCAAAAAAAAGTACCTTTTTCCAAAAAAATTACATTTTTCCAAAAAAAGTACCTTTTTCCAAAAAAAAGTACTTTTTTCCAAAAAAAAGTACCTTTTTCCAAAAAAAAGTAACTTTTTCCAAAAAAAGTACATTTTCCAAAAAAAGTACATTTTTCAAAAAAAAAGTACCTTTTTCCAAAAAAGTACCTTTTTCCAAAAAAAGTACCTTTTTCCAAAAAAAAGTACCTTTTTCCAAAAAAAAGTACCTTTTTCTAAAAAAATTTACCTTTTTCCAAAAAAAAGTACCTTCCCCAAAAAAAGTACATTTTACCAAAAAAAATACATTTTTCCAAAAAAAAACCTTTTTCCAAAAAAATACCTTTTCCAAAGAAGGACCCTTTCCCAAAAAAGGACCTTTTTCCAAAAAAAAAAAAATTTTCCTAAAAATAACTTTTTCAAAAAAAGTACCTTCTTCCATAAAGTACTTTGTAAAAATAAAGTATCTTTCTCCAAAAACTTTCGCTTTTTCTAAAAAATTCTAATTAAAAAAATATAATTTCACAAAAAGTACTTTTTTTCCTCCCCCACGGATACTAAAACTACTAAAACAAGGTTTCTTGATATTCGGCATAGACGTCCGCTAAGACGGGATTTTTGGAAATACCTACCGGAATTTCCAAACATATTCGGCATAGACGTCCCCATAGACGGTCTCACAAATTGGAAAAGTGTCCCCATTAACTGCCTGCCCAAACTACTGGAGATAAGAAGTTGAAATTTGGCATAAAGATTCCTCCACTGTAGTAGACATCGACTAAGTTTGTATTTTTGGAATTCCCTACAGGATATCCCAAAAGGGGGATGTTTTCCCCTTGACGGCCTGCCCAAACTGCTGAAACTATGTAGCCGAAATTCGGTATGTGAGTTCCTCCTTCTAGGCGTCCGCTTAAACGGAATTTCAAAAATTCCTATCGGGAGGGAGATAAGGAGAAAAGTATTCTCCTTGACGGCCTGCCCAATCCCTTCTGGCCAACCTAAAATTTTAAATATGTATTCCCTGGAGTAGGACTAACTCACCGGCAACGTAATTTTTCTATTTTGGAACAGGAACATAGTAAAAATGTGGGTTGAAAGGGAAAAATGTCCCCAATAATGGCCCGCCCAAACCGCTGAGGCAATGAAGTTGAAATTTGGTATGAATGTTCCTCATCCATCGCAGGCAGCCGCGTAGATCGAATTTTTGTAAATTTCTAAAGGGAGGGGCAAAAAGAAGCAAGCCTCCCGTTGGTGGCCTGTAAAAACCTCTTCGGCTAGAAACCTGAAATTTAAAATGTGGGTCCCTGGCTAACTTATTAGAAAGATAGTATTTTGAATTTTGGACAGGGTCGTCATAAAATAGGGGCTCAAAAAGGGAAAGTGGCCCCTTAACGACCTGTCCAAACTGCTGGAACTAGGAAGCTGAAATTCGGTACTTAGGTTTCTCTTCCAACCTAATTCCCACTTGACAGCCGGCTCAAACTGCTGGAACTAGGAAGCTGAAATTCCCTGTCGATGGATTTTCGGAAATTCCTACCCAGAGGGGCACAAATAGTAAAAGTTGGCTAGAATACTGAAATGTAAAACATATGTTCCTTGGAGTATGGGCTCACTTATCGGGAAGGTGCTTTGTGGAATTTTGGACAGGGACATTGCAAAAATGGGGATTAATGAAGCGAAAAGTGCCGCTTAAAGGCCTGCCCAACTGCTGGAGGTAGGAAGTTGAAATTTGGTACTAAAGTTCCTTCTCTATTGTAGACATCCGCTAAGATGAGATTTTTGGAAATTTCCACAGGTAGGGTCAAAAACAGGAAAAGTCTCCCCCTTAACGGCCTGGCCAAACTGCTGGAACTAGGGAGCTTAAATTCGGTATTTGGGTTCTTTCTCCAACGTAGACATCCTCTAACACGGAATTTTCGGAAATTCATACCGGGAGGGGTAAAAAGGGAAAAAACTTCCCTCTTGAAGGCCTGGCTAAACTGCTGGGTATAGAGACCTAAAATTATTCCTCCTCCAACGCGGAAGTCCTCTAAGACGGAATTTTTGGAAATTCCTACCGGGAGGGGTAAAAACGGAATAATTCTCCCCCTTGATGGCCTAACCGAACCCTTCGGCTAGAAACCTGTAATCTATAATATGTTTTCCTTGGAGTATGGGCCAACTTATCGACAAGGCATTTTTAGGACTTTGGACAGGAACGTGGTAAAAATTGTGGTTCAAAAGGGGAAAATTGCCCCCCCCCCCTTAACGTCAGCGTCTTTAGCTAGAAACCTAAAACTTAAAGAACAAGTGGGAACACTAAAATTAAGAAACTAAATAAGAAACGAGTGGAATTGAAACACTACACAAGTGGAACGAAATGGATATAAACTTTGAACGAGTGGACTTGAAATTATAGACAATGGAAATGGATTGGAAGAGGGAACGAAATGGAATGGACTATAGAACGAAATGGAATGAGGAGCGAGATGGCAAAGAATGGGGAACGAGTGGAATTGAAACACTGCAGTTAAAAGAGGAATGGAACGGAGAAAGTGCAAAGAAATGGAATGGAAAGCGACTGATATCAATATCGATACACAAGACAGTAGGAACGAAATGGAATGAAACGGGGAACGAGTGGAGTTGGAATAACAGATAATGGTAACGAAATGCAATGGAATGGTGAACGAAATGGAATCTTGGAAGGAGTTGCATTGGAACACTAAAATTGTTAAACAAAATGGAATGGAATTTGAATGACTCAAACTGCCGGAGTTTGGTACTTGAAATTTCGCGTGCGATTGAGGCAAGATTATATATATTTGGGATTTTTACTGGGAGGAACAAAAAGGGGTGAAGAACACCTTTTAATTACCTGTTCAAACACTATCCACGGAATATGAAACTTATGTACCATTTAAACATACTCTCCAAAAAGTTAAACAAATTTTCTAAAAGAGAAAAACCTTAGAAAATTAATGGAACTTATATATTCTGATATTTAAACTGCAGGTAACGAAGCACCGGTGGAAGAATCCGACGCAGTACATTTTCCAAATGAATTTGTGAATTTACTTGAATTGCCAGGTCTACCTTTACATGAACTGGAATTAAAAAAAAAACTTTAAGGCACGCTAACAACGTAGCGGGCTTTGCCCGCTATTTTTAATATTATAAAATGCTTTCCAACCCTGTTTTCATTATTTATTTTCATTCAAAACACAACTGAACAAAACTACTTACGGGTCTATCTACCTAAGTTCGCACTTTACCAAATTATCTTAACATACACACGTATATTGCAATTTATTATGGATTCATTATTAACAATCCACTTTCATGAGAAAAAGTGATCAAATATTTATTTATTTTAAACCCATTGTTGTGCAGAATTATTTATTTGTGGTGGCAGGGTGAAGGCTTTTATTATAAAAACTGTACTTTAAATAAAAAAACGAATTTAAAAAACATTGTGGGGGGGCGCAGCCCCCCCCCCCCCGCGCTAAACTTTAAGGCACGCTAACAACGTAGCGGGCTGCGCCCGCTAGTTAACTTATATTTAAATAAAAAGGAACATTGAGAACTTATAGGAGTTTTTTTTTACTGATTTTGTGAAAAGAAAATTAATATATATAACAGCTTTGCATAATTAAATATACATCAGTTGATGTTTCTGATGTAATATTCATCTATTAGATATCCTGAAAAGAATTAATATTGTTAAATTTATTATAAAAAAAGAATGGTTTTCGTCAACTGAATTAGAGAATCTATTAAATAAGTATAATTGCTATATTAATAAGGATAATACAAATTTCTTTCAAGAAATGATAAATGAATTAAGAACATATAATAATAATTCTAATCCGTTTATATATTCAATTTGGGGATTACATAAATATGATTGTGAGATGATGACAAATGATTGTACTATATAGAATGTTAACACGTGTGAATGTAAAATTTTTCACGATCGATATAATTTAACACAGAAACTTTTTAATCTATATAACCGCATTTTTAACCGCACTTAACTTCACACAACGTTAGAAATCAAAAAGTATAAATATCGTAACACACAGCTCAATAATCGCTAAAAGAATGTATAAAGAATGTTGATGAACTCATTAAATTTTATTTGCGAAGAAAATATTAACATGAAGCATTTATCCTTTGATCCTAAAACTAAAACGATCTACATAAAGGAGGATGTTATCAACGAATACAATACAGATCCAGATTACAGATTGTTGGAACTTAAAGAAGCCTGGTACAGTGATACATTCTTCCTAGATGCATTAGATGAATGCATCAAATTTGAAATCAACCAACATTTAGAAGTTGATTATATGAAATGTATGTGTGATAGAGATAACATCCCAGAATTCAGATTTGAAAATAAATTGCGTGTTTTTGATTCACTAAAATGTTACGCAATGTATGAAGTGAAGATAAGCGTTCCAGAAAATTGTATTGGAATGATATATGCACTAATAGAACTAAGAAATCAAAATGTAGATATATTTATAAGAAAATTAAAATAAAGTAAAAAAGAAAATTAAAAATTAAATAAAAATACACTTTTTATTTTTATATAAATATTTTATTGTATTAAAAATTTAATTCTAATGAATCAGAAAAAACACTTTTTTTCTTTATAACAGAAAAAATTTTCTTTTTGAATAAAGTTAACTGATGGTTGGATAGCACCAAATATCTTCTTGGAAGAATTAATATAAAGTCTTCTAAAACCAACAATATTCGTTCTTTCTGGTTGATTGTTACCCTGTCAGCATCATATACAGCATATGGGGTGTTAAATATTAATGAATCCGCTTCAATTGTTGACTTATACCCTAATATGTTGAAAGAGGCAGCAAACTCCTCACATTCATCTAAATCGATATTGTTGTTAATAATTGCTTCCATTTTTTTTTTGTCCTAACTTGTGCAAAGGAAAGTAATACAATTAACTTGTGAAGAAACTGGTTTGGAATTTATATTAATTTTTTTTTACTGATAAGGAAAACATAATCAATGTAACTAAATTTAAACATTATAGTTTCAACAAATTTTAATCACAATAACAAGCAACTAAAATTAATTCAAGAACAACTTACAATTATTTCTTTTTAACATATGTATAGGAAAAAAACTATACGATAAAGCTAAATTTAGACACTATATTTTTAATAAATTTTACCTACAAAAACAAAAACGATTAACTATAATTATTTTAAGAACAACTTACCACCACTCGGTGGTTAATTACTATAGCAAACATTGTAATTTTAATAAATTTTAATTATAAAAGAAGTTTTTTTTTTTACATATCAATTATTTTATTTCTTATCGCAACTAAATAAATTCTCAATCCCAATAGTCGAAAAAACGCAAAAATAATTACATAACCAAACCGCGAAACTACTTTAATAATCAAGACCACAAAAACTTTCGACGATAAAATATTTCCAAATTCAAAAACCACAAAAAGTTCCCTACGATATACAACAATTAAAATTAGGGACATCACAGAATACAACCCTG
The DNA here is from genome assembly GCA_949987735.1 of Leucophora obtusa. Taxonomy (NCBI): domain Eukaryota; kingdom Metazoa; phylum Arthropoda; class Insecta; order Diptera; family Anthomyiidae; genus Leucophora; species Leucophora obtusa. Next base: position 87,812,149 of record OX465298.1, read on the forward strand.
AACTCATAATTTCAGACTCATCTCCCCCTCGACTACCCGTCACACTTCAACTCTGAACACATTATTTGAAGTTTTCAACAAATAACTACAACTATTTGAACAACTCTAATGAAAACATTTTTTTTTAACTCTAAATATAAACTATTTAAACTCCTAATTATTTCTTTGCGGTTAGTACTATAATGTATAAGTACTATTAGGTGCGTTTAGATATAACACATTTAAAAAAAATATTTATTAAATACTTTTAAAAAATCATATAATTTTGTGAACTGTCCTTAGTTCATTTTTTTTCCAACTCATACTTTTTGGCCAAATCTGACTAGAGTTAGTGTCAGATCTGTTTATATCTAAAATGATCTGGTAAATTGGGTGATTTTCATGGTGAGATATTAGCAGATCGGATCAGATTTGGTATCAGATCTGGTACCAAATCTTATTCATTTGACCTGGCACCAAAAATAAAAAATGTACAAACAAACTTTGTACTCGGTAAGAAGATTAAATTAAAGCCAGAAGTTCTTTAATTCTAGTTTAAAGTCAAAATCAAATGGATCTGATTATATAGGGTGCGCCAGATCTACTGAGATCTGGTTAGATCTGAACTTTTTACACGGGTAATTTAAAAAAGTATAACTGATGAATAAAATCGAAAGTTTAATACTAAAAAATTAAAATTGTAAATTTAATAAAAAAAACACAATGCATAAGTAGTATTAGGGAGTTCAGATACACACACATTTAAAAAAAGTTTATTTATTAAATACTTGTAAAAAAGTCACATAATTTTGTGAACTGTCCTATTAGTTCATTTTTTTCCAACTCTAAATATAAACTAATAAAAGTCACGATTATTTCTTTGTGGTTAGTATTACGAAAATTCAGATAAAACACATTTAAAGAAATTTTATTTATTAAATTCTTATAGAAAAATCACACAATTTTATGAACTCTCTAATGTAAGTGACATTTTCTTTGCGGTTAATACTATAATTTAAAAATAGTATTACGGACGTTCAGATAAAACACATTTTAAAATAATCTATTTATTAAATGCTTGTAAAAAAAATCACATAATTTTGTGAACTGTCCCATTAGATAATTTTTTGCCCAACTCTAAATATAAACTATTAAAACGCACGAATATTTCTTTGCGGTTAGTATTAGGGATATACAGATAAAACATATTTAAAAAAATTGTATTTATTAAATTCTTATAAAAATTACAAAATTTAATGAAGTTATTTTCTTTGCGGTTAATACTATAATTTAAAAATAGTATTAGGGAAGTTCAGATAAAACACGTTTTAAAATAATCTATTTATTAAATACTTGTAAAAAATCACATAATTCTATGAACTCCCCTAATGTGAAAACGTCTTTTGCGGTTAACATTTATAATTTACAAAACCACATTTCCTTAACCCTTTAACGGTTACATCACATTAATACTATAATTTAAAAATAGTATTACGGACGTTCAGATAAAACACATTTTAAAATAATCTATTTATTAAATGCTTGTAAAAAAAAATCACATAATTTTGTGAACTGTCCCATTAGATAATTTTTTGCCCAACTCTAAATATAAACTATTAAAACGCACGAATATTTCTTTGCGGTTAGTATTAGGGACATACAGATAAAACATATTTAAAAAAATTGTATTTATTAAATTCTTATAAAAATTACAAAATTTAATGAAGTGATTTTCTTTGCGGTTAATACTATAATTTAAAAATAGTATTAGGGAAGTTCAGATAAAACACATTTTAAAATAATCTATTTATTAAATACTTGTAAAAAATCACATAATTCTATGAACTCCCCTAATGTGAAAACGTCTTTTGCGGTTAACATTTATAATTTACAAAACCACATTTCCTTAACCCTTTAACGGTTACATCACATTAATACTATAATTTAAAAATAGTATTACGGACGTTCAGATAAAACACATTTTAAAATAATCTATTTATTAAATGCTTGTAAAAAAAATCACATAATTTTGTGAACTGTCCCATTAGATAATTTTTTGCCCAACTCTAAATATAAACTATTAAAACGCACGAATATTTCTTTGCGGTTAGTATTAGGGACATACAGATAAAACATATTTAAAAAAATTGTATTTATTAAATTCTTATAAAAATTACAAAATTTAATGAAGTGATTTTCTTTGCGGTTAATACTATAATTTAAAAATAGTATTAGGGAAGTTCAGATAAAACACATTTTAAAATAATCTATTTATTAAATACTTGTAAAAAATCACATAATTCTATGAACTCCCCTAATGTGAAAACGTCTTTTGCGGTTAACATTTATAATTTACAAAACCACATTTCCTTAACCCTTTAACGGTTACATCACATTAATACTATAATTTAAAAATAGTATTACGGACGTTCAGATAAAACACATTTTAAAATAATCTATTTATTAAATGCTTGTAAAAAAAATCACATAATTTTGTGAACTGTCCCATTAGATAATTTTTTGCCCAACTCTAAATATAAACTATTAAAACGCACGAATATTTCTTTGCGGTTAGTATTAGGGACATACAGATAAAACATATTTAAAAAAATTGTATTTATTAAATTCTTATAAAAATTACAAAATTTAATGAAGTGATTTTCTTTGCGGTTAATACTATAATTTAAAAATAGTATTAGGGAAGTTCAGATAAAACACATTTTAAAATAATCTATTTATTAAATACTTGTAAAAAATCACATAATTCTATGAACTCCCCTAATGTGAAAACGTCTTTTGCGGTTAACATTTATAATTTACAAAACCACATTTCCTTAACCCTTTAACGGTTACATCACATTAATACTATAATTTAAAAATAGTATTACGGACGTTCAGATAAAACACATTTTAAAATAATCTATTTATTAAATGCTTGTAAAAAAAATCACATAATTTTGTGAACTGTCCCATTAGATAATTTTTTGCCCAACTCTAAATATAAACTAATAAAACGCACGAATATTTCTTTGCGGTTAGTATTAGGGACATACAGATAAAACATATTTAAAAAAATTGTATTTATTAAATTCTTATAAAAATTACAAAATTTAATGAAGTGATTTTCTTTGCGGTTAATACTATAATTTAAAAATAGTATTAGGGAAGTTCAGATAAAACACATTTTAAAATAATCTATTTATTAAATACTTGTAAAAAATCACATAATTCTATGAACTCCCCTAATGTGAAAACGTCTTTTGCGGTTAACATTTATAATTTACAAAACCACATTTCCTTAACCCTTTAACGGTTACATCACATTAACAACTCACTTTCAAAAACTATAGACTCACATACACCACCAACGCTCAACTTCTCACCTTCACCCTTTCGTAAAAGGGGGCGTAAAGGGTTTTCCCTTACGTAAAAGGGGGGCGTGGGGGTTTACCCTTACGTAAAAGGGGGCGTAAAGGGTTTACCCTCACGTAAAAGGGGGCGCAAAGTGTTTACTCTCACGTAAAAGGGGGCGTAAAAGGGGGGGCGTGGGGGTTTACCCTTACGTAAAAGGGGGCGTAAAGGGTTCACCCTTACGTAAAATGAGGCGTGGCGCGTTCACCCTTACGCTAAAATCATGGGGTCAAATATGACCCCCACGACACCTAACGGGTTAAGGCATGATCATTGATTTGTATGAAAAAGTTGATTTAGAAAAGACATAAACACTCTACTTACATGAGTGTTACAATTAGTAGAGTACAATGATGCATTTTATAGTATTTTCTAATGTTCAATGTTATGTTTGACATCTAGATGGCATTTTGAATAAAATACTGTTAAATTCAAATATAATTTAAATAAATTAGAACACTGATAAGGAACCAATAATAAAATTAATTTTATATATGTACATACATGAGACGCAAAAACGAATGCACTGACTTTTGCTCGTTTCAGTTTCAAGAGGCCATCAAATTAAAATCAGAGCTAGATTTGCAAAACCCTATGAGGGTTTTGTTTTAGCAACAGCGTACTCTTCATTTCGCGTTTGAAACATTGATGTGACCGCCATGATCATTTTGCAAGATCTTCTAAAACCGCAGAATCTATTTTTGTTAAATATATGCAAGAAGCTTATTGGGACAAATCCGAATTTATATATGTGTTTAACTTACAGTCATTTCCAGAACAAATTAGTTTTAAAAAAATTATGAAAATCCAACATTATAATGCTTAACTTAGGGTGGAAAAAACTGTAAATTGTCGAATTATTCCAAATTATCAATCTATAGTAATAGCTTGTTTCTGCAAGCAGGGAACTGCTCATTTTTAAGAAAAACCAAAGATTAATTTATCAATTAATCGTCCAAACAATAAAAAATAGACACATATCAATTAAAAGGTGCGAAAAAATTCAGTTTCCTATTTGCAGCCACATTTTATAAATTTTTTCTCAGTAAATGGGAGAATTGCATTCTATTTATTTTCTAACCTCTTTGATTATGCCTAGCATTATTATCTTCAAGATTTTTACAAAAAAAAAAACATAAACAAAAACAGTTTCCATGGGTACCAAAGAGCTTAAAAAATTTTTTTGAAAACAGTCTTCCGAATTGGATTTTAAGTCTATTTTATTTATGAAAACTTAAGAAACTTGGCCATTTGCTATTTGATTCAAAACAAAACATAAATATTTTTATTAAATTTTTTTAAACTTTGTTTCTTTCGACGTATTTTGTTGGGTTTTAAAATTTGTCAAATCATTTCTGGGGGGCTCGGGCCCGCAAGCCCCCCCCCACACCTTGCTATGTGCCTCTCTTAGCATCAATTTCTTGTAAATAAGAGAACATTCAAGAAAAAACGTCGGTTATCTAAAATTGCTCACTTTGTTTATTTGCGTACATATTAATAAATAAGAAAATCCCGGGATTTTGCCAATCCCGAAAATCCCGGGATTTGCACGCATGAAAAAATTATGGGTGTTTTTTTTTTGCTTTATCTCTAGCAGTTTTCTCTCGTGTGCAAATATAGTTTAAGGAGAAATTTATAGGTACGGAGGGATGAATTTTTGGCCACTCGCTTAGCTTACGAGAAACAAGGTATTTTCTGATTATGAAATTAAAAATATGGGAAATAGCGGCACTCGTATGTGACCCTGATAGCAGACATAAAAATATAATGGGGGAATTCACAGTTTAAATGCTATCGTTGAAAAATAGCAAGATTTTTGAAGTTTAATCCATAGAAAATTGTCAAATTTACGACAACTGCTAATTTAAAACTTAATATCCCAGTGTAGAAACGGTAATGACATATCATTATTTTTTGGACTACATGTAATGATACCCACTTACCTTCTGCATTATTTTAAAACATATAATAATGTGTTACTGATAATGACTTATTTTTATCATTATTTCAAATAGAAAATAATTTTCTAGATTTTTTTGAAAATTTTTTGAAATCTATTTTTAGACTCAATATTTTTTAAAACACTGGTAAGGATATGTAACCACAAATTTTTTGATTTTTTGTATGCTGGCGAGTAAGCTTACTTGAGTGCAGCAGGTCAATTATGTTCCCAGTGTAGAAATGGTAATGTCATATCATTATTTTTTGGACTACCAGTAATGACGCACTTACCTTCTGCATTATTTTAAAACATATAATAATGAGTTACTGATAATGACTTATTTTTATCATTCTTTCAAATAGAAAATAATTTTCCAGATTTTTTTGAAAATTTTTTGAAATCTATTTTTAGACTCAATATTTTTTATATTTGTAACCACATATTTTTTGATTTTTTGTATGTTGGCGAGTAAGCTTACTTGTGTGCAGCAGGTCAATTATGTTTTTATCTATTACATATTACAAGTCTATAAGCTCAGATGGTAGAGCTATTGACTGGTAATCTGTAGACCCAGGTTCGATTCCCGCACCAGCAACTTTTATTTTAAAAAAAAATACAATAAAAAATATTTTTTTTAATATAATTTATTTTTTTTAAATCTATTTTTAGACTCATTATTTTTGTCAGTACTGGTAAGCACATAGGTAACAATATATTTTTTGATTTTTCGTATGCTGGTGTGTAACCATAACTCATTTGTTCAGTCAAAATACTTAAAGCTGAATTTTTAATCATTACTAATTTTGTTATTAATAATTGTAATTTAAAATTCTCAATTCATTGGCTTGCAAATTGTTTAATTGTTCTAAGTTTTAGTTACAAAAAACTTTTTTCAACAATTCATTCATTTAAATATATTTTATCCCTAAATTTATGATTACTAAAACTTTGAATCTTTCTATAAAGTAACCACTTCATAACTTAAAACAAAATTGTATTTGTAAATCCTAACGGTCTCGTTTTTTTTCAATTCTAATTTTCGCCCTTTTTCAACTATTAAATATGATGAGACAATCATAAACACGCCAACATCAATTATACTTCTCGCAGTTTTATTTATTTTATATTAATTGTTTTTCGTTTCATCATAATAAATTTGGCGACCGTGACAGGACTAATAAAATATTCGTGCAAGTGTGAAAAGCGAAAAGTGTTTTAATTTAAAATTAATAACATTAAAAATAATTAAAAAATTCTGAAAAAGGGTCAAAAAACATTTAAACAATTGAATTTATGAAAAAAGACTGTAAAGGCAATAAATAAAACTTCATCATAAACATCATCATCATCGACTTTACCATCAACTTCATCGTCATCATATTTCATCGCAACCGTACGTATAATCATCATTATCTACAAACTGAATTGCTAGCCACCAAACTCTTCTGATGCTTGCCTACATCGACGTCATCGCTGGTAACATCACAACATCATACAAACAGATCAAACACCTGCAGTTTATTCTTCGTCTCAGTTAATAATAATATATATTGCATTATACTCAGCATATTCATACACACACATTATTATAGAGTGCAGTTTGGTTTGTTTACAAAACATCAGTGTTGGGCACTTTGGAAATCAGTTGAATTTTAGTAAGAAATGAGTACTGATAAGGGAGAAACCGAAAATCTAGCCTCATTAAAGGTACAAAGGTCAACAATGAAGCGGAATATTACGCAAATGAAGCTAAAAATTGAAAAGGATGGTGCTTCGTCTGATTATACAATACTGGAATGCCGACTACAGATTCTTGAATCGTATTTTAAACAAATAAGTTACATTCAATCTCAAATTGAAAAACTAGATCCATCAGATGGCAACAGATCGGACATTGAGGAACTCTTTATTACAGCCAAGGCTACGTTAATAAATTTGATGAATAAAAAACGTAAAAATAGTGATGTTGATCCAAGTTTTTTAAATACAACCACTGCATCGTTTTCACACCAAAACCGTCTGCCACAACTAAAACTGCCAAAATTTAGTTGAAAATATTCGGACTACTCACGGTTTATTAGTTCATTTAACACTTTGGTCAATGAAGACTCTACTATTCCAACCATAGATAAATTTAATTATTTATTAAATTGTTTATCTGGCCAAGCGTTGGCAGTTGTAGAACCATTTCAGGTGGTTGAGTCAAACTACAAACTGGTATTGGACCGTTTGAATGAAAGGTATGACAAAAAATCATTGATATTCATCGACAACATCAATTCGTTATTTTCTATTGCTCCTATCACTGAACCTAATGCTGCGTCTTTACGTTCAGTTCTCGATACTGTAGCCAGTCTTCGCAGCTCACTCCTTTCATTGGGTTCGGAAGCAGATGTCATAAACGCAATGATAATTCACACCGTATTATCAAAAATCGACTCAGAGTCAAAAAGGGCATATGATGAAAAACAAGATTTTAACTCTTTGCCCTCCTGGAATGAATGCTATTCTATTCTAAATCGTCGCTGCCAATTTTTGGAAAGTCGTACTGCTGAAATAGACGCCTTTCAACAACGGAATGCTAAGTCTATATTGCTTACTAGACGTCCTGGTTCATCGTTCGTAATTTCTGCTACATTTTAAGAATTTTGCAAGGGTGATAAACATTTAATTGGCAATTGTCCTACATACTTATCTTTGCCTGTGCCGCGTCGTTTTGAATTTGTTAAAAGCTCAAGTCTTTGCATAAATTGCCTTCGAAAAGGACATATGGTTTCAAAATGCCCTTCAAAGTTTCGATGTCGAGTGTGTCGCGTGTCACATCACACCACACTGCACAATTCCAACTCATCGCTGCCTAATGACTTCCAGAATACGTCAACTTATCATCGTTTATCTTCTAATACATCGCTTACTCATCGTTCGCCTTCAAATTCCTCGCAAAATCGACAATCGTCATCGTTCCAACACCCTCATTCTTCATATTTTCAACAATCGTCGTCATCACAACAACATCTATCGTTAAATCCATCAACAAGTTCTGCTGCAATCCATTTAACTACGCAGTCATCGTTTTTTACTTGGAGTCATCATATGAGTCTTTTACCTACAGCCGTAGTTTTTGTTAAAGATTTTTTTGGTAATTATCAACCTATCCGTGCTTTATTAGATTCATGCTCCCAATTAAATTTGATCACTCAAGCTGCTGTAAATCGCCTTCAATTAAATCAGACTAGATCTGAACAGGAAATCGCTGGAGTTGAAGAAATACGAGCTAATATCAAGTTCGTTGTTTCTGCCACCATCAAGTCTCAAACATCTGATTTTGAATGGACTTCGAAGTTTTTTGTAACAAAATCGATTTCGTCTCAACAACCAGCAGAACAAATCAACACAACCGACTGGAACATTCCCGATGGACTCTAGATGGCAGATCCACAGTTTTATAAGCCTCAGCGAATTGACCTGTTGATTAGTTCCGAAGTTTTCTTTGATCTCATTAAAAAGGGTAAAATATCTATTGGAGATAATCTGCCTTGTCTTCTTGATACAAAGCTGGGTTGGATAGTCGGCGGTAAGGTAAACTCCCTACAACAAGATTGATATTTATCGTCCAATGTAACCACTACAACTCAACATTTGGACGATCTTTTAAAAGCCTTTTGGGAGATTGAGGAATTTGCTCAATCCAGGCCTCTTAGAACTGAAGAAGAAGAACTTTGCGAACAACATTTCATTAAAAATACTATTTTTAATTCCAATGGAAGAGTTCAGGTACGTTTGCCATTTAAATCTAATATTAACAAACTTGGCAGTTCTTTTGATATTGCCCATCGACGGTTTTTATTTCTTGAAAAGAGACTTATGAAAGATGACATCTTAAGAAAAATGTATATAGAGTTCATGGATGAATATATTAGTCTCGGCCACATGTCTCCGGTTTCCTTTGATAAGCTTAATTCGTCACATTACGTAATCCCACACCATTCAATACTTCGTCAGCAAAACTCCTCGACAAAACTCAGAGTTGTGTTTGACGCATCGTGCCGTACGTCCATCAACATTTCTCTCAATGAAACTTTGATGGTAGGTCCTACTATACAACAGGATTTAATAACAACAAGTTTTTTCTTTTCGACTCAACAAATTGGCTTTATCCGCCGATATCTGCAAAATGTATCGTCAATTCTTGGTGGATGAAAAAGACCGAAGTTTCCAGCTCATTTTATGGAGAAGTAACGTCAACGATCCAATTACTTTGTACCAATTAAACACGGTAACCTATGGCACTTCCGCTGCCCCATTTCTCGCTGTACGAAGTTTATATTTTATTGCTGATTATTATGAAAATATTTTTTTTATTGGATCTGAAGTTCTCAAACAGGATCTTTACGTTGATGATCTTCTCACGGGGGCAGACACTATTTTTGAACTTTCTGCGAAAAAATCCGAAATAGTACAGTTAGCACCATCTACTGGAGAAATTCTTTTAAAAACAAATTCGGAAAATATTACCAAAACTCTCGGAATGGCTTGGAAACCAAAGGAAGATGTTTTTTGTTTTCGTTTTGATTTGCCAACCATTGAAATTCCCACTAAACGATCAATTCTATCAGCTGTTGCAAAAATTTTTGATGTACTTGGATTATTAAGTCCAATAGTCATATCATGCAAATTACTAATTCAAGAGATGTGGAAACAGCAATTGGATTGGGACGCACCATTAAACGAACGGTTGTCGATTCGGTGGCGCCAAATTGAGGAAACCTTTCCATATATAAACCTCATTGAAGTTCCAAGATTTGTTGGAACTTCCCCAAAAATAAAATTTGATATTCACGGGTTCGCAGATGCCTCACAAGTGGCTTATGGATGTTTTTATATTTCTGTACTTCTTGATTGCAAATCAACGTTGTTTATTGCAAAATCAAAGGTGGCTCCAGTTGTTCAACAATCATTGCCCCGTTTGGAGCTTTGTGCTGCCTTATTGCTCTGTCGAACTTGGGAAAAAATCAAACACAAATTCAATTGTTATCATTACCGAATATTTTTTTGGTCCGATTCTAAAAATGTTTTAAATTGGCTTACTAATCACTCATCGTCCTACGTTTGTTTCGTCATAATCGAGTTTCAGAAATCCAAAATCTGACCCATAACATTCCTTGGAGACATGTGCCTTCTAAACAAAATCCTGCAGATGTGGTTTCGAGAGGGTGTCTTGGAAATGAATTAACTTCAACAATTTGGTTTAGTGGTCCTCAATTTATTGTAAAAAACGAAAACGAGTGGCCAAAAAATAATAATGAAATCGTGGATCTTCCTCAAGCTGAACTGAGAAAATCTGTATTCAATGCAACTATCGTCGTCGAGTCCATTATTAATCAATTGATTTAACGTCAATCTTCGTACCTTTGCATTCTTCGTATCATTGCTTATATTCATCGCTTTTTCGACAAATCAAATCTTGATGCTGTTATATCATCGGAAGAGTTACAATCAGCGTTTTGGAGAATTGTGTATGATATTCAACAAACTTCGTTTAAAGACGAAGTTGATCTGCTGAACAAGAAAAAATTTTTGAAACCAAGTCTGCAAAAATTATCACCGTTTCTCGATAGAATACAACTTTGCAAATCAACTCTAGTTATCGTTCGAGTTGGTGGTCGGCTAGCAAATTCAGACTTACCTTACAACATTAAATTTTCTGCACTGCTACCAAATCATCGCTTCGTTGAACTTTTCGTCAAACATCTTCATCGAAAACACCTACATGCAGGTCCAAAGGCCCTTATCGGTATTCTTCGCCAACAAAGCTGGGCTATAAACGCTAGGGATATTGTTAGAAAAGTAGTGCGCAATTGTGTCCACTGCTTTAAATACAAGCCCAGACTCGCAACAAATAATGGGTGATCTTCCTGCTGATCGCTTGAAAGTTCAACGTCCTTTTCTCATCGCTGGTGTAGACTTCTGTGGTCCATTCTACACTTCCTATCGTATTAGAGGAAAACCTCCATACAAAACATACGTAGCTATTTTCGTTTGTTTTTCGTCCAAAGCTATTCATATTGAACTTGTTTCGGATCTATCAACTAACAATTTTCTTCTTTGCCTTAGAAGGTTTATAGGACGTCGTGGCATACCTCAAAAGCTCTACTGTGACAACGCAACAAATTTTGTAGGCGCTAGCTCAAAACTTCGAGAGTTTAAACAAAGCTTTTTTGATAATGCTGCTATTAAAAATATGATGCAGTACAGTGCAGTTACTGGCTTTAAATTCGTCTTCATTCCTACTCGTACTCCCCATTTTGGTGGCCTTTGGGAGTCTGCCGTTAAGTCTACTAAAACTCTTAGTAAAAAACATGTCCCAGGCCGGTATTACATATGAGGAGTTACAAACAATACTTATTGAAGTTGAAGCCATTTTGAACTCCCGGCCACTAGCTCCTCGTTCTGATGATCCAAATGATGGCGAAGCTTTGACTCCGGCACATTTACTAATTGGCTCATCTTTAATGGCCTTGCCAGATGAAAATCTAAACAAATATAAAAACATTAATTATCTTAAGCGTTGGCAATTAGTAACATTTTTGAAACAACAGTTCTGGCAACAATGGGTTCGAGACTATGTCTTGAATTTGCAACAAAAAGCGAAATGGTTCAAATCATCAACAAATATTCAACAAGGTTCATTAGTAATCGTACACGAAGACAACACGCCTCCACAGCAATGGCTTCTCGCTCGTGTCGTCAATGTCATTCCCGGTCATGATGGCAAGGTTAGAGTTGTGGATCTAAAAACTTCAAGGGGTATATTTCGAAGGTCCATCCACAAAATTGCACCTTTACATAGTGATGAAATTAATTGAAAGTTCCTTTCAATGGGGGCAAAATGTTCAGTCAAAATACTTAAAGCTGAATTTTTAATCATTACTAATTTTGTTATTAATAATTGTAATTTAAAATTCTCAATTCATTGGCTTGTAAATATGTTTAATTGTTCTAAGTTTTAGTTACACAAAACTTTTTTCAACAATTCATTCATTTAAATATATTTTATCCCTAAATTTACAATTACTAAAACTTTGAATCTTTCTATAAAGTAACCACTTCATAACTTAAAACAAAATTGTATTTGTAAATCCTAACGGTCTCGTTTTTTTTCAATTCTAATTTTCGCCCTTTTTCAACTATTAAATATGATGAGACAGTCATAAGTTTTTTAGCAATAAACACGCCAACATCAATTATACTTCTCGCAGTTTTATTTATTTTATATTAATTGTTTTTCGTTTCATCAATTTTATATTATTATTTTTCGCGACATCGCCATATAAAGGTAATAAGAAATGTAATAACAAAAGTAACTAGTTACCATTACCAAGTATGTAGTTACATAACCACATATCTGGTATTGATTTTCTACACTGGGTTTTTATCTATTAAATATTACATGTCGATATAGCTCAGATGGTGGAGCTATTGACTGGCAATATATAGACCCAGGTTCGATTCCCGCACCAGCAAATTTTATTTAAAAAAAAAATACAATAAAAAATATTTTTTTTAATATAATTTATTTTTTTTTAAATCTATTTTTAGACTCATTATTTTTGTAAGTACTCGTAAGCACATAGGTAACGATATATTTTTTGATTTTTCGTATGCTGGTGTGTAACCATAACTCATTATTTTTTGCGACATCGCCATATAAAGGTAATAAGAAATGTAATAACTAAAGTAACTAGTTACCATTACCAAGTATGTAGTTACATAACTACATATCTGGTTATGATTTTCTACACTGGGATAGTGTGCACTGTGACTTCCATCAATGATTTAAAAACAAATGTGTTTTAAATTAACTGCCAAAATTTTAAAATTAAGAAACACAAATTACTAAAAATTAGCTTTCAAAATTAGTTCAAATACGAATGAAATTAATTGTTATGCAAAATTGGAATTATAAAAAATATTAGTTTAATCCTAAATGTTAAGACAAAATAACATAAAAATTAGTTCAATGGAATAAGAACGCATTTAAACAGACTTTTGTACTAATTTCTTTTAAGTGTAGGTAACCTCACAGCGGCGCGTGTGCGGAAGAATTTTCTCTAAATTAGGAGTAATGAAAATTAAATTAACCAATAAGTTAAAATCTGTGACTCGATGCTATCAACTCAGAATTTTTTAGATACTGAAATAAAAGACTGAGTTCCCATTACTGAACTTGTACAAAAACACAGAAACAAATTTTCAAAACAATAAATTTTTGGATGGATTTATTTTTTTTGTTTAAATCACTGTTGGCATTGAATACCTTTTCATAATAACGGTAGTTGGCTACAGAAGCTACTTCAAGACCCATATAGAAATTATAAAAAGTCGATTCCATTAAAGGCATATGTCTTTTTGTATCACCGGTTTCATTTCGCTTTTTTACCGGTCTAATTCTGTAATAACTTGAACTACCGTTAAAATAACGATACACAGATTTATAACGGTATTTTGCAGATACAACAAAATGTAACAGGTAATATTGTGAAATAAATCCTGTGATATTAGGAGACACATGCCACAATTGTACTCGCAGTCCTAAAATTTTAATATCGGTATTGATGTGGACGTGGTAGGCAACTACCGTTATATTAAAAGGTAGTACTTGCCAACCATGGTTTAAATTGTTAATTTCTTTTCGTTGGATGTGTTTTGTTTAAATAAAAAACGTTAAAAAAAGTGTGCTACTTTTTTTTGAAAAACGACTTTTGTGCGACTTTATTTTGAAAAAACCACTTTTTGTGCTGCTTTTTCAAAATTTTCAGCAGTAACCCTGCATTCCATAGATCAGTGACGTTCCCTCTAATGTGCGGAGTTGTTCTCTGCACACCTTAAAAATATTTCGCATGTTTGTAAATTTAAAATTTTTATAAATTTTCCCAGGGTTCTATAATATTTCCGCACATCAGTCACTTACTGTACTTATATTAAGTAGATCGTGTACTATTGCGATGTATTTTGTATACATACACGATGTTCAAGACTACCTACACGATGTTCCTACGAAAATAAATGTTATTACTACTCTGCTAGTAGTAGTAATTGTAGTAACAAGCAAAATAATAATTTGTGCGTAAAACCTAACAGCACATTCATGCTAGGAAAAAATATTTGTTGAGCAACATAGTTAAAAACAAATATATGTTAGGAATGTGCTGTCAAAAATGTCGAACCAAGAAACAAAAAAAAACACAACGTTGCAGAGAAAACACGCATACATACAAAAACATATTGTGCGAAGAAAAAAACTGCACATTACTAATAAATAAGGCTAGAGCTTGCAAGAAATATTTTTTTTTTGAATCAATTCGTATAAAAATGTATTCATTTTATGAATCAGTGAATAATGTATAGTCATAGTAAGTAAGTAAAATCTAAGAAAAAATCTGACTACAAAATATAGGAAATCAAAATAGCAAACAAATTAAATAGTAGGTATTGCTTCATTGCAGAGATGAAATGTTTGCTATTAATTTGTTATTAATTTAATTTTTAAAAAAATTTTCTTCATTTTGCGAAAAAGTAAATGCTAAATACTAAGAATTAAATAAAAGGAAATATTTCAAACAAAAATTAACTTCCTAATTTTTCATCTCTGTTCTATTGTAACTGAAAAGACCTAAAAATAATACACTACTTATTATCCAAAAAATAATAATTAATTTCAAAATGGAAATCAAACTCAAATGATTCTTTCTGCAAATTAAAAAATTGCAATTTCTTTTTAAAACTTTATTTGAAATTAATAAAATATACATAATAATCATAGAACAGCTTTTATATTTTGTAACTAGCAATTTTAAATGAAAAAATGTCTTTTGAAGTTCAAAAAATACCAAATTGAAATTAAAAAATATTATTTCAAATTCAAAAAACACCATTTGAAATTAAAAAAAAAAAATACGGAATAAAGAAACACAAATGAAATTTAAAAAATACAAATTGTTATTCTCAAAATTTTAAATGAAATAAAAAAATACCCATACCGTTTAATATTAAAAAAAATGTCAATTCGAAATCAAAAAACACTATTTGCTATAAAAAAATACCAATTGAAATTAAAAAAAAATATATTAATTAAAAAGCAAAAAACCAAATGAAATTGAAAAATATCAATTGCAATTCAAAAATACCAAATAAATTAAAAAATAAAAATTTAAATTCAAAACATACAAAATGAAATAAAAAAATATCAATTGAAATTAAATAAATGTAAACTGAATTTAATTTGGTATTTTTTGAGCATTTTTTATTTAGATTTTTTTTTTAATGTCAATTGGAATTTTTTTTTTGCTTTATTTGGTAGCTTTTACCTATAAATTTTATTTGATATTTCTTGAATTTCAAACGGTAGCTTTTGAATTTTATGAATTTAAGGTTTTGAATTTTAAAAATTTCATTAAAAATCGTACTTTTTGTAATTTAAAAAAATAGATAATGACAATTTAAAAATAATTAATTAAAAAGCATAAAAAATGGGAGGTAAAAAATAAAACAAAACAATAAAAATAAATTAAAAGAACAAAAAAACGGCACCCCATCTATAACGATGTGGTATTGGAAGAAACCAAGAATAGACTTATTTAAACCCATATAACACTTGCTTAATTTTGTATTGAATGGAAATAGGATTGATGAAATGAAACAACAAATATTAGAGAGAGTAAAAAATATAATTTATAAACAAAGTTTTTTCGAACGGAAAATCGCTAAAAATTATTAAAAATCGTTACAAACACGGAAAAAACGCTAGAAACAGAGAAAAACTTAGAAAATTCAAAATATTCTCAACAATCAATTACTGATCCCCTGTTTTTCTAAAGCAAAAGGAAATATTCTACCAGAGAAATGTATTTTATTTTTGTTACAATAACAAAATACACACATTCCTCTGGCGGAATTATTCCGCTCGCTTTATAAAAACAAGGCGGTAAATGTAATTTTAAGTTGCATTTACATCTGCACCCAAATCTCGAAATTTCGACTTAAATCAAAATACAAATGAAATCCCGTAAATTCGCAAGATATGTAAGAAATCTCATAAAAATCTCACAAATGTTTAGACTTTCATATAATGCGTGCATGTCTTTCTTCCATCAAAATATTAAAAAATCTGGCTTCTAGCTTGTCGTCCTTACAAAAAAACGAATTTACTAACATAATTGGCGTTAGATCTTTACATAAAATAATGTAAATTGTACTCCGCCAATGAATAAAAAGGTTTTTAGTAATATTTTTAATTTAACGTTATTTTTTATGGTACTTTATTTACAAAAAAAAAATGCGGTTGTCAAATAGAAATCTCGCTACTGTCATAAAGTGCAAATGTAAACGGTCAAGAATTCTGGTCGGGATTTAAAAATAGAAATGAACGCAGCATTAAAGTTGAATTTTTTTAATTTTTTTTACCGTTTATCATTGATTTCCCTGATATGCAAGTATGGTTGTACTTTTTGCACTTGTGTAATTTTCCTATAATCATAGATTTGCACTGTTCTCAAATATTTGTGGAGAACACCCAATTAAAAACTTCACCACACGTCCCTGTCATAGATACATATATTACCCGGATCCTCAAACAATACATATGATAATTTTTTTTTAATTTCATAAAAACTTACAAAGCTAAGTTTAGTTTAACCAGTTCGTACCCTTCGGGAAATTTTAACAAACTGTCACCGAACTGGCCCCTTTATATGAAATAGACTGGTCACTTTTACATGGCGTTGTCATAGGAGGGGGAAATTGACCCCTTGTGACAGTTTGTGAAAATTTCCGTAGGGTACTTACCCTTAATATATATATATATTTTATTTTAAAGTTTTATTTTTAAAATTGTATTACATATTTATTATGAATCATAAAATGTAGTAGCTGCAAATGTTAGGGGTTTTCATATAAACTCGTAAATTACTTGTAAACCTTGTACAAATACAAACCATATTTTTTATGTATGGATGTTGGCATTAAACTCATAAACATACCACGTTACACCGAGTAGAATACGAGATTATATGAAAACCCTATTAAATAAACCTTGAAATACGGTAATAGCTTATTAAAAAATGATGAAACTGAGAAAGGAAATACTTTATAAAATATTGCGAATTTCTTCTTTTTCAGCTGCTTCCAAATATGTTTTTCCATCTGGTGTTTTGCCATCTTTATCTGCACCCTTGAATTAAAATAATTTTTATTAGAAATATCCATGCTATAAGTTTTTCAATCATACTTTTTCTAAAAGCAGTTGAACACACTTTGTGTGACCCTCCCAAATCGCAGCGAGAATTGGTGTGATCCCATGTTTATCTGTTACCTTTAATGGGAAAAATAGAATTTGAATAAGATAATTGTAATAAGTAAAATTAAAAGAAAAACTACTTTTTGTTCAATTTTTTTTATAGATTTATATTTTGTCATTTTACATAATATTTTAATTTCATGATATAAATTTTGTCATTTTATTTAATATGCCCCCGTAAGCAATTTTTCAGTGTCTTCGGTGATATTTTTGGCACCAGCTGTCCATTAGTATATAAAATTAGTAGTGGTATTAGGCACTGATGTGGTCTTCTTTAGTTTTCTTTTGACCCAGTATCTTTCAACTGGTCGCAGTTGTGGGGTGATTTTACCATTCTATTGTGCCTTTACTGTAATGGCAATATGCCAAAGCTGGCCAGAAAAATGCAGATAAGTTATTTTGTCTTAGAAATAGAAGCTATCTCTTTTGAGGACACTCTTTAACCATCTAATGCTCTATTTTTTGATTGCGATAATATTTATACTATATATTTGGCGTTGAAAATCTACTATGGAACAAATGTTAATATTTTAATTTATCGCTTTATTTATGCGATATAGCACAACAATGGTTGAAGACGTATCTAGAAACCCAGTAGTCAAATAATTTCGGTTTTTGCTATTAATAACACTATAAGTAAACTAAAAATTACGTACCGAAAATTGTTGATCAATTGTTATTTCAGAAGTTATGGCGATTTTCGTTCTTTGAAAATTACGAAATTTGGCACTAAACATCTATAGATTTTGAAGAAATTATTTGTGCTTACTACCTCTGAGTATATACTCTGTGTTTAATTTCAAAAAAATCTGGTGGCTAGTTTTTGAGTTAGAGAGATATTCGTAAGACGTATCCTGCGGTTATCCTGTAAGTCCTGCAGAAAAAATTATAACTGATTTTACAATTAGAGACTCCAAACTAGTTTTGTTATTATCAATAATGTAAGCCAGATCGTAAATGTATTTTTTTTTTAAAAAGATAATTTTTCCAAATTTCCTAAATTTTCACTTTACATGCTTGTCGCTTGAAAAACTTTCCTTTTACAAAAAAAAGTTTGAAGGCAAAAAAGTGGGTAATTAAGTTTTCTATGGATATAATACAACTTGTTTAATAAAATATTGTTATTTATAGTGTCCGACCGAACAGTTCGGCCAGAAAATGTATTTGGTCGGAATTTGGTATGTTGAAGCATTATGGACAAATTTTTCTTATGGAAAAATGTTTGTTGGGCCGATTAGAATGTTTTTTAAGTGTCAAATTTAAGGAAAAGTCCGAAGTTAAGCAATAATTTCACTGTTCGGCCGCCGAAAGTTCGGCCAAATTGAAAAAAGCTCGGCGGCCGAATAGTTAGTTTTATGGCTAAACTACGGAGTTTTCCTTAAATTTGACACTCCAAATCGAATTAAATGGACTGAACAAACATTTTGAAAATTTATGAAAATTTCTCCACAGTGCTTTCAAATCAGAGCTTTGAAGAATTAATTCCTTTTTGAATGAATTCACCACCAATCGAATTCAATTTTCTCTAGAATTGAATGAATTCCTTTTCTTAAGTAATTCACTGAATTCATTCAACTGAATGCATTCATCAAACAACAAATTCAAAGAATTAATTCAATTGCAATAGTCCTTTTCATTAAATCAAATGAATTAATTCGCCGGTGAACGCGTTCAATTTTATAAATCGAACGGAAAAAAAAGTGAATTAATTCCTTACTGAATTAATTCACCACTGAATTCATTCAATTTAATTTTCATTCAGTGAATTAAAAAAAAAATAAAATTACATTCAGTGAATTAAAAAAAAAATAATAAGTTCACTGAATTGAAAAAAAAATAAAATAAGTTCACTGAATTAAAAAAAAATAAAATAAGTTCACTGAATTCAAAGCCTGTTTTCTGCCGTTCTACTGAACGTTTTCTGCCGTTCTACTGAACGTTTTCTGCCGTTCTACTGAACGGCAGAAAACAGGCTTTGAATTCAGTGAACTTATTTTATTTTTTTTTAATTCAGTGAACTTATTTTATTTTTTTTCAATTCAGTGAACTTATTATTTTTTTTTTATTTCACTGAATGTAATTTTATTTTTTTTTTTTAATTCACTGAATGAAAATGAAATTGAATGAATTCAGTGGTGAATTAATTCAGTAAGGAATTAATTCACTTTTTTTTCCGTTCGATTTATAAAATTGAACGCGTTCACCGGTGAATTAATTCATTTGATTTAATAAAAAGAACTATTGCAATTGAATTAATTCGTAACAAAATAAATCGAACGAAAGCAAATATGAATTAATTCCATTCAATATATGGTGCTTAGTGAATTAATTCATCGAATTTTTAATTCAGAATTGAAAAATTGAATTAAGGAATTAATTCTTCAAATTAATTCTTTATTTCTGTTTCAAATAACAGAAAATCGACCAAATATCACTTTTTGGCCGAACTGTTCGGTCCGATAGTAGTTATTTAGCCAAAAACTAGTTAAAATCTTAAGACCGCCTTTTGGCGGCCTTGGACATTAGAGAGTTAATATAAATTTCTTAGTTTATTGAGCCTAATGTAACAAAAGATTGACTCCTTTTTCGCAGCTACTTGCTCGCTTTACTAGCAACTTTTATGCATAATCGATTGTTTTTCGTTAGATACTCTTCAGGAGCATTGCCTTGACTATCCGCCATATAAAATTTCTTACCAGAAACCTGCGAAAATTCACAATAATAAAATTAAAAAAAAAACCCCTTTTATAAGTTTTGATAATTTTCTGCATCAACTTTCTTTTTAGCATTTCTGTCCGGAACTTTCTGAACTTTAAATGTGTTAAGTCTAAAGTTAGGTTTAACTTTGCGCACAAAAGTTTCCGAACATTGCACGAGACGTGCCACTTCGCGGCCAGAAATGTTTAGAATCGTCTTAAATACTTTCTCCACCTTCTTGGCTTTGGTTTCGTTTAGAGTTTGCTGTTCGGTTTTATTCGAAACCGAAATCGCGGTTTTTCAAGCCTCAAAACCGAAACCGAAAACCGACAAAAATAAGTCGGCTTTTAATAAATACTTTAACCAATTAACATAATTAATGAAATTGCATATTATTGAAACTTGAGTTTCAAAAAGGGCTCAGCTTCTATTTTACAAAATTTTATATTTAATTGTATAAATAAAGCTTAAAAAAATTTTTTAAGCAAAATTTTTATTCTCCATTAAATATTGCTTAAAAAAATTTTTGTTTTGTTACTACAGAAATGAGGTTCATAATTTTAGAAAAAAATTGCATCCAAAAGTCAAATGGTTTAAAGATATAGAGTTTCTCATATTCAGTTCATATTTTCACTGCATATATTTCAAAAAGTCTTATTTCGTAGTCCGCGTAGTCTATAAAATTTTAGCTTTATGTTGTTTTAAACAAATTACTAAAATTTAAATTTAAACTCTTTAAAATACAGTTACCGAAAAAAGAATAACAACTTTTTATTTATAACGGTTTTCCGCGTTTTTTGCTTTTCCCGGAAATGTCTTGAAATGGCGGTATTGCCTATATTGTGAGAAATTTAATAAAATTTTAATAAATATCTTGAACGTGTTAAACTATTTATTTTTTTATAGATATTTAATTATTTTAATACGATTCTATTTATATCACAAGAAAACCGAAAAATAACCGAAACCGCGGTTTTTATAATTTTGAAAAACCGAAACCGCGGTTTTAAAATTTTTCGGTTTTTACCAAACTCTAGTTTCGTTCCTGAGTCCTTTTGCTTTACCCGATCCAGGCGTTTTTTTTTTTTTTGAATTATTATTTCCCTGTTGAACTTTTTATTCCCCTGTAAACACATTGCCTGTTCACGCGTACTTCTGTTACAATTTTATATAAATCTAAAATGGAATATTTTGAATAGTTTCAATATTTCTTTTTGTGCACTTGTCTTTACTTCTCCATTGTATACTAATAACATGTCTCCCGCCAAACTAAAAATTAACTAAAAAAAAAGGAAAAGATGCTTTCAAATTTATGTTCTACGTTGAAAATTAGTATCACTTCCTACACTAGTTCTGCAACTAGTCTTTTGAGCAAGTATTAGTTCTATTTTGGCGTTGTCGCCCACGATTTTAATTTAGAATTGTCATCCATAGGATTAGTTATAGGGAATCGTTTGAGGAATAGGTACTAGTGCTACGGAATGGTCCTAGATAGGGCCTGCGGTCAAGACCGGTTAACCGGGTAGACCGTAAGACCGGTTGTGAAAACCGGTCTGACCGGGTAGACCGAAGACCGGGTAGACCAAAAACCATAGAAGAAAGTAAATTTTACATAAAAATGTACCTTTTTTCGAAAAAAATACTTTTTTACAAAAAAAAAACAAAAATACTACTTTTTAAAAAAAAAAACTACTTTTTTGTAAAAAAAATACTTTTTCCGAAAAATTTTTTTTTTTTACGAAAAAGTAATATTTTCGAAAAAAAAAATTTTTTTTTCCAAAAAAAGTCCTTTTTTCAAAAAAAAGTGCTTTTTCCAAAAAAGAGTACTTTTCCCAAAAAAGCGTTTTTTTTTTGAAAAAAGTACAATTTATAAAAAAGTACTTTTTTTTTGAAAAAAGTACTTTTTTAAAAAAATTTTTTTTTTATAAAATTTACTTTTTTTCCAAAAAAAGTACTTTTTTCAGAAAAAAGTTAATTTTTATATGACAGTCTTCTATGGTAATTAGGGTTTGGGATTTCCCGGACTTTTTTATTTCCCGGGAAACGGGAATGAAAAAATTTGATTCCCGGGATTCCCGGGAATCCCGGGAAATATTTTTGAACAAAATTTTTAATGAAAACCACCTATATAAGTAATTTTTGTTAAAAAAAACACTATTTTAGTACAAATGCAGTCGGTGTTGTGAGAATTCAAAGTAAAAAATATCAGAATGTTGAACATTTGATTTCACTAGGGTTTGGGGTTCGGGAATTCCCGGGCGGGAATTCCCGGGAAAAGTTTGGCGGGAATTCCCGGGAAAATAATATATTTTTCCCGGGAAAACGGGAAATTTTAAAAATATTAAATTTTTTAAATTGTTTTTGATTGGAATAGGATTTTTTAATTTTAGTCATAAAAAACATTTTAAATACCAAAACAAAAATGTCATTGTTAAAATCTTTTAAAGGGGAAACAATTTATTTGACACACAAAAAAAAAATCATTGCCAAGTAATTAGGAGCATTTCAACTAATAACGAATTTTCGCATAACTTATTCAAAATTAAAGTAGTAAAACCTAAAAACTTGGTAAAATGTTTAAAAGAAATATGAAAAAAAGTTTTGTTTCTTACAAATAATCGCCCTTACTATCTGAATTTTTCAAATGTATATTTTAGTTAAAGTCGACTTTAGTTAAAATATTGGGTGGCAGTATACCTTGACTTCGTTTATTTTTGGAGCATTCTGGAGCATTGGAGCAAAATGTTTGAAAATATAAATATTTGTGTAAGGTTTTCATATACAAAATGAACAAAACCGTATGATTAAAATTAAAGTCGACTTTAAATTTAAAATACTCCTTTATATTAAGGGCCAATAATTTTATAAGTAACGTTTTCATTAATAAATGTGATATTTTCAAGTAAGTTTACTTTATTTTAACATACCTGCTTTCAAACTAATATATTCTTTTACATTAAAGAATAAAATGTCAGGAGTATGGAAATACTTCACAAAAAAGGACAATGCAGCGCAGTGATATTTGCCCTAAAAGACTAATGGTTAACGGAAGTATCTAAATTTGGTTATCCGACACCTAAATTTGGTTCACAAAAAAAAAATTGATGGTCATGCAACTTCTCTTGAAGAAAAGAACAACAAGAATAACGTTCCAGTTAAAATTAGCAAAGTACCCGCAGAAAAAAGTATAAGCTGAATAGGCATTGAACGTTTTATGGTAGGACAAACATTTCCTGAAATGGTATCCAAATTAGCCGCAGTGACGGAATGTCAATCCGCACCATAACTAGATCTTCGTTTATTCGAGAAAGTTTTTATAATAAAAACCTGGCACTGCCAAAAAAATGAAACCGATGTAAAGAATATTATATTAAATTACTACAATAATGTAAAAGATATCATGATAAAAGAAAATATCGAGCAATATTTCTAACAATAGGAGATTTACTATAATCTTAGATGAATGGACAAGAATATCAAAAAAGAGATATTTCAACATATGTATAAACGGAAATAATTCATTTTATAACATGGGGTTGGTTTATATATCAGGAAGATGTAATGCTGATGAAATGAGAAGAATTGTAGAAATAAGACTAGAAGATTTTTATTTGTCTTTGGAAAATAACTTGTGGCCATCATATCTAATGGGCCAAATGTGATGAAACGCTTTGTTTCCGACAGTCCAGTAGTGGGTGCTTTCTGCTGGAATCATGCAATTCATTTGGAAGTGCTTAGAGTAATTTATGTGAAATCAAATGTTCAACATTCTGATATTTTTACTTTGAATTCTCACTACACAGACTAAATTTGTACTGAAATAGTGTTTTTTTTTAACAAAAATTACTTATATAGGTGGTTTTCATTAACAATTTTGTTCAAAAATATTTCCCGGGATTCCCGGGAATCCCGGGAATAAAATTTTTTTATTCCCGTTTCCCGGGAAATAAAAAAGTCCGGGAAATCCCAAACCCTAGATTTCACAAAAATTACTCGCAGCACTGCCAAATGAATTGCATGATTCAAGCAGAAAGCACCTACTACTGGACTGTCGGAAAGAAACCGTTTCATCACACTTGGCCCATTAGATATGGTGGCCACAATGTTATTTTCCAAAGACAAATAAAACTCTTCTAGTTTTATTTCTACAATTCTTCTTATTTCATCAGCATTACATCTTCCTGATATATAAACTAACCCCAGGTTATAAAATGAATTATTTCCGTTTATACATACATATGTTCAAATATCTCTTTTGTGATATTCTTGTCCATTCATCTAAGATTATAGGAGATTTACTATTGTTAGAAATATTGCTCGATATTTCTTTCATCATGATATCTTTTACATGATTGTAGTAATTTAATATAATGTTCTTTACATCGGTTTAAATTTTTTGCAATGCCAGGTTTTTATTATAAAAACTTTCTCGAATAAACGAAGATCTAGTTATGGTGCGGATTGACTGCAGCTAATTTGGATACCATTTCAGGAAATGTTTGCCCTACCATAAAACCTTTAATACCTATTCAGCTTACACTTTTTTCTTCGGGTACTTTGCTAATTTTAGCTGAAACGTTATTCTTGTTGTTGTTTTCTTCAAGAGAAGTTGCATGACCATCTTTTTTTTTTTTTTGTGAACCAAATTTAGATGTCGGATAACCAAATTTAGATACCACCGTTAACCATTAGTCTTTTCTTTTCCTATTTATTAATGAAAACGTTACTTAAAAAATTATTGACCCTTAATATAAAGGAGTATTTTAAATTTAAAGTCGACTTTATTTTTAATCAAACGGTTTTGTTCATTTTGTGTATGAAAACCTTACAAAAATATTTATATTTTCAAATATTTTGATTGGTTGAAAATAAATTAACCAATCAGAATGCTCCAAAAATAAACCAAGTCAAGGTATACTGCCACCCAATATTTTAACTAAAGTCGACTTTACCTAAATTATTCATTTGAAAAATTTATATAGTAGGTAAGGGCGATTATTTGTAAGAAACAAAACTTTTTTATATTTGTTTTAAACATTTTACCAAGTTTTTAGGTTTTACTACTTAAATTTTGAATAAGTTATGCGAAAAATCTTTATTAGTTGAAATGCTCCTAATTACTTGGCAAAGATTTTATTTGTGTGTCAAATAAATGTATTCCCTTTTAAAAGATTTTAACAATGACATTTTTGTTTTGGTATTTAAAATGTTTTTATGACTAAAATTAAAAAAATCCTATTCGAAACAAAAACAATTTAAAAAATTTATTATTTTTAAAATTTCCCGTTTTCCCGGGAAAAATATATAATTTTCCCGGGAATTCCCGGCAAACTTTTCCCGGGAATTCCCGCCCGGGAATTCCCGAACCCCAAACCCTAATGGTAATACAAAAAACTACTATACTCGTAAGTTGTATATTCATATAAAAATACCACGGTCTTTTTCGGGTAGTAGTACGGCGTTTTTACATCGTAGCTTCAAATGGGCTGAAACTTTCCAGGATATATCTAGACATAAATTGGACCAAGAATTATGGAGATCTGTGTAGATCGTGGAACAAAAATCTTCCGAAAATCATAATAGAATTCAGAAAGTGCTGCATTTCCCATACATTTATAAGAAACTGTCACGGTCTTTTTCGGGTAGTAGTACGGCGTTTTTACATCGTAGCTTCAAATGGGCTGAAACTTTACAGAAAATATCTAGACATAAGTTGGAACAAGAATTATGGACATCTGTGTAGATTGTGGAACAAAAATGTTCCGAAAATCATAATAGAATTCAGAAAGTGCTGCATTTCCCATACATTTATATGAAACTGTCACGGTCTTTTTCGGGTAGTAGTACGGCGTTTTTACATCGTAGCTTTAAACGGGCTGAAACTTTACAGAAAACAAGTCAACATAAATTGGACCAAGAATTATAGACGTCCGGGCGCATCGTGGAACAAAAATGTTCCGAAAATCGTAATAGAATTCAGAAAGTGCTGCATTTCCCATGTATTTATATGAAAATGCCACGGTCTTTTTCGGGTAGTAGTACGGCGTTTTTACATCGTGCCTTCAAATGGGCTGAAACTTTACAGGAAATATCTAGACATAAATTGGACCAAGAATTATGAACATCTGTGTAGATCGTGGAACAAAAATGTTCCGAAAATCGTAATAGAATTCAGAAAGTGCTGCATTTCCCATGTATTTATATGAAAATGCCACGGTCTTTTTCGGGTAGTAGTACGGCGTTTTTACATCGTACCTTCAAATGGGCTGAAACTTTACAGGAAATATCTAGACATAAATTGGACCAAGAATTATGAACATCTGTGTAGATCGTGGAACAAAAATGTTCCGAAAATCATAATAGAATTCAGAAAGTGCTGCATTTCCCATGTATTTATATGAAAATGCCACGGTCTTTTTCGGGTAGTAGTACGGCGTTTTTACATCGTACCTTCAAACGGGCTGAAACTTTACAGAAAACAAGTCAACATAAATTGGACCAAGAAATATAGACATCTGGGCGGATCGTGGAACAAAAATGTTCCGAAAATCGTAATAGAATTCAGAAAGTGCTGCATTTCCCATGTATTTATATGAAAATGCCTCGGTCTTTTTCGGGTAGTAGTACGGCGTTTTTACATAGTAGCTTCAAACGGGCTGAAACTTTACAGAAAACAAGTCAACATAAATTGGACCAAGAATTATAGACATCTGGGCGGATCGTGGAACAAAAATGTTCCCAAAATCTTAATAGAATTCAGAAAGTAATGCATTTCCCATATATTTATGTGAAAATGCTACCGTCTTTTTCGGGTAGTAATACGGCGTTTTCACACCGTAGTTCCAAATGTGTTGAAACTTTGCAAAAATTATAGGAAGGTAAATTCGATCAATATTTAGAGATATCTGTCTACTTTGTGGAACAAAAATATTCTGAAAATTACTACAGAATTCAGAAAGTACCGCATTTTCCATACATTTACATGAAACAGCCACGGTCTTTTTCGGGTAGTAGTACGGCGTTTTTACACAGTGACTCCAAATGAGTTAAAAATTTACAAAAATTATCTGGATGTAAATTCGACCAACAATAGTAGCGAGTTTTTTAGGTCGTGGAACAAAAATGTTCCGCAAATCGAACTAGACTCCAGAAAGTGCAGTGATTTCTATACATTTATATAAAAATGCCACGGTCTTTATGGGATACTAGTACGGCGTTTTTATACGATAACTCCAAAAAGGTCTAAACTTTACAGAAATTATCTGGACGTGAATTTTATCCCCAATTATAGCCTTTTGTGTAGGTCATGGAACAAAAATGTTAGCTAAATTTTAATCATTTTGCTCTATCTCGCTTAGTTTTCGAGTTAAAGGCGAAAAACCAAATAAACGTCCTCGTTCTAGCATTAGTAGTTTATGAGATATTTGCAATTTTAAAATCTAGCAGAGTTAGTTAAAATTTGATTTCACTAAAAAGGTTTTATGGGTGTATTAACACCCAAAGGGCAAAAATTTTAACCATTTTGCTCTACCTCGCTTAGTTTTCGAGTTATAGGCGAAAAACCAAATAAACGTCCTTTTCGTTCTAGCATTAGTAGTTTATGAGATATTTGCAATTTTAAAATCTAGCAGAGTTAGCTAAAATTTGATTTCACTAAAAGGGTTTTATGGGTGTATTAACACCCAAAGGGCAAAAATTTTAACCATTTTGCTTTATCTCGCTTAGTTTTCGAGTTATAGGCGAAAAACCAAATAAACGTCCTTTTCGTTCTAGCATTAGTAGTTTATGAGATATTTGCAATTTTAAAATCTAGCAGAGTTAGCTAAAATTTGATTTCACTAAAAGGGTTTTATGGGTGTATTACACCCAAAGGGCAAAAATTTTAACCATTTTGCTCTATCTCGCTTAGTTTTCGAGTTATAGGCTAAAAACCAAATAAATGTCCTTTTGAACGAAATTAGTAGTTTATGAGATATTTGCAATTTTAAAATCTAGCAGAGTTAGCTAATATTTGATTTCACTAAACAGGTTTTATGGGTGTATTAACACCCAAAAGCCAAAAATTTTAACCATTTTGCTTTATCTCGCTTAGTTTTCGAGTTAGAGGCGAAAAACCAAATAAACGTCCTTTTCGTTCTAGCATTAGTAGTTTATGAGATATTTGCAATTTTAAAATCTAGCAGAGTTAGCTAAAATTTGATTTCACTAAAAAGGTTTTATGGGTTATTAACACCCAAAGGCAAAAATTTTAACCATTTTGCTCTATCTCGCTTAGTTTTCGAGATATTAAAAAGATTCCGCGGCAGTTTCATGTGACTGTATATAAAATGCAGCACTTTCTGAATTCTAGTGTAACTTTTGAAATATTTTCGTTCCACGATCTACTCAGATGTCTATAATTCTTTGTCCAATTTATATACAGATAACTGGTTTACGTGTTTAACCTATTTGGAGCTACGGTGTAATAACGCCGTGCAACTACCGGAAAAAGTGTCATTGTCATATAAATGTATAGAAATCGTAGTAGTTTCTGAATTCTATTGTGATTTTCGGCACATTTTTGTTCCATGACCTACACAAAAGGCTATAATTGGGGATAAAATTCACGTCCAGATAATTTCTGTAAAGTTTAGACCTTTTTGGAGTTATCGTATAAAAACGCCGTACTAGTATCCCATAAAGACCGTGGCATTTTTATAGAAATGTATAGAAATCACTGCACTTTCTGGAGTCTAGTTCGATTTGCGGAACATTTTTGTTCCACGACCTAAAAAACTCGCTACTATTGTTGGTCGAATTTACATCCAGATAATTTTTGTAAATTTTTAACTCATTTGGAGTCACTGTGTAAAAACGCCGTACTACTACCCGAAAAAGACCGTGGCTGTTTCATGTAAATGTATGGAAAATGCGGTACTTTCTGAATTCTATAGTAATTTTCAGAATATTTTTGTTCCACAAAGTAGACAGATATCTCTAAATATTGATCGAATTTACCTTCCTATAATTTTTGCAAAGTTTCAACACATTTGGAACTACGGTGTGAAAACGCCGTATTACTACCCGAAAAAGACCGTAGCATTTTCACATAAATATATGGGAAATGCATTACTTTCTGAATTCTATTACGATTTTGGGAACATTTTTGTTCCACGATCCGCCCAGATGTCTATAATTCTTGGTCCAATTTATGTTGACTTGTTTTCTGTAAAGTTTCAGCCCGTTTGAAGCTACGATCTAAAAACGCCGTACTACTACCCGAAAAAGACCGTGGCATTTTCATATAAATACATGGGAAATGCAGCACTTTCTGAATTCTATTACGATTTTCGGAACATTTTTGTTCCACGATCCGCCCAGATGTCTATATTTCTTGGTCCAATTTATGTTGACTTGTTTTCTGTAAAGTTTCAGCCCGTTTGAAGGTACGATGTAAAAACGCCGTACTACTACCCGAAAAAGACCGTGGCATTTTCATATAAATACATGGGAAATGCAGCACTTTCTGAATTCTATTATGATTTTCGGAACATTTTTGTTCCACGATCTACACAGATGTTCATAATTCTTGGTCCAATTTATGTCTAGATATTTCCTGTAAAGTTTCAGCCCATTTGAAGGTACGATGTAAACACGCCGTACTACTACCCGAAAAAGACCGTGGCATTTTCATATAAATACATGGGAAATGCAGCACTTTCTGAATTCTATTAAGATTTTCGGAACATTTTTGTTCCACGATCTACACAGATGTTCATAATTCTTGGTCCAATTTATGTCTAGATATTTCCTGTAAAGTTTCAGCCCATTTGAAGGCACGATGTAAAAACGCCGTACTACTACCCGAAAAAGACCGTGGCATTTTCATATAAATACATGGGAAATGCAGCACTTTCTGAATTCTATTACGATTTTCGGAACATTTTTCTTCCACGATCTACACAGATGTTCATAATTCTTGGTCCAATTTATGTTGACTTGTTTTCTGTAAAGTTTCAGCCCGTTTGAAGCTACGATGTAAAAACGCCGTACTACTACCCGAAAAAGACCGTGGCATTTTCATATAAATACATGGGAAATGCAGCACTTTCTGAATTCTATTACGATTTTCGGAATATTTTTGTTCCACGATCCGCCCAGATGTCTATAAATCTTGGTTCAATTTATGTTGACTTGTTTTTTGTAAAGTTTCAGCCTGTTTGAAGCTACGATGTAAAAACACCGTACTACTACCCGAAAAAGACCGTGGCATTTTCATATAAATACATGGGAAATGCAGCACTTTCTGAATTCTATTACGATTTTCGGAACATTTTTGTTCCACGATCTACACAGATGTTCATAATTCTTGGTCCAATTTATGTCTAGATATTTCCTGTAAAGTTTCAGCCCATTTGAAGGCACGATGTAAAAACGCCGTACTACTACCCGAAAAAGACCGTGGCATTTTCATATAAATACATGGGAAATGCAGCACTTTCTGAATTCTATTACGATTTTCGGAACATTTTTCTTCCACGATCTACACAGATGTAGTTTTATTTCTACAATTCTTCTTATTTCATCAGCATTACATCTTCCTGATATATAAACTAACCCCAGGTTATAAAATGAATTATTTCCGTTTATACATACATATGTTCAAATATCTCTTTTGTGATATTCTTGTCCATTCATCTAAGATTATAGGAGATTTACTATTGTTAGAAATATTGCTCGATATTTCTTTCATCATGATATCTTTTACATGATTGTAGTAATTTAATATAATGTTCTTTACATCGGTTTAAATTTTTTGCAATGCCAGGTTTTTATTATAAAAACTTTCTCGAATAAACGAAGATCTAGTTATGGTGCGGATTGACTGCAGCTAATTTGGATACCATTTCAGGAAATGTTTGCCCTACCATAAAACCTTTAATACCTATTCAGCTTACACTTTTTTCTTCGGGTACTTTGCTAATTTTAGCTGAAACGTTATTCTTGTTGTTGTTTTCTTCAAGAGAAGTTGCATGACCATCTTTTTTTTTTTTTTGTGAACCAAATTTAGATGTCGGATAACCAAATTTAGATACCACCGTTAACCATTAGTCTTTTCTTTTCCTATTTATTAATGAAAACGTTACTTAAAAAATTATTGACCCTTAATATAAAGGAGTATTTTAAATTTAAAGTCGACTTTATTTTTAATCAAACGGTTTTGTTCATTTTGTGTATGAAAACCTTACAAAAATATTTATATTTTCAAATATTTTGATTGGTTGAAAATAAATTAACCAATCAGAATGCTCCAAAAATAAACCAAGTCAAGGTATACTGCCACCCAATATTTTAACTAAAGTCGACTTTACCTAAATTATTCATTTGAAAAATTTATATAGTAGGTAAGGGCGATTATTTGTAAGAAACAAAACTTTTTTATATTTGTTTTAAACATTTTACCAAGTTTTTAGGTTTTACTACTTAAATTTTGAATAAGTTATGCGAAAAATCTTTATTAGTTGAAATGCTCCTAATTACTTGGCAAAGATTTTATTTGTGTGTCAAATAAATGTATTCCCTTTTAAAAGATTTTAACAATGACATTTTTGTTTTGGTATTTAAAATGTTTTTATGACTAAAATTAAAAAAATCCTATTCGAAACAAAAACAATTTAAAAAATTTATTATTTTTAAAATTTCCCGTTTTCCCGGGAAAAATATATAATTTTCCCGGGAATTCCCGGCAAACTTTTCCCGGGAATTCCCGCCCGGGAATTCCCGAACCCCAAACCCTAATGGTAATACAAAAAACTACTATACTCGTAAGTGGTATATTCATATAAAAATACCACGGTCTTTTTCGGGTAGTAGTACGGCGTTTTTACATCGTAGCTTCAAATGGGCTGAAACTTTCCAGGATATATCTAGACATAAATTGGACCAAGAATTATGGAGATCTGTGTAGATCGTGGAACAAAAATCTTCCGAAAATCATAATAGAATTCAGAAAGTGCTGCATTTCCCATACATTTATAAGAAACTGTCACGGTCTTTTTCGGGTAGTAGTACGGCGTTTTTACATCGTAGCTTCAAATGGGCTGAAACTTTACAGAAAATATCTAGACATAAGTTGGAACAAGAATTATGGACATCTGTGTAGATTGTGGAACAAAAATGTTCCGAAAATCATAATAGAATTCAGAAAGTGCTGCATTTCCCATACATTTATATGAAACTGTCACGGTCTTTTTCGGGTAGTAGTACGGCGTTTTTACATCGTAGCTTTAAACGGGCTGAAACTTTACAGAAAACAAGTCAACATAAATTGGACCAAGAATTATAGACGTCCGGGCGCATCGTGGAACAAAAATGTTCCGAAAATCGTAATAGAATTCAGAAAGTGCTGCATTTCCCATGTATTTATATGAAAATGCCACGGTCTTTTTCGGGTAGTAGTACGGCGTTTTTACATCGTGCCTTCAAATGGGCTGAAACTTTACAGGAAATATCTAGACATAAATTGGACCAAGAATTATGAACATCTGTGTAGATCGTGGAACAAAAATGTTCCGAAAATCGTAATAGAATTCAGAAAGTGCTGCATTTCCCATGTATTTATATGAAAATGCCACGGTCTTTTTCGGGTAGTAGTACGGCGTTTTTACATCGTACCTTCAAATGGGCTGAAACTTTACAGGAAATATCTAGACATAAATTGGACCAAGAATTATGAACATCTGTGTAGATCGTGGAACAAAAATGTTCCGAAAATCATAATAGAATTCAGAAAGTGCTGCATTTCCCATGTATTTATATGAAAATGCCACGGTCTTTTTCGGGTAGTAGTACGGCGTTTTTACATCGTACCTTCCAACGGGCTGAAACTTTACAGAAAACAAGTCAACATAAATTGGACCAAGAAATATAGACATCTGGGCGGATCGTGGAACAAAAATGTTCCGAAAATCGTAATAGAATTCAGAAAGTGCTGCATTTCCCATGTATTTATATGAAAATGCCTCGGTCTTTTTCGGGTAGTAGTACGGCGTTTTTACATAGTAGCTTCAAACGGGCTGAAACTTTACAGAAAACAAGTCAACATAAATTGGACCAAGAATTATAGACATCTGGGCGGATCGTGGAACAAAAATGTTCCCAAAATCTTAATAGAATTCAGAAAGTAATGCATTTCCCATATATTTATGTGAAAATGCTACCGTCTTTTTCGGGTAGTAATACGGCGTTTTCACACCGTAGTTCCAAATGTGTTGAAACTTTGCAAAAATTATAGGAAGGTAAATTCGATCAATATTTAGAGATATCTGTCTACTTTGTGGAACAAAAATATTCTGAAAATTACTACAGAATTCAGAAAGTACCGCATTTTCCATACATTTACATGAAACAGCCACGGTCTTTTTCGGGTAGTAGTACGGCGTTTTTACACAGTGACTCCAAATGAGTTAAAAATTTACAAAAATTATCTGGATGTAAATTCGACCAACAATAGTAGCGAGTTTTTTAGGTCGTGGAACAAAAATGTTCCGCAAATCGAACTAGACTCCAGAAAGTGCAGTGATTTCTATACATTTCTATAAAAATGCCACGGTCTTTATGGGATACTAGTACGGCGTTTTTATACGATAACTCCAAAAAGGTCTAAACTTTACAGAAATTATCTGGACGTGAATTTTATCCCCAATTATAGCCTTTTGTGTAGGTCATGGAACAAAAATGTTAGCTAAATTTTAATCATTTTGCTCTATCTCGCTTAGTTTTCGAGTTAAAGGCGAAAAACCAAATAAACGTCCTCGTTCTAGCATTAGTAGTTTATGAGATATTTGCAATTTTAAAATCTAGCAGAGTTAGTTAAAATTTGATTTCACTAAAAAGGTTTTATGGGTGTATTAACACCCAAAGGGCAAAAATTTTAACCATTTTGCTCTACCTCGCTTAGTTTTCGAGTTATAGGCGAAAAACCAAATAAACGTCCTTTTCGTTCTAGCATTAGTAGTTTATGAGATATTTGCAATTTTAAAATCTAGCAGAGTTAGCTAAAATTTGATTTCACTAAAAGGGTTTTATGGGTGTATTAACACCCAAAGGGCAAAAATTTTAACCATTTTGCTTTATCTCGCTTAGTTTTCGAGTTATAGGCGAAAAACCAAATAAACGTCCTTTTCGTTCTAGCATTAGTAGTTTATGAGATATTTGCAATTTTAAAATCTAGCAGAGTTAGCTAAAATTTGATTTCACTAAAAGGGTTTTATGGGTGTATTACACCCAAAGGGCAAAAATTTTAACCATTTTGCTCTATCTCGCTTAGTTTTCGAGTTATAGGCTAAAAACCAAATAAATGTCCTTTTGAACGAAATTAGTAGTTTATGAGATATTTGCAATTTTAAAATCTAGCAGAGTTAGCTAATATTTGATTTCACTAAACAGGTTTTATGGGTGTATTAACACCCAAAAGCCAAAAATTTTAACCATTTTGCTTTATCTCGCTTAGTTTTCGAGTTAGAGGCGAAAAACCAAATAAACGTCCTTTTCGTTCTAGCATTAGTAGTTTATGAGATATTTGCAATTTTAAAATCTAGCAGAGTTAGCTAAAATTTGATTTCACTAAAAAGGTTTTATGGGTTATTAACACCCAAAGGCAAAAATTTTAACCATTTTGCTCTATCTCGCTTAGTTTTCGAGATATTAAAAAGATTCCGCGGCAGTTTCATGTGACTGTATATAAAATGCAGCACTTTCTGAATTCTAGTGTAACTTTTGAAATATTTTCGTTCCACGATCTACTCAGATGTCTATAATTCTTTGTCCAATTTATATACAGATAACTGGTTTACGTGTTTAACCTATTTGGAGCTACGGTGTAATAACGCCGTGCAACTACCGGAAAAAGTGTCATTGTCATATAAATGTATAGAAATCGTAGTAGTTTCTGAATTCTATTGTGATTTTCGGCACATTTTTGTTCCATGACCTACACAAAAGGCTATAATTGGGGATAAAATTCACGTCCAGATAATTTCTGTAAAGTTTAGACCTTTTTGGAGTTATCGTATAAAAACGCCGTACTAGTATCCCATAAAGACCGTGGCATTTTTATAGAAATGTATAGAAATCACTGCACTTTCTGGAGTCTAGTTCGATTTGCGGAACATTTTTGTTCCACGACCTAAAAAACTCGCTACTATTGTTGGTCGAATTTACATCCAGATAATTTTTGTAAATTTTTAACTCATTTGGAGTCACTGTGTAAAAACGCCGTACTACTACCCGAAAAAGACCGTGGCTGTTTCATGTAAATGTATGGAAAATGCGGTACTTTCTGAATTCTATAGTAATTTTCAGAATATTTTTGTTCCACAAAGTAGACAGATATCTCTAAATATTGATCGAATTTACCTTCCTATAATTTTTGCAAAGTTTCAACACATTTGGAACTACGGTGTGAAAACGCCGTATTACTACCCGAAAAAGACCGTAGCATTTTCACATAAATATATGGGAAATGCATTACTTTCTGAATTCTATTACGATTTTGGGAACATTTTTGTTCCACGATCCGCCCAGATGTCTATAATTCTTGGTCCAATTTATGTTGACTTGTTTTCTGTAAAGTTTCAGCCCGTTTGAAGCTACGATCTAAAAACGCCGTACTACTACCCGAAAAAGACCGTGGCATTTTCATATAAATACATGGGAAATGCAGCACTTTCTGAATTCTATTACGATTTTCGGAACATTTTTGTTCCACGATCTACACAGATGTTCATAATTCTTGGTCCAATTTATGTCTAGATATTTCCTGTAAAGTTTCAGCCTATTTGAAGGGACGATGTAAAAACACCGTACTACTACCCGAAAAAGACCGTGGCATTTTCATATAAATACATGGGAAATGCAGCACTTTCTGAATTCTATTACGATTTGCGGAACATTTTTGTTCCACGATCTACACAGATGTTCATAATTCTTGGTCCAATTTATGTCTAGATATTTCCTGTAAAGTTTCAGCCCATTTGAAGGTACGATGTAAAAACGCCGTACTACTACCCGAAAAAGACCGTGGCATTTTCATATAAATACATGGGAAATGCAGCACTTTCTGAATTCTATTACGATTTTCGGAACATTTTTGTTCCACGATGCGCCCAGATGTCTATAATTCTGGGTCCAATTTATGTTGACTTGTTTTCTGTAAAGTTTCAGCCCGTTTAAAGCTACGAAGTAAAAACGCCGTACTACTACCCGAAAAAGACCGTGACAGTTTCATATAAATGTATGGGAAATGCAGCACTTTCTGAATTCTATTACGATTTTCGGAACATTTTTGTTCCACGATCTACACAGATGTTCATAATTCTTGGTCCAATTTATGTCTAGATATTTCCTGTAAAGTTTCAGTCCATTTGAAGGTACGATGTAAAAACGCCGTACTACTACCCGAAAAAGACCGTGGCATTTTTATATAAATACATGGGAAATGCAGCACTTTCTGAATTCTATTACGATTTTCGGAACATTTTTGTTCCACGATCTACACAGATGTTCATAATTCTTGGTCCAATTTATGTCTAGATATTTCCTGTAAAGTTTCAGCCCATTTGAAGGTACGATGTAAAAACGCCGTACTACTACCCGAAAAAGACCGTGGCATTTTCATATAAATACATGGGAAATGCAGCACTTTCTGAATTCTATTACGATTTTCGGAACATTTTTGTTCCACGATGCGCCCAGATGTCTATAATTCTGGGTCCAATTTATGTTGGCTTGTTTTCTGTAAAGTTTCAGCCCGTTTAAAGCTACGATGTAAAAACGCCGTACTACTACCCGAAAAAGACCGTGACAGTTTCATATAAATGTATGGGAAATGCAGCACTTTCTGAATTCTATTATGATTTTCGGAACATTTTTGTTCCACGATCTAAACAGATATCCATAATTCTTGGTCCAATTTATGTCTAGATATTTCCTGTAAAGTTTCAGGCCATTTGAAGCTACGATGTAAAAACGCCATACTACTACCCGAAAAAGACCGTGGTATTTTTATATGAATATACAACTTATACTAGAGTTTTTTGTAGTACCATAGAAAAACTATCATATAAAAATGTACTTTTTCTGAAAAAAGGACTTAAAAAAAAAAACATTTTATAAAAAAAAAAAATTTTAGGAAAAAGTACTTTTTTCAAAAAAAAAAAAAAAAAAAGTACTTTTTATGGAAAAAGTACTTTTTAATGGAAAAAGTACTTTTTTATGCAAAAAGTACTTTTTTATGCAATAAGCACTTTTTTTGGAAATTTTTTTTTTTTTCAAAAATAGTACTTTTTCGTAAAAAAAAATTTTTTTTTCCGAAAAACTTTTTTTTCCAAAAAAGTAGTTTTTTTTGTAAAAAAGTAGTATTTTTTTTAAAAAATATATTTTTTTTTGGAAAAAAGTATTGTTTTCGAAAAAATGTACATTTTTATGTAAAAGTTACTTTCTTCTATGGCTTTTACGGGTAGACCGGTCTGACCGGTCTACCCGGGTTTTCGGTCTACCCGGTCTTCGGTCTGACCGGGTAGACCGGGTAGACCGTAAGACCGGTTTTGAGACCGGGTAGACCGAAAACCGGGTAATGGGGGGCTCTAGTCCTAGAACCTATTCTTGTATCCGCAATTTTTGTATGAAATTATTACTCTCGGAACTAGTTCCAAGAAGCCATTAATAAGCATTAGTAGGGTGTTAAAACTTTGATTTTAAGTCATACTGACACATTTACAAGAACAATTAGTTCAAAATTTTTGCAAAAATATATTTTATATTAAAAAAAGATTTGCCGAAACTATGTTTTTAATAGTTTTTTGATTGATATGAGTTCAAAAATGATTGTTTAATTTTTCCAATTTTTTTCTGTTTACTGGGGAAACTTATAAAACTATATACACAGAAAAAAATGTATAACCTTTAAAAAAATATTTTATTTTAAGTTAAGTGTACTCCTTTACTTTTTGTATAAAGTTCAGTAAAATGAGAGTAAGCAAGAAATCCTCTATCTAACGCACAAAATCACTTTTCTAACCCAAAACTTTATTTAAAAGAAAAAAAATAAAACGCATATAGTTTATGTCTGAAAAATCGCGCAGTTGCACATAGTTTTTGCATTTAAAATTTTTGTGACTTTGTTCAGTTAATTTTTATATATAGAAGTTTATTTTGTATTTCTTTGCTTAATAAAAATTTTAAATTTTCACAATTTTACAATTTTCCGAACTTAATAGTAAAAGGAGAAAGAGAAGTTAATAATAGACAGAGACAGAAAATTTTATAAAATTATCTATAAGAACGCAAAGTGTAATTTGATATCTACGTGATTTGAATTTTCAAAAATTTTAGTTTTTTGCCAATATTTTAAATTTTCTGCAATCCTTTTTTCGTAGAAGGATAGGTAGACGTGTCTTTAAAGATTTGTGGGTTAAACAATTTAAATACTGTGCCCGAAAGTTTTGTTACTTGATTTTAACAGTCAAGTTATATTCTAGCACTTTTTGGACAAATTTTTAATTTTTTTGTCCGGTTTCCTTGTTCGATATTAGTTTTAGAAGGTTATATTACAATTTTATAGATTATCGGAAAGCTTAAATATTAAGGTTAAATATTACATCATTATTATTTTGATTTCCAATGGAGTGCGCCATTCAAGCGCAAATATAATTTCAAGCCCGATGGTTCCAACGCGAAATGAAAATTCCAGAGGATTTTGCGGAGTTAGCTCGCTTTTTATTTTATGGCCTCTTAAAATATCTGTGTGGCGCGAAACCCCAAAAATTTTGCACATTTTTAGAGTTAGGAACCCTCTCGCGTTCACGAATGAGTTAAATTTCAACTATTCTTTTCGGTTCTTTTATTTTATTCGGAATTATCAAACAAACCACTGACATAATATAATCTGCACAAAATGCTATTAAAATAAGTAAAGGCTTTTTGCTAAATGTTAGTAAAATAAGTACATCAAAAATGCAACTGGTAAATATACGATATTTTAGTAATATTTGAGTTAAATTTCGTTTAATTGAATTGCAAATTTACTTGCTAACATCGGCAAAAACATGTTGTTGAATATTAGTAGATAAAAAGCAGTAAAGAAATTGTTATTTATTTAAAAGTTGATTTATCTTTAAATTTAATTGAGTTGAATACAAATAATGAACTCTCCTGCTACAATAAACATAACTATTTGCTAGAAAATAGTAGGCTGCTTTCTGCAGTGTAGATTTTATTTTATTCGCATTAAGAAAATAAAATAACAACTAAAAATTTAAAATTCTTTGTGATGGTTTAGTCGCCTAATTTCCATGAAATTTTTTGCTGATTTTAGCAGGGTAAATTGTCATTTTCGATTAACTAAAATATAGTTGAAATTTTGCAAATTTAACAGATTTTTTCTTGTTGTTTGTATCTTTCTAATGTTTGGCACACAGATTCTGCTAAATTCAGCTGTTTTTTCAGCAAAAATTTTTAATTTCAGTGTATGAACAATTGAAAAAATTTCTCGAATGAACGAGTGAACTTCACCATTTTCAGTTTAATTTCAGAAAATTACAAATATATTTCAAAATTGTCTAAAAATGTTTTAAATTTTTCCAAAAATATTTTAAAATTGTCCAAAAATTATTCAAAATTGTCCAAAAATGTTTTAGAATTATTCAAAAGTCTTCTAAAATTGTTCAAATATTGTTTAAAATTGTCTAAAATCTTTGATATTTGTCCAATTGCATTTCAAAATGGTCCAAAATGTATTTTAAAATTTTCAAAATGTATTTGAAAATTATACAAATATATTTTAAAATATTACAAATATATTTTAAAATATTACAAATATATTTTAATGTATTTTATTTTTATTTAAGAAAATTCTATTTTTATTTTAAAATTGTCCAAATACATTTCAAAATTATTCACTTGTATTTAAAAATTTTAAATCTGTATTTCAAAATTGTTCAAATGCATTTTAGATAATTCCATTTGTATTTCAAAATCCTCTAAATATATTTCAGAAAATTGCAAATGTATTTAAAAAAACTCTATTTTGGAATACAAATATAGTTTTTTTTTAAATAGATTTGAAATTTTCTCAAATACATTTGGAGAATTTTTAAATACAAATGAAATAATTTGAAATGCATTTGGACAATTTTGAAATACAGATTTAAAATTTTTAAATAGAAATTAATAATTCTGAAATACATTTGGACAATTTTAAAATACAAATGGAATTTTCTTAAATACATATAAAGTATTTTAAAAAATAGTTGTAATATTTAAAAATATATTTGTATAATTTTGAAAAGTTTAAAATATGTTGTGGACAATTTTGAAATGCAATTGGATAAATATTATAAGTTTTTAGACAATTTTAAATAATATTTGGACAATTTTAAACAATTTTTGGCCAATTTTAAAACATTTTTGTAAAAATTTTAAATATTTTTGGATAATTTTGAAAAATTTTAGACAATTTTGAAACCTTTTTAGACAATGTTGAAATATATTTTGAAAATTTTAAAATATTTTTGGACAATTTTAAAACATTTTTGGATAATTTTAAAACATTTTTTGACAATTTTGAAATATATTTGGAATTTTCTGAAACAAAAATGAAAATGGTGTAGAACACACTAGGTCAAAAATAAAATCGACTGAAATGAATTTTGAACTATAATGCCCAATTCGTCATTTTTATTCCTATTGTTTGTTTGTGCAAAATGTTTCAGTTTGTATCGAAATTTCCGGGTGTCCTCACATTTTTACTCATTTTTTTCTAAACCGGATTTCGGCAATTTTTTTACACCAAACTGCTAATAACAAACGATTTGAATAAAAGTAAGCAACTGATACGTGAACGTGATTAAAATAGACACATGTTTCAAGAGGCCATCAAATTAAAATCCGGGCTAGATTTACAAAATTCTTTGAGAATTTTGTTTTAGCAACAGTTTACTTTGATTTTGCGTTAGAAACATTGAGATTGATCGCGATTATCATTTTGCAAGGTCTTCTAAAACCGCAGAATCTATTTTTGCAAAACATACTACAAGAAGCTTATTGGAACAAAATCGAATTTATATATTTAATTTACAGTCACTTCCAGAATAAATTTCTTGTTTCTCCTTAAGTATTCCTTTTCCCGGACAGTTAATTTTAATTTTTAAAAAATTGTAAAAAGCCAACATTATAATGCATAACTTAGGGTGCACACAAAAAAATAATGGAGTGTATATTGCCTTGGTTGGCATAGGTACATAGGCAATTTTTGTATTGAATTAATAAAACACGTTCTATTATTTTTAATTTCAGTGTATGAACAATTGAAAAAATTTCTCGAATGAACGAGTGAACTTCACCATTTTCAGTTTAATTTCAGAAAATTACAAATATATTTCAAAATTGTCTAAAAATGTTTTAAATTTTTCCAAAAATATTTTAAAATTGTCCAAAAATTATTCAAAATTGTCCAAAAATGTTTTAGAATTATTCAAAAGTCTTCTAAAATTGTTCAAATATTGTTTAAAATTGTCTAAAATCTTTGATATTTGTCCAATTGCATTTCAAAATGGTCCAAAATGTATTTTAAAATTTTCAAAATGTATTTGAAAATTATACAAATATATTTTAAAATATTACAAATATATTTTAAAATATTACAAATATATTTTAATGTATTTTATTTTTATTTAAGAAAATTCTATTTTTATTTTAAAATTGTCCAAATACATTTCAAAATTATTCACTTGTATTTAAAAATTTTAAATCTGTATTTCAAAATTGTTCAAATGCATTTTAGATAATTCCATTTGTATTTCAAAATCCTCTAAATATATTTCAGAAAATTGCAAATGTATTTAAAAAAACTCTATTTTGGAATACAAATATAGTTTTTTTTTAAATAGATTTGAAATTTTCTCAAATACATTTGGAGAATTTTTAAATACAAATGAAATAATTTGAAATGCATTTGGACAATTTTGAAATACAGATTTAAAATTTTTAAATAGAAATTAATAATTCTGAAATACATTTGGACAATTTTAAAATACAAATGGAATTTTCTTAAATACATATAAAGTATTTTAAAAAATAGTTGTAATATTTAAAAATATATTTGTATAATTTTGAAAAGTTTAAAATATGTTGTGGACAATTTTGAAATGCAATTGGATAAATATTATAAGTTTTTAGACAATTTTAAATAATATTTGGACAATTTTAAACAATTTTTGGCCAATTTTAAAACATTTTTGTAAAAATTTTAAATATTTTTGGATAATTTTGAAAAATTTTAGACAATTTTGAAACCTTTTTAGACAATGTTGAAATATATTTTGAAAATTTTAAAATATTTTTGGACAATTTTAAAACATTTTTGGATAATTTTAAAAAATTTTTTGACAATTTTGAAATATATTTGGAATTTTCTGAAACAAAAATGAAAATGGTGTAGAACACACTAGGTCAAAAATAAAATCGACTGAAATGAATTTTGAACTATAATGCCCAATTCGTCATTTTTATTCCTATTGTTTGTTTGTGCAAAATGTTTCAGTTTGTATCGAAATTTCCGGGTGTCCTCACATTTTTACTCATTTTTTTCTAAACCGGATTTCGGCAATTTTTTTACACCAAACTGCTAATAACAAACGATTTGAATAAAAGTAAGCAACTGATACGTGAACGTGATTAAAATAGACACATGTTTCAAGAGGCCATCAAATTAAAATCCGGGCTAGATTTACAAAATTCTTTGAGAATTTTGTTTTAGCAACAGTTTACTTTGATTTTGCGTTAGAAACATTGAGATTGATCGCGATTATCATTTTGCAAGGTCTTCTAAAACCGCAGAATCTATTTTTGCAAAACATACTACAAGAAGCTTATTGGAACAAAATCGAATTTATATATTTAATTTACAGTCACTTCCAGAATAAATTTCTTGTTTCTCCTTAAGTATTCCTTTTCCCGGACAGTTAATTTTAATTTTTAAAAAATTGTAAAAAGCCAACATTATAATGCATAACTTAGGGTGCACACAAAAAAATAATGGAGTGTATATTGCCTTGGTTGGCATAGGTACATAGGCAATTTTTGTATTGAATTAATAAAACACGTTCTATTACCTATTCCAATAGGCAATTGTTATACCTACTGGCAACGTAAATTCTACTAATGGGAAAAGGTAACACTTCGAAAATTTGATTTTCTTTTATTTGTTTACTTCAATGTCATTAAATATTTTTATTTTCATTAAATAGCATACATCGAAATATTTTTGATTTATTTTAATTTGATCTTATTTGGACGAATCACTTGCCATAATAGAAGTCCTATACATTATCAAACTCTTTCCAAAAACTGATTAAAATGGATTTCGTGAAAATAATACAAACACGGTAGATTTTATTGAAAATGTGTAAAATTATTTGGAGTCTAGTTATTTCTATTCATAGGGTAAAGTATTTTGATGTAGATCTGTGTAACCTTAAAATTAAATTTTAATTTTTCATGTAGGATGCTCGAATTATGGATAAAATATTGAAACTAATAGTTCACGAAAGGATTTGAGTTGGCACATCTTAAGAATATGTACCTGTACATGTAGAAAAAACAAGTTATGCATCAAAACTTCTCCTTAGCGTGCTTGGTTCCCTTTTTCGTTAAGTAAATTTTTAAATATTGGTCAGCCAATTGAAATGAATATTTCTGTTAGAAAAAGTAATTTCAATGTGAAGAGATTTCCTCATAATTCATTTTTTATATAGAAAAAGTTTCTATAATCTAACGAAGTTTCTAAAGAAAAAAGTCCTAAGAATCTCCGGTTTTTTTCTAATGGGAAATATCCTCAAGTTTTGGGAGTGTTTCTATAGCAAGAATTCATTAGAATTTAAA
Organism: Leucophora obtusa; assembly: GCA_949987735.1. NCBI lineage: Eukaryota > Metazoa > Arthropoda > Insecta > Diptera > Anthomyiidae > Leucophora > Leucophora obtusa. Next base: position 87,856,452 of record OX465298.1, read on the forward strand.
ACCTTCTTTAAATTTGTAGTTTTTTCTATAAAAAAATGCCCAGAGCAATTTTTTTTTTTTTGTAGAAAATGCTCTTTGCACAAAAAAAAATTCATATCCTGATTATTTTTTTCTATAGAAAAATCCTAAGACTCTGAATTCTTTTAGCTCAATAAAATCCTCAGATTGTGAGTCCGTTTTCGTATAGAAAAATCCTCACATTTGAGTGATTTTACTTTATAAAAAATATCAAATTCTTTTTCTTATAGAAAAGTCTTCAAAATCTAAAGGTTTTTCTATAGGAAAAAGCCCTCAGGCTTTTCCTATCGAATTTTGAGGTTTTGTTTAGAAAAGCGCTAATATAATGCCATGTAGTGTAGAAATAATATCTGTAATTTATATTTTTAAATCTTCTGTTAAATTCATATGTGTATTTTTAGATATTTCTTAATAAATGAACTTAAATTTAATGAAATAAAAAATATCCATTATTTTGGGGGCTTGTTACAATAAAAAAAATACCTAATATCGATGTTATACTACCGATATTTTGTCTACGCTGAAATTGGTAATACACCCATTTTTTTAGTTAATTTAACAAAAGTTATAGGTGATTTTTCGAACATAAAAGTGAAATAACAAATACCTATTTTTTATGGTAATAATGCCTTAAAACATAGCAAACTCTATGTTGCCTTTGAAAATAGGAGATTTCACCCTATAATTTTAGGCAATATTACCTATAGTTTTTTTTGTGTGTGGAAACAAGATTATTTTTTCAATTTCATAATAAATATGACGAAAACTATTAGTAGTAACAATAAAAAATAGCCAATTATCAATTGAAAATCGCGAACAAAATTTCAGTTTCCTATGCATTTGCAGCCACATTTTATAATTAATTAATTTCTTCTCATTAAATGAGAGGATTGCATTCTCTTTAAACAAAAACAGTTTCTATGGGCACCAAACAGCTTAAAATTTTTTTAGAAAACAGTTTTCGCTATTGGATTTCGAGTCCATTCTATTTTTAAAAACTTCAGAAACTTGACCATTTGCTATTTGATTGTAACAAAAATAAATATTTTTTATTACATTTTTTAAAAAGTATTGTTACTTTGGACGTATTTTGTTACGTTAGCTATGTGCCTGTATATCGATATAATAGCAAGAATGAGGGTATTTTCCTATGTAGCTTTCAAGGTGATATAGATCCGAAAATTGTTGATTTATAGATTCGATATTTCATCGAAACAACGAATATTTTTCGGTGGAAAATAAAACGAAAAAAAAATGATTTTCTTTTTTTACCTTTCTCTTTGTTTATTTTTTATTTCTCTTTAATTTAATTTTCTTCAATTTTAATTTAAATTCAAATCAATCTTGTTTTGTTCCAACACCAGCCGCGATTCGAACCAACGTCCTTTGGTTTAGAAGTTCATCGCCTTACCCCTTGAGCCAAACCGTAATGATACATATAGTCTCATAAACATTTTTTTATAATTCAAATTGTTTTTATTTTATTTGAATCTACCGTTATGAACTTCATATTACCCAACAAGCATGAATTTGCTGTTCTTTTCCAATTTTTTGGAAATAAATTTAATGCTTAATACAGAAAGGCCCTAACTCAACTTAATATTTCATTAGAGGAAAATGAAATCTGAAAAACTTTGATTATACTTATTTTATTGTTTTTGTATTAATAAAAAAATTCATTCAGAGATACTCTACAAATATCGATGGTTTTTAGATTTGTATTGCCTTCCCTTCAATGGAAATTAAGAATGAAGTTAGGATCTTCTTTCATTATATATATTTGTTCCTTTTACTCCTGCAAGGAGCATAGGGCCGCATTACGGTTTCTGTAATCATGTTTGGTTTAAGATGAATGGCTGATTGGGCCATTCCTTCATTAAGCCATCGATATTAAACTTTGGAGCGAAATTGCATAAAAATATGTGTATACAAAAATAAAGTAAAAGATTTTAAAGCTGCCCACACACTAGGGCACATTCTTAAAAAAGAGAGCATTTTTTGTGAATGTGTGAGTACGTTTGCGTGTTGCAAACAATTCGTGTTTACAAAATTTTTTGATATTTTTTGTTCCGTCAACCATGTTCCCTACTGTGTGGGCAGCTTAAAACCGTCCTGTTTGGAGATAATTATTATAAAAGTGACAATATACTCTGAATTAAGATGAGAATAAGATTAGTAGTTAGTCAGCAATAGAAATTTGCATAAATCAAAGCATGTACCTAGAATTTAGTGTTTAACTGTAGTTTATAAAATTCAATTTTAATTGAGAAAAACTTGCGTTATATATAATTTTTTTGATTTTTAAGCGGAGAATACACGCGGGAACATTCGTGAAAAATTAGCAATTCGTGTTTACGAAATTTTTTGATATTTTTTGTTCCCTACTCAACTTTTATTTGAATAAAATTTATAACTCTCTATTTTCTTATGTTCTGACATGTATAAAACTTTTTGAGAAAACAGAATAACGAATGTTCCTTTTAGTTTGACTCTAGATCATAAATTAATATCACTTTCTGTATAAATTATTTTCAAATTATAGAAAGATGATACAATTTTTACAAGTAAATTACAAAGAATAAAAAATTTTTGAAAGAATTCGATAAGACCAGCAAGACAGAATACGTATTCTCGGCTTTCGCTACAAAGCCATCATCAGTGATATTAATTTATGATCTAGAGTCAAACTAAAAGGAATATTCATTTACCAAAATAAGGAGTGAGATCATAAAAATGTTAACACACATTTTTGCCTATAACTTTGGTTTAAAGCTTCTCATATTTTTTTTTTCGGCAATTTACATTTTAAAAATATGTCAGTTAATAAATTAATTTACATCATGAGTTTTAATTTGCAATTTTTTACACAATGGGCGATGAAAGAAAAGTGCGTTCAAAAATAATTAAATATTTTCAACAAAATCAAACATGGACATACAAAAAAATTGCAAAAGAGACTAATGTATGCCGCCAAACAGTTTCAAAAGTGGTAAAAAGATATCTGGAACACCTAACAATTGAAAGGAAGCCAAGAACAGGAACAACGACTGGTTATCGTAACATTGGTAAGGCATATAAAGTTAAAGAGAGAAAGAGAGCTCCTAACACAACTGGCAGAAAAACAGCTCGGTTAGCCCAATGCTCGGACTTTTTTGTACGTAAAGTGAAACGTAAGGCAGGAATAAAGTCCTGCAAAGTTCCCGATAGAAACGCTTTTAAAAATTTGGAGGCCAAAACCAGAGCTCGAAAATTGAAATCAAATTTTATACAAAAATACAACTGTTGTGTAATGGACGACGAAACTTATTGCCTGGCTGATTTTTCGCAGCTCCCTGGTCAAGAATTTTATGTTTCTGATGTTCGAGAAAATGTTAGGTCGAAAAAGCAAACGAAATTCCCTTAAAAATTCCTAGTATGCAATCTATATGTAGCTGCGGCCAAAGAAGCCAGTCATTTGTGACATCTGGCTCTATGAACAGCGAAATTTATATCAAGGAGTGTTTGCAGAAGAGACTTCTTCAATTTTTGAGTCAGCACAATGTTTCCACTTACTTTTGGCCCGATTTAGCATCTTGTCACTACAGCAAGAAAGCGCTGGGGAGAGAGGTATAATAATAATAATGTGGTTTTTGTACCAAGAGAGGCAAATCCACCAAACTGCCCGGATCTCAGGCCAGTGGAGAGATATTGGGCTCTTGTTAAAAGAGAATTAAAGGGCACAAAAAAGGTGTCCCAGGACATGCAAGATTTCAAATGTAGATGGACCACCTGCTCTAAAAAGGTGACAGAAACTACCATAAAAGCCTTAATGGGAGGGTTTCCGGAAAAAGTGGATAACTTTGCTCGTAGTGGTTAGAATTCCATGCGGTTTTTTTGTTTGATTTTGTATTAAATTTCATTTAATAAAAATTTGGTTTGAAGTCTTAAAATTCAGTGGTTTGTTTTTTATTTAACTTTATGTGAGTTAATATTTGTATTACATTCCCCTCATTCAGAACACATTGACACGGTGCAAAAATATAATTTAAATAACATACATTTAAATTTAACGGTTCGTTGTAATTCAAAATAATCGGTGGTTATACACAGAGTTGAATAGAATCAGCTGAGATATCTTAAGAATTAAGGTTCAAAGCAAAAAAGAGTAATAATAACAAAGGATAAAAATAGCATTGTTGGATTTCGTTGATATTAGTCTAAGTTGAGTTGTTGATAACAAATTCGATTTGCTTTCAACTGTCACATAAGTAGACGATTATTAATTATTAACCCATTCAAAGACGAATGACACTGATGATGGCTTTGTAGCGAAAGCCGAGAATACGTATTCTGTCTTGCTGGTCTTATCGAATTCTTTCAAAAAATTTTTATTCTTTGTAATTTACTTGTAAAAATTGTATCATCTTTCTTTAATTTGAAAATAATTAAAACAGAAAGTGATATTAATTTATGATCTAGAGTCAAACTAAAAGGAACATTAATTTACCAAAATAAGAGATCAACTAAAAACATTCCCCTTAAAACAGAATAACTTTAAAAATCTTGTAAAATATAAAATCTATCCTTTTTACTTCCACGTAAAATTAAAAATAAAAAACACAATAAAAAAGCTCGTAAAGAGCATTATAAAAAGTGTTTGTTTTTAAATTTTACAACCCGGTAACCCCGTGACTGTCAAATCAATTTAAACATTTTTACTAACAATCCAAATAAATTTGGAAATCGATTTCGATAATTTCGTTGTCGTAAACTCTGGTTTGAAAAATTTAATATAAAGCAAACAAAAGAATTTAGATATAAATGAAGTTTACAGTTGTCCAGTTTTTCTTGTCGTGCAGCTACAAAACCTCGTTTTTATGGATTCAAATTGTTTGCTGGGTACATTTGTTTGTTTAAATTTCCCTCTGTTCAATTTATAGATATGTCAAAATTATTTAAATTCAAATTTAATTCATACAATTTTCAAATCGATTGTGGTGTAGATGTCTGGAAGGTCAGGCATAGACAAAATTTCACTTTATGAGGGCCGTGGTTCAAATCTCTATTATAGCCCAATTTTTTTTTTATTTTTTATATAACTACCCAGTCAGAAAAATACAAACGGGAAAGCGGTGGCAAAGCACTTTAACAGGTGGTACAAGTACTGGCATAAAGTGCTTTTCCATTCCCAAAATGATAACATCATTAGACAAAAGGACCGGCTGTTAAAAAGCGCCGGAAAAGCACTGGAGGAACAAAATTTTTAAACGTTGGCAAAACGCTGGCAAAACCAATAAATAGGTGGTCTGGATATATATTTTCCAAAATAAAATTTAAAAAAAGTTCATATGTATTTTTTTTGGTCCTGCCGTGATTTGAACCCAGGCCGTCAGATTGGCAGACGATTGCTCTACCCACTGAGCTAACGAGACATATAATATTTGATGGCTAAACACATAAATGAGTGATCATAGCTGGACAACTACTGGCTGTTCCAAAATGCTAGTACTGGCAAACAATTTTTTGTAACTAATATGCCAGTGTTGGGAGGGCAAAAAAAAAGTTGGTCTTGAAGGAGCTTTCCCACAAACAAAAAAATTGATTTTATAAAACAAAAAAAATTTTAAATTAAAAAAAATCCAAAAAAATTTTTTGCTTGCAACCGGATTTGAACTCCGAACCTTCCGACTACAAACATTTTTTAACGAAGCGTCAGCATTTTTATAAAATCATTCGTTTTCCAGTGAATTGATTTTTGTACGCCTGGTAGCATTGGCTAGGTATCACTGGATAACCACTGGTTGCAAACCTTGGCATATCACTCTAAGCCAATTCTTTGCCAGTGGTTTTTTTTATAAACCACCGAAATTTTTATAAAACAAATACTGGTAAAACGCTTTTCGCAAACGCTGGCAAAGCGTCCCAAATGAGTGTTCTGCCAGTCATTTATTTTTAATACCGTGGTTACCCAGTGGTATGCCAGTGCTTGATTTTTTGTACCACTGGCGATTTCTGACTGGGTATGTATGTATATTCTTTTTTACTTTTATTAGGTAAACTACGTTTTTAACACTAAAAAGCATAAAAAAATTATTATTTAGTGATATCGTCAATATATTTTCCACCACGGCATAATGTTAAATGTCATCAATATGAGAATTTTTTAACACTCTAGGCAGGCGATTTCTTGTTGGAGGTGACTACAACGCTAAGCACCTTTGGTGGGGCTCTAGAGTTTCGAATCCTAAAGGAACAGAACTCCTAAAAACTATTCAAGCTTATCTACCGGAACACCAACATACTGGCCAAGTGACCCACGAAAAATTCCTGATCTATTAGATTTTGTTGTCTACTTTGGTATACCTGCTTATTACTTAGAAATAAAAGATTGTACTGAATTAAGTTCAGAACACTCTCCCGCTTTAGTAAATTTGAACATCTCAGTTACCTCAAAAAATCCTCAGTATAATATTTTATCACCAAACACAAATATCTCTCTGTTTCAACAATACCTCGATAATAAAGTTAGACTTAATATCAGTTTAAAAACAGAAATCGAGCTTGATGAGGCAGTTGAACATTTTACAAATGAAATACATAAAGCCGCATATATTTCAACACCAGTACTTGAAGAAATACATCAGCAACATTACCCCAACTTTAACATTTCTCTTGAAACTCGACAACTCCTTAGAGAAAAAAGAAGATTACGCAAAAGATGGCAAATAAGTAGAAGTTCATTTGACAAACGTTTATTTAATAAAGCTTGTAAAGAACTTAAATCGTTATTATACGAACAAAAAAATAAAAAAACCTCTGAATTTCTTGAGGAAATAAAAAACTCAAAATATGACGATCACCTTTTGTGGAAAGCTAGAAAATTCTTGAAAAGACCAACAAAAAGAAATTTTTTAATAAAAAAATCTGATGACCATGACCCATCAGTAGGACTGATAAAGACACCGCAAAGACATTTGCTCTTCATTTAAAAAATACGTTCACACCATTCTCTTTCAATACAGAAGCACAGCAAGAAGAAATAGATGAATTTTTGAATAGCCCTTTACAAATGGATTTACCGGTAAAATTTTTTACACCAAATGAAGTTAAAAACGAAATCAAGATGTTAAATAAGAAGAAATGCCCTGGATACGACCTAAGAAATGCGGATGTTGTCAGTAAACTACCTCACAAATGTGTCGTATTTTTAACTCTAGTTTACAATTCAATTATAAGACTTAACCATTTTCCATCTCAGTGGAAATGTGCGGAAATAATAATGATTCAGAAACCAAATAAACCACAACATTTGGTAACTTCATTCAGGCCAATAAGTCCCCTCGTAATTTTTTCCAAAATATTTAAAAAAAATATTTATGCGAAGGCTATTACCAATTTTAGAAAATAAAAATGTCGTCCCAGAGCACCAATTTGGATTTAGACATAAGCATGGGACCCCAGAACAGATTCATAGAATTGTCAATGTCATAACCGAGGCTCTAGAGGAGAAAAAATATTGTTCTGCTGCTTTTCTCGATATTCAGCAAGCTTTTGATAGAGTTTGGCACTTGGGTCTATTTTATAAGATGCAAAAGCTTTTGCCCGCACCTTTTTATCTGTTTTTAAGAAGCTATTTATCTAATAGACATTTTTATGTTAAAGTCAATGAAAACAGACCAGAATTAATGCTGGAATTCCACAGGGTAGTGTATTAGGTCCGATTTTATACACGATATACACAGCAGATATGCCTACAAGGCACAATGTATTGGTGGATATATATGCCGATGATACAGCAATTATCTCTTCAAGTAAATCTCCTGCTGAGGCATCTCTACTTGTACAATCTGAACTCGACGATATTGACCATTGGCTTAAGAAATAGAACATTAAGGTAAATTCCGAGAAATCCATTCACACAACTTTTGCTCTCAGAACTGGTGATTGTCCCGATGTAACCATAAATCGTAACGTAATCCCAAAACAACAAACTACAAAATATCTAGGAATGGTTCTTGATAGACGACTTACTTGGAAGGCTCATATCAAGAGCAAACAGGAACAACTAAAAATTAAAACAAAACGGCTTTACTGGCTTATAGGGCCAAAATCTAAATTAAACTTAAATAACAAATTACGAATCTACAAATTAATTTTGAAACCTGTTTGGACGTATGGTATCCAGCTATGGGATACTGCTAGCAACTCAAATATTGAAATTCTTGAAAGATACCAATCAAAAACGTTAAGACTAATTCTCGATGCACCGTGGTACGTAAGAAATGCTGTTATTAAACAAGATCTATCTATTTTGTCTGTACGAGATGAAGCTAGAAACATAAGTAAAAGGTATCTGCAGAGGCTAAGTGACCATGTCAATCCTGTGGCAATATATTTGCTAGACAGTACGAATGAAACCAGAAGACTTAAATGAAATCATATTTTAGATCTCCCTTTTCGTAGCTAAAATTCAATTATAATTTATATATATTTCAAAGTAATTTATCTCATAAGTATGAATTAATTAATTTCATTCTTATGTTATGTATCTCATTGGAGTTACATAACCCCTGTGATGTATTGTATTAAATTTAACTAATTTGCTTATTGTCCTCGGACAGATTGTAAATAAAGAATAAATTTATAAAAAAAAAAAAATCACGTAATTTTCGGATGAAAATTATTATCGAGAAATTTCAATATTTTGACTTGAAATAGATTCCCAGCAAAATCTTTCATTACCAAATAAGTAGTTATATAATAGAAATTCATAGCTGCGCACAACTTATTTTTTGGCGTCTAAACCAGGGATCGGCAAATATATACAACCTTATTTTGTGCTTGTATGAGTGAGTTGCAGCCTCTGTCTCTCAATGCACTGACAAAGAACGTTTGTATAGTAATTTGAAAATTTTAAATGTTTATAATGGGAATATAAAATAAAAATTTAAAAGCAAAGAACAACTACAAAAACAAATATCAAAAAACAACAACACAAAAAAATAAAAACAAAAGAACTTAAAAATAAATTACCAAAAAAATATATCGATAAACATTATGCAGAGTGTAAAAAATCTGGCAAACAAGCGATCTGACAACCTACTTCATTGAATGCTTGTTTGCGACTAAGTTATTTTTTTGTTCTATGTGTGAGCTTATGTAGGTGTGAGAGAGCGCCCATGGGCAAGGTGCTGCCGATGCCTGGTCTAAACTCATTATTTTTGTTTGGCGTGGTCGTTTTTATAAGTAGTCACGCTTACCCGTTCGCTTACTAAAAAATGAAAAGTTGTTATGAGATTTTGAATAATAAGGGGTTACACAAATGGTTACGAAAAGTTGAATTATAAGTGCTTACCCGACTGCTTACTTGATTCTTAAAAATAAGGAGTTACACAAATACTATTAGTTTTAGGAAATACATTCAGAGAAATTAAAGTTTTTGTTAGTGTGTAATTTTAGAACTCGTCATAAAAATTTTAACACAAAACATATTTAGGTACATATAATAAATAAAAACGTTTAAAATTTAACTTCGTAAAAAGTACTTATTTAAACTATTGCGAGTAAGTCATTATTTTATATTTAAAAGCAATGACTACAATAGGCCGTTATTAGGAAGTCATTATTTTATACTACAAAATAATGAAAAATGTAATGATATATCATTATTGGTAATGCAGACAGCAATGAGGTGTCATTACCAATATTTTGCTGGGTTGGAAAACGAACCAAACTTGCGAATAATAAGAAATACAAGAAATTACGATATGATAAAGTGTCGAAATCGATAAAATTTTCGATTAAAAAATGTGTTCGCGAAACCTTAAAATGACTGTGCATACTGGGAAGATTAAGATATAGTGAATCTCCTCTTTACCACGGGCTTCCAATTTTACCACAAAGCCTTTCTATTTCCATGGAAAAAAAATTATTCGGTAACATTTTTTTTATTTGGCATCAAACTAAATTATTATTAATTAATATTTGAATTAACATGTTTGTTTTTTCCAATTTTATATCTATATCTATAACGACTTGTAAAAAAACGACTATCCGTACTTATCTGACTTTTCTGTTATTTTTTGTAAACAAATGATTTTTAAACATTTGGGGGTCGCCTTTGTACAAAAGCTGTTTTCGTGCCCTGCTCTACCTTTACTAATAAACGCTCAATTCATTTGTTAGCTTTTGTTGTTTCTAATATTTTATGAAATAAAAAATTCTAAAACTTCAAATATTTTTATGACAAATATTTTTGTTTACATTTGAAGAATTTTAAGATTTGGTAGCATTTTTATAACTACTTCATTTTTAAGAAGCTAAATTTATATCTACACTCAAACAAAAAAAGTCAGTAAAGTCAGCAAAAAAATGTTGCTGTGTCAGCAAATTTTTAGTCAGCAGCGTGCATGCAAAAAAGTTGGTAATTTCAGCAAAAAGTGTTTGCTGAAAATCAGCGAGCTGATTTTTACCAAAAAAATATGAATCTCAGCAAAAATTTTGCTAACATTTAGTCGATTGCAAATGAAAAAAACTCAACAAATTTGTAGAGAAATTTTACTTTACTTAGTTAATTTATTTGCTGAAAATTTAAATATAGAAATTTTGTAGCAAAATAAATTAGTAAAACATTAGTTCAAAATTAGTTTAGCGCTAAAAAAATATAACTATAACTTTTGCTAAAAACGGAATTTCAGGAAAAAAAATTGCTGAAAACTAGTACACTTGATATGTAAGACGTTTTACTAATTTTTCTACTAACTTATTTTTTTGAGTGTACTTAAAAGTTTTATAAATGCTTAAATTTGTATGGAGCATTTATACAAAATTCGAAAAAACAAACGTATAATTTCATTCAATTTTATCGGAGTTTTGGTCTTATTCGATTGCATTCAAATATTTCTGTTTATGAAAATAAATTTATAAAATAAATTTTGTCTGTTTACAAAAATAAATTTATCAGGCATGTCACAGGTTTTTTACGGAATTGATTTGATTTCGCAATTTCACTTCCGCAATTTTTTTCCTAAAGCGATCGCAAACAATTTTTTTCCTTCTGAATTTGCAGTTTAGGGTGCTACAGATAATTTTGTATTGAAAATAAAACGTTCTGGTAAGTATCGAGTATGCTACAGGCTTTATAGTGGTACTTAAAACGTTAAAAGTTTCTCCAGAAAACGTAAAACAAAAAAAAATCGTTTTCATTCCACTTTCAAAAACCAAAGTGGAATTGGTATTTAGCGCAGCTCATAAAAGCTTTTCAATAGTACTTGGTATATATTCCCTAAAGTGTCGTTAACTATTTCACTTTAAAAAATTTAAGTTTTAAAATTTTCTTACTGATTAGCAAAACGTTTCTGAAAAATTAAAATTTTGATCGGCGATGTTCTCTTTTTTAACTACAAATGGCAACTTATATCAAAATTTAGCAGTTGGAACACGAATATACCCCAAAAAGTCTTTTTTTTAACATTTTAGAATTTACGAAAACGCAAAAAACCTGAAGAAGCAAAAGTAAAACCTTACGAAATTGTACATCGAAATCATATTAATTTTATGCGAAATATGTATTAAAACTTTAAATATCGAGACCCTATATTCAATACTCTATATCTGCAATTTTGACCAAAATGAGTTTTTGATGGCAAAATCATTGTTGCTATTATATCCATCTATGATATCAATTTGGAAGTAAAATATCCATTCTTTGCCACTTTTTTGAACATTTTACATTTTCCCATATCTACAAACAAATTTATTTTCAAATACAGAAGTCTATATCTGCATATAAATTTAAATTATTTGAATTCTATAAGGTATACATAAAAGTTTTTTTAGAATATCTTTTTTCGCAAAGCAACTAACCACCAAACTTTATTTTAGGAGATGTGCATTATAGTCCCTAGATTATATATTTGTATTTGTATTTATTTATTTTGGCTTTCTAATACAACAAGACATAATATCTTATAAATGACAGCATTAGAATCAGACAAGTTATACAGTAATAATAAATTAGATTGTGATTAAAAGAATAAAAAATAAAAATAAAAAAAAATTTTAAAAAATATAAAATAAAAATAAATATAAAAATGTATGTATAAAAAAAAATAATAAAAATAAAAAACAGTTATTAAATAAAAAAATTGATTTACATAATAATAATACAAGAAATGAAAATGAAAATCAAATGAAATGAAATAAAAAAAAGGTTTATGAAAAATATTCGACAAGTAATTTTCGAAATCTTATTGCGTTGACTGTGGTCTGCAAATTATTTGGAAGTTGGTTCCAGAGATGTATTGTGAATATAAAAAACTGACATTCGGAAGCATGGTCACGATGACGAAATTGAGTTATGCCCTTGCCTCTTGGAGATATAAAGAATTGTAAACGATCGTAAAGATATTTTGGCTCCTTTGTAATAATGATTTTATGAATGAAAATAACGTTTCTGAACTTAAGATAGTCGAAAAAAGACATATTGAATAAACGGGTGGAATACTGGGATATATGATCAAATCTTTTTAAACTATAAATGTAACGGATTATGTTATTGTAGGTTATGGTAAGTTTTCTCATATCATTGGAGTTGCAACCAGTGAAAATTTCCGATGAATATAAGAGTGTTGGTAGAACATATGTTTTTGCAAGCAATATTCTAACTTTCAAGGGGGTAAAGTGTTGAGTGGCCCATAGATTTCGCAGCATACTATATGTTCTACCACTGGCCTGGTTAATATGATCTGACCATGTTAACGTGTTATTAAATGTAACTCCTAAATTTTTAGCCGTGTCTACAATATTAATTTTTGAACCACCAAGAAAAATATTTATTTCACGATCAATTTGTAAGTGTTTTTTCTTTATTATTAAGCATTTTGATTTATTTGGATTGAGACGCAATCCATTTGCTGAAGCCCATGTAAATATTTTTCCCAGATCATGATTTAATTCTTGGGTTTTTGAAGTTATCAACTCCTTGGAGCAACTAAGATAAAGCTGAACGTCATCAGCATACATTTGTATATTTGAATAATTAAGTTGTTGTGGAAGATCATTAGAATATAAAGAGTACAACAGCGGTCCGAGGATGGAACCCTGCGGAACACCTCTTGATACTTCTAAGGGACGTGAAATAGATTTGCCACAAATAACAGATTGAGATCTATTTGAAAGGTACGAGGACATCAACTTAACAGCTAACGAAGAAAAATTGAAACATTTTGATAGTTTCAGGCACAAGATCGAATGGTGCACTGTATCAAAAGCCTTAGAGTGGTCCAATAATACCAAAAACGATAATCTATTCTCATCCAAGTTACTTCGAATATCCTCTATTACGTCAGTTAGTGCTGTAATACAACTACGTTGCGGTCTAAATCCTGACTGACGATCAGTTAGTAGATTGTTTTCATTAACATACTTATATATTTGCCTGTGCAATAAATGTTCAAAAACTTTAGAAAAATAAGGAAGAATTGCGATCGGACGATATTCATTTCCTGCCTTTGGCACCGGAACAATTTTGGCATGTTTCCACTGCATTGGAAAAATATTGGTCGTAATTATTGAGTTAAAAAGATATGTAACAAATCGAATTATCCATGGTAAGATCATTTTGACAAATTTGGGGTTTATGTCATCGAGGCCTATTGCATCTGATTTCACTGCCATAAATCCTTCAACAACATCAACTACATTTAGGCAGTGGAAATTAAATTCAGTAGTGTCACAAGGTGAAAGATGGTCGTAAAACTCAGGGTGAACCGTTGGCATAGAAATATTGATAAAATTCTTATTAAGCAAATCGACATTATCAACCATTGCTTGACCAACTGTCTTACCAATACCAATATCACGTACTTGCTTCCAAGTTTTCTTACTGTCAACTGCTGCATTAAATTTATCAAAATAATAAGCTGATTTATCGTGTTTAATTTTCGAAACAACAGACTTCCTAGCCATACGATATTCATTTTCTAATTCCGGTGTTCTATAACGTTTCCACCTATGGTACATCCTATCTCGGTATTCTATTAAAAGTTTAGTTGCATCCGTAAACCATGGCTTTGCCCTCTTTCTAATTGTCCTATTTTTAATTGGAACATGATTGTTATAAGTTTCCAATATTGAAGTATTTAAAAAATTGAGTTGCTCATCAACCGTTGGTAAGTAAAAGATTTGATTCCACATGATGTTCTCAAGATCTCGCGTCAAATCAAAAGTATTAATATTATTGAAGTCACGAAAACTGTACGTTTCAACATGATTTGTTACTGCAAAATTATAAGAAATAAAAATTAAATCATGTTTGGAGAACGAAGGAATAGCTAACTGTTCATAATGTAACACTTTTTGCCCATTGCTTACAAAAAATAAATCAAGTAATGTGCTATTTGCGGATGAAAAATGTGTAGGACGTGAAGTATTGACAGCAGATAAGTTAAAAGCCGACATTATATTGGTAAGATTTTCATTTACGAGTAGGTTACAATTAAAATCTCCAGTAATAACTACTTCAGAGTATGTTACTGAAAAAAGTTCCAATTTCTCAATGAGAGCATCAAATTTTATATTTCTATTTGGCCTATAAACACACCCAAGCAGCATTTTATCACCGTGATAATTTATATCAATAAAGACACACTCAATATCATTAGGTTCATTATACGAACAAACTAGTTTACATGAAATATTATTTCTTATATATATTGCAACACCTCCAGCATTGTTAACTCTATCAGATCGAAAGATACGATAACCATTTAGTTTGTAAATGTTGTCACATATTTCTGGTATAAACCATGTTTCCGAAACGCATATTACATCAATACCAGAAAATTCCAGCAGAAAACGAAATTCATCAATTTTTGGCAATAAACTTTGTGCATTTATATGACAAATATTAAAACCCTGTTGCTGTTTAGCTAAAATACGAATCATGTTAAAATTTCCATCTCTAGAACCAAGTTGATCAAGCGATAAATTTGTCATCTTTATAATATATCGCAACGCAATAAGATTTTGAGGAACATAATAAAAAAATTAAAAATTTGAAATTTAAATAATAAAATAAATAATTTATATGACTTATATGACATTTTATGTTATATCGACAGTATAAGAATAAATATTTTATGTGAGATCTTTTAAAAATATGTAAAAAAATAAGGTACTGTGGTTGATGGAACATATAAAAAGGTGACAATGTATTAGGATTGTGCATAAGCTTCCATCCATCATTCACGAAAAAGCTTATTAAAGTCTTCAAAAAATTCGATCAGGACAGGTTCATCACATTCAAATTTTCGAACGTATACAAGTCCACGTAAGGTAAACGCTGATTTAATTTTTTTTGTTTTTCCTTAAGAGAAGCGCTTCTTTAAATATTGTGTGGTTATGAGGTGTTAGATTCTCATTAACATAAATGGGTTCATCACTTTCAAAACCAGCTTGGCGTAAACACAACGCTGTTCGATTCTCACGACGGTATTTGGCTAATGATTTTAGAAGATAGTTCTTTTCAAACGGAGAATGAAATTTTGCAACAATAACTTCATCCGTAGGGTTATAAGGCTTATTGTTCTTATAGATTTTTTTCAGTCTATATATATTTTCTATTTTAGGTGTTTTTATTTTTAAACTATTACAGATGTTTTCAATAATAGTACATAGATTTTCATTTTCATAGTAGGGTACACCAGTAATTCGTATACCACCGGACACAACAGCATTTTCTTGTTTTAATATTTTTCGCTTTAATTCTATTATCTCTTCCTTCATTTTCACATTGTCAGAGCTCTTCATTTCCAACTTATTTACTCTTTCAGTAATTGTTGTAATTTGAGTTTTTACGTTATCTATTTTTTTTTCAATAACACAGAGTATTTCAGTTCTTACATTTTTTATTTTCTCTTCAATAACAGAAAGTATTCTTTCCTCACATTCTTTTAATAAGTTCTTTATAAAGTCAAAATGTTTTTCTTCACTTTCCTTTATAGAGTTTTTAATTACTTCACCCGTAATGTATTCACTCTCTCTTATTAGCTCTTTGAAGAAAACTTTATCGTGATTTGATAAACGCGGCACTTTTGGGTAATTTTCAGCCGAAGAGTCTTGAGTAGAATATTGTTGTTCTCTAGATCTCTTAGCTGACGATTCACTTCTTGTTTCCATTTTTGATCTTAATAATGAATTGGTTTATTTATGTTTATAATAGAATTATTGGCGATTTTTCAACACTCAATTAGCAACACTTCACAAATGTTTTTTTTTTTATGTTGTAGTTGGTTTTGTTTAATTTTGGTTTCTTTTGTTTAAGAACAGTAAGAGAGTTATACTTATTGTTATATATTATAGTTGTTGGTATTTTTTTTTTCCGTTTTCTTTATTGTAGATGTTTTAAAGATGGTTAGTTAAATTAAATTTTTGTTTTGTTTAAATTTTATTTTATTTTTGTACTTTAATGTCGTGGATGTTTATTTCAATGCACCATCAAGTACATATGTATTAATTGTATTTTAGTTATACAAAAAAAATTTTTTTAATTTGCATTTAAAGAATAATTTAAAGTTTAGTAGGAGCAAAACAAAAACACGACCGACTCTCTTACTGAAAATATTACATATTTAAAAAAACCGCACTTAAAAAATTCCAAAATAATAGCGGAACGCTAAAAAAGCCTTTATGGTAGAAAAAAATTATTTAAAAACTCAATCGGCGATTAACATTCTGCAAACGAATATAATGATGCAAAAATTTTCCTTTTTGCAAAATATTTTCCTTTTTGCAAAATATTTTCACGATTTTTTTTGCAAACTAAGAACCAAACTTTGGTGTGGAAATTGGTATTATATTCCCAAGATTATAAATTTTAAAAAACCACACCAAAATAAATTAAAAAATTAATCATCGATTTACATTTTGCAAAAAATATATTGATGCAAAAATTTTGCTTTTTGCAAATTTTATTTTTCGCGATTTTTTCTTTTTTTCCAACTAACCACCAAACTTTGTTTTATGAAATGTATATTATAGTCCCAAGATTATAAATTTTGAAAAACTGCACTTAAAGATTTGCAAAATAATAGCGGAACGCGAAAAAAGACTTTATGGTACAAAAATTTAATTTAAAAACTTAGTCAGCGATTTACATTCTTTTAAGAAATATATTAATGCAAAAAATTTCCTTTTTGCAATTTTTTTTTTCGCGATTTTTTTTTTTTTTTTGCTATTAACCACCAAACGTTATTATGTGAAATGGGTATTATAGTCCCTAGATTATAAATTTTAAAAAATCGCACTTAAAAAATTGCTAAATAACGGCGGAATGCAAAAAAGGGCAGAAAATGATTTAGAAGATCTAATCAACTATTGACATTCTGCAAACGAATATATTGGTGTAAAATTTTCCTTTTCGCATTTTTTTTTTGCAAACTAATCACCAAACTTATGACAATATATGAGTGTAATAGTAATGAAAAAATTCCAAATAATGGCGGAGTGTGAATAAAAGGGTTTGTGCCGCAGAAAATGAATTAAGAAACTTAATCAGCGATCAACATTCTGCAAGCGATTAACATTCTGGAAACTTTTTCGTTTTTGGAAAAATATTTTTTTTTACAAATTAATCATTAATTTTTGAATAATATATGGATATAATAGTTCTTGGATTATTAATTTCAATAAACCGAACGAGGGAGCCTTTTCCATCCCTGATTAACAATTCTGTGTTCGTTGATGTTTGAAGGCACATAATATTGTTTTCCACAAAAAGTATAGAGAGATTTACACGGTCATTTGTTCCTAATAATACATATTTTTTATATTTATCAAAACTACATATCTGCTAGTATTATCATAAAATTATATAAAAATTTTATTTCATCTGCATTAGCGACGTAAATAACGCAAATAATTTCAAAATAAGTATCTATAGGAATAATTTGCCATTTTTAAATAATATTCTAGAAGACAAATTGATTCAAAAAAATCTTATAAGCAAGTGAATTAGTTTTATTGCTCTCCTGAACAATTGTATAGAGTATTGAATCTATGGTGTCGATATGCTCTTTAACAAAAACTTTTTTAAGTGAAATTATTAAAAACAGCCAGTGTTGTCAAATTGGGGATTTTTTTTCGTCAATGGGGATAAAAATTTCCGTTTGGGGATCCGGGGATTTATTGGGGATGACACGAAATTTTAGGGGGATAACATATTATTGCCTTTTTATATTTTTATGAATTTAACCCTGATAATTCTAAATATTTATATATTTCTTTTAAGTATGATAATAATATTGCATGATTTTAGGCTACATAAATTTGTGTCTGGAAAGTTAATGTGCGCCCAAACCTTAATTCCTTTTGGTGAAAATTAGAATTCCTTTTGGTTCCAACATATTTAAGGTTATTCGGATGTAATGTGAGTTATAAGAAGCTCTTCTTAAATTAAATATATACTTTACATGTTATTCAATTGTCCAAAATTCAATCCATCTGCTGAAATATTAACCCCTCAATTCATAAATGCTTTGTAAAGTTATAGCAGGTTTACAAAACGTCATTTTCATATAAAATTTGTTCAATAAACCTCCTATAATTTTACAACGCATTTATGAATTTAGGGGTTAAACTTTTACAGTACCATACGCAACAAAATGTATGAAGCTGATGAATCGGAAAATTTTGATTCTGAAATATTTTAAACGAAAAAATTTGGCTCACATTTTTTCATGCTGTTATTTAAATTTATTTGTTCATTTTTATAATTTGTTAGAATTACAAAATTTATTGAGTTTGAGTGTATAAGGTACCGAAAAGAATTAAATAAATATGGTATTTTTACATTAATTTAAAAAAAAAAGTTAACGAATACGAATTTTTTCCAGAAAATAAAAATTGGGGATTTTTGGGGATAACAAATTGAAAATTGGGGATTTTTGGGGATAACAATTTGAAAATTGGGCATAAAGTCTGAAAAAAAACTGGCAACACTGAAAACAGCAATCTTAACCAGTGTTGCCAGAAAAGTTTGTGTTCATATCCCCATTTGACAAGTTGAAATCCCCAAAAATCCCCAAAAAAAATTTCGAAATCCCCTAATATTTCCCCAATATTGTTTTTAATGCGAATTTGAAATAAAAAATCATTTTTATTGAAAATTAAATTTTATTTGTTAATATTAGAGATAATGATTTTCAATCAATCGATTCAAGAAAGTATTAATATAGTCTTTGTTTAAATCCATTAAACATGTTTTTTGTTTTTAGGTCTAGGTGAATGGGGAATAATAGACAATAACTAAGTGTGTGTAAGCTGGGCATAGATAATGTTTTCTTTTACCTGTGTATGCGTTTTCAGGATAAGGATTATTTGGAAAATCCTAATGATCTGTATTTTTTGTTACCCACTGATAATTATGGATATTCCATGTAATAAACACATGGACTATAATTATCGGTAATTACTGTTTGTTTGGGATGTTACTCATGTAAACAAATGAAGGACACAGTGATGATAAAAGTTTATGGCATGTTATCGCTGGGAAATACACACACTTAGTTATATGATGCTCGCATGTCAACAGCACATAGGCAGGTAGTTTAGTTGTAAGTTTAGTTTTAAGGATTTTTAGTTATTAAGCATTATTTTTAAATAAAGAATTTCAGTGTCTTACAAACATTCGAAATTAAAAGACGAAATTGTTTTGTTTTTTAATAGTCTTAAACTAATATAAAAAAAATTAAAATTATTAAAAAAATTAAAAAAAAATTAACACATTCAGTCAGATTAAAGCCCCGTTCACATTAGCACACAAGTGCTTATACTTTTCTTCACACAAGTATGACAAAAAATATGCTGAAATTACCTGGTTGTCAAAAAAGTATAAAAGAAAATCTTTTCAGTGTTCAGACTGTTATCGACACACACAACTAATAAATTAAAACAGTTATTTTTTCTTCTATTATTACTTTTTTTCACCATTAGTTGTTTTTAACCTTTTTTTACATTTATTTGTGAATAACGCAACGCTTGTGTTGAGACAAGTGGTAACTTTATGAAATATTTCAAAAAATAAATCTTGTCAAAAAAGTGTGACCGCTTTTTAAAATGTGTGCACCTATTTTGACATGTGTGTAACGAACAGTGTTCACACTATTATACATTTTCGTTATACAACACATTTCTGACATGTATAACACACTTGTGTGATAATCTAAACGGGGCTTAAGTATGCATTATTTTAGTTGGTTTAGTAAAAACTTATCAAATTTATTTTTACTATGAAAAAATATATATCGACCATTCCACGACAAAATCTGACCTTTGAATTTCTGTTTTAATTATATTTTTTACCCTGGAACTCATGTACACACTTAATGACTGCCGTTTTTATTTTCTAGAAATTTTAAAAATCCCGATTTGATTCGCGATTGTCTTTTTTCGAAAAATGAAAAATTACAAAAGGTGTGTACCTAAGTTTCAACATTTATATTTTCTTTAATATTCATTCACGGAATACAATTCTTTTAATGTCAAAATGCAATGAATATTTCTAAAATTTGGCCACTCTTGATTTGAAAAAAACCCATATTTGCAATAAATTATATTTTTACTAAAAGGCCATTTTTTGCTGCAAGCTTTTTTTCAATAAATCAAAAAAATAGTTAAATCACGGGACACAAAAAAAATTAAAAGTCCTTCATTGAGAGTGTGGTAAACTTTGCATGCTTTGTACAAGGCACCATGCTTAGAGCGGTCTACAAACCATATTTTGGTTTACTTGACGTCTCCATGAGCCATAAAATTAATGTTAAAACACGATTTAGGGAATATGCAGAATAGTCTGTTAAATAACCGTTCAGTCATTTAAATCGGGTAGGTTATAATATGGATGTCTTCTTTATTTTCTTTCTTTATTGCCAACTTCAAAAAGTAGTTTAACAAAATATTGTACATCAGAAAAAAAAATATTTGAAATTAAGATGAAATACACAATATACAAAAAAAAGACAAAAACAGAAATCCCCAAAAATACTTAAGAACATGGGTAAAATCCCCAAAATCCCTCCCCACGAAAATCTGACCACAAACCGAAGTTGAAATCCCCAATTTGGGGCGAAATCCCCTTATCTGACAACACTGTTCTTAACCAGTTCGATCGCGACCGTGATGTGTGTAAGACGTGTTATGGTGATCAGAGCATTTTCTTGGTATTATACTAAAAAAAAACAATTTTTTGCATAAATTGACATTCTCTTGTTGTCGATTAAACAAAACAAAATCTAAAAATTAAAACAAAAAACTTGAAATGAGTGAGCAAAATGCTCAAAACTCAAATAATAAAAACAATGTTAATCCAAATAACAACAAAAACAATGTAAATTCAAATAATGGCGTTTTCTTTTCTGAAAAAAATGTTGCCTTTTTTTTGCACTTTGCTTTTGAATTGCCTGTTTTGTGTTCTTTTCTAAATTAAGGGTAACATTCTAAGAGGGCTAGGTGTGCTTTTCTAAAAATGTTGCCTAAATAAAGGGCAAAAGTGCAACATTTTTCGCCCTCAAAAAATTTACGGGGTAGAGTGTTGCCCTGTTTTTTTCTTTATGTCAACGCCATGTGTATATACTGTAATGTTTTTTGCTAGCTAACTCGCAACTTGGTGGCTTAGGGGGTACTATCATGGCTTCTGATGCAGTAGGTCGCAGGTTCAAACCCTGGTTGGAGCACAATATTTTTTTTTTGTTTTAATAAAATTTTAATTAGATTTTTATTATTTTGCTGTTTTTTAGTATTTAGAAATTTTTTAGGCCAAAAATAAATAAAAAATTATACAATTTGTTTTAAATATGAAAAAAATTTTGAATTGAAAAAAGAATATATATAAAAAAATTTATTTTTTGCTTTGGCTGGAATTTGAACATGTCAAAGGCAGGCATCACAACCACTAGGCTACAATTAGTAATAGTTTGCGTAAACAATATTGCATACGAGTATACAATAAACATACATATGTTTAGAAAAATGCAACAATGATTTTATTGTGTTCTATTCTGATTGGAAAAATGTAACATTTTAATGGGGTGAGGGCAACATTTTTAAAATGTTGCCTTTTAACAAGGCAACATTTTTTTCCAGAAAAGAAAACGCCATTAATGTTGATAATGACAGAAAACGAAAAATCAAAAATATGGATAACAATGCTACAGCAAAACAATTTAAAAACAACTATTATTCAGTGTTAGACTGTGAAAAAGATGATGAATGTGATCAAGATGTATTAACAAAATTTGAGATACATGTTAAAGATAAAGAAAATAAAGAGAAACCTGTAAGTTCTCATTCAGCTACTGCAACTATTAGCAACAAATCATCAAAAGTAATAATTGAAAACACAGTGGTTAATCTAGAAAAATGTACAAACAAAAAAATACCCCCAATAAATATTATCGATATTGATACAAAAGAATTAAATTCATTAAAAATGGACTTACAATAAATGATTTCAAAATAAAAGATTTTATAAATAAAAAATCATTATTTGTGAACACAATTCAAGATTTTCAGAAAGTGAAAGTATTCTTAAAAAAAAACAAAAACAAAATTCTTTACCTTTATACCCAAAAGTATGAAAATTAAAACATATCTACTTAAAGGTCTCGATGCAAACGTAGACGCAGATGAAATCTTATTTGAACTATTGAAATTTAAAAGCGAAAACTTAAAATTTATAAAAGTTAGTCCTTTTTCAACAAAGTTATCTGTTGAAAAGAAAATTAATTTACCAAGTGCAAGTGTCTCCGGAAAGCAACATAAATACTCTGAAAAGTATTAAAACCTTTTTATACCGTTGTGTCAAATGGGAACAAGTAAGACGACCTGAAATACCCCAATGCCGCAATTGCCAGGGATTTTTTCGTAGTGCTGCCAACTGCTATCTTCCCAAAAGATGTGTAAAATGTAGCACGAGCCATGAAAGAGGAAAGTGCCCTATTGAACAAGTTCCAGCTGAAGAAAAAAACAAATTGTTCTGTGTGCTATGCAACAAGTATGTACATCCTGCATCTTATAAGGGTTGTGAAAAGTACAAACAACTCAAACAAAAAATTAATATTAAGAGCAAAAACTTATCAGAAAATAAAGCTAATAATACAAATTTATTTATTAATCCAGAATGTCCCTTCGCAAATATAGTAAGAGGTAATAATAACTCAAATGTAGATACAAATAAAGCAGATAATTACTAACTCTTTTGTCCAAGAAATGAAAAATTTTATGATAAATGTAAATAACCAATTGATAAACTTTCAAAAACAATTAACCTTACAAATATCTAGAATAGATACAATCTTTTCCATGCTTGAGGTATAATGGCATCAATCAAACAATTTCAAAAAAAATCAAAATAATCCAAATAAACGTCAATTCACTAATAGTAATAAATAGAAGGTACGACCTTCACAAATTTATTAGTAAACATAACCCTGATATCGTGCTATTAGGCGAGACTAAACTTAACCCTAAACATAAAATTCATTTCGAAAACTTTAATCTGATACGAAAGGATAGAAAAGATGCAACCCAAGCCGGTGGCACAGCAATATTAATCAAAAATAGCTTTAAATATCAGGGTTGGCAGGTAATACCGCTAAAATACCGTTATCGATTCAAAACCCTTTCAACTGACAACCGTTACCCCTAAAATACCTTTACCGAAATACCGTTATCCCTAAAATACCGTTACCGAAATAACTGAATTACCGTTATCCTTAAAATACCGATACCGAAATAAATGAAATATCGATACCCTTCAAATACCGTTAACGATATAAATGAAATACCATTACCCCTAAAATACCGATACCGTTATTTTTAATTTTCTGTTTTTGGTAATTGCACGTGGTTGTACTTGCTTCCAAGTTTTCTTACTGTCAACTGCTGCATTAAATTTATCAAAATAATAAGCTGATTTATCGTGTTTAATTTTCGAAACAACAGACTTCCTAGCCATACGATATTCATTTTCTAATTCCGGTGTTCTATAACGTTTCCACCTATGGTACATCCTATCTCGGTATTCTATTAAAAGTTTAGTTGCATCCGTAAACCATGGCTTTGCCCTCTTTCTAATTGTCCTATTTTTAATTGGAACATGATTGTTATAAGTTTCCAATATTGAAGTATTTAAAAAATTGAGTTGCTCATCAACCGTTGGTAAGTAAAAGATTTGATTCCACATGATGTTCTCAAGATCTCGCGTCAAATCAAAAGTATTAATATTATTGAAGTCACGAAAACTGTACGTTTCAACATGATTTGTTACTGCAAAATTATAAGAAATAAAAATTAAATCATGTTTGGAGAACGAAGGAATAGCTAACTGTTCATAATGTAACACTTTTTGCCCATTGCTTACAAAAAATAAATCAAGTAATGTGCTATTTGCGGATGAAAAATGTGTAGGACGTGAAGTATTGACAGCAGATAAGTTAAAAGCCGACATTATATTGGTAAGATTTTCATTTACGAGTAGGTTACAATTAAAATCTCCAGTAATAACTACTTCAGAGTATGTTACTGAAAAAAGTTCCAATTTCTCAATGAGAGCATCAAATTTTATATTTCTATTTGGCCTATAAACACACCCAAGCAGCATTTTATCACCGTGATAATTTATATCAATAAAGACACACTCAATATCATTAGGTTCATTATACGAACAAACTAGTTTACATGAAATATTATTTCTTATATATATTGCAACACCTCCAGCATTGTTAACTCTATCAGATCGAAAGATACGATAACCATCTAGTTTGTAAATGTTGTCACATATTTCTGGTATAAACCATGTTTCCGAAACGCATATTACATCAATACCAGAAAATTCCAGCAGAAAACGAAATTCATCAATTTTTGGCAATAAACTTTGTGCATTTATATGACAAATATTAAAACCCTGTTGCTGTTTAGCTAAAATACGAATCATGTTAAAATTTCCATCTCTAGAACCAAGTTGATCAAGCGATAAATTTGTCATCTTTATAATATATCGCAACGCAATAAGATTTTGAGGAACATAATAAAAAAATTAAAAATTTGAAATTTAAATAATAAAATAAATAATTTATATGACTTATATGACATTTTATGTTATATCGACAGTATAAGAATAAATATTTTATGTGAGATCTTTTAAAAATATGTAAAAAAATAAGGTACTGTGGTTGATGGAACATATAAAAAGGTGACAATGTATTAGGATTGTGCATAAGCTTCCATCCATCATTCACGAAAAAGCTTATTAAAGTCTTCAAAAAATTCGATCAGGACAGGTTCATCACATTCAAATTTTCGAACGTATACAAGTCCACGTAAGGTAAACGCTGATTTAATTTTTTTTGTTTTTCCTTAAGAGAAGCGCTTCTTTAAATATTGTGTGGTTATGAGGTGTTAGATTCTCATTAACATAAATGGGTTCATCACTTTCAAAACCAGCTTGGCGTAAACACAACGCTGTTCGATTCTCACGACGGTATTTGGCTAATGATTTTAGAAGATAGTTCTTTTCAAACGGAGAATGAAATTTTGCAACAATAACTTCATCCGTAGGGTTATAAGGCTTATTGTTCTTATAGATTTTTTTCAGTCTATATATATTTTCTATTTTAGGTGTTTTTATTTTTAAA
Source organism: Leucophora obtusa (assembly GCA_949987735.1). Lineage (NCBI taxonomy): Eukaryota > Metazoa > Arthropoda > Insecta > Diptera > Anthomyiidae > Leucophora > Leucophora obtusa. The sequence goes on from OX465298.1 coordinate 87,882,140, forward strand.
CTATTACAGATGTTTTCAATAATAGTACATAGATTTTCATTTTCATAGTAGGGTACACCAGTAATTCGTATACCACCGGACACAACAGCATTTTCTTGTTTTAATATTTTTCGCTTTAATTCTATTATCTCTTCCTTCATTTTCACATTGTCAGAGCTCTTCATTTCCAACTTATTTACTCTTTCAGTAATTGTTGTAATTTGAGTTTTTACGTTATCTATTTTTTTTTTCAATAACACAGAGTATTTCAGTTCTTACATTTTTTATTTTCTCTTCAATAACAGAAAGTATTCTTTCCTCACATTCTTTTAATAAGTTCTTTATAAAGTCAAAATGTTTTTCTTCACTTTCCTTTATAGAGTTTTTAATTACTTCACCCGTAATGTATTCACTCTCTCTTATTAGCTCTTTGAAGAAAACTTTATCGTGATTTGATAAACGCGGCACTTTTGGGTAATTTTCAGCCGAAGAGTCTTGAGTAGAATATTGTTGTTCTCTAGATCTCTTAGCTGACGATTCACTTCTTGTTTCCATTTTTGATCTTAATAATGAATTGGTTTATTTATGTTTATAATAGAATTATTGGCGATTTTTCAACACTCAATTAGCAACACTTCACAAATGTTTTTTTTTTTATGTTGTAGTTGGTTTTGTTTAATTTTGGTTTCTTTTGTTTAAGAACAGTAAGAGAGTTATACTTATTGTTATATATTATAGTTGTTGGTATTTTTTTTTTCCGTTTTCTTTATTGTAGATGTTTTAAAGATGGTTAGTTAAATTAAATTTTTGTTTTGTTTAAATTTTATTTTATTTTTGTACTTTAATGTCGTGGATGTTTATTTCAATGCACCATCAAGTACATATGTATTAATTGTATTTTAGTTATACAAAAAAAATTTTTTTAATTTGCATTTAAAGAATAATTTAAAGTTTAGTAGGAGCAAAACAAAAACACGACCGACTCTCTTACTGAAAATATTACATATTTAAAAAAACCGCACTTAAAAAATTCCAAAATAATAGCGGAACGCTAAAAAAGCCTTTATGGTAGAAAAAAATTATTTAAAAACTCAATCGGCGATTAACATTCTGCAAACGAATATAATGATGCAAAAATTTTCCTTTTTGCAAAATATTTTCCTTTTTGCAAAATATTTTCACGATTTTTTTTGCAAACTAAGAACCAAACTTTGGTGTGGAAATTGGTATTATATTCCCAAGATTATAAATTTTAAAAAACCACACCAAAATAAATTAAAAAATTAATCATCGATTTACATTTTGCAAAAAATATATTGATGCAAAAATTTTGCTTTTTGCAAATTTTATTTTTCGCGATTTTTTCTTTTTTTCCAACTAACCACCAAACTTTGTTTTATGAAATGTATATTATAGTCCCAAGATTATAAATTTTGAAAAACTGCACTTAAAGATTTGCAAAATAATAGCGGAACGCGAAAAAAGACTTTATGGTACAAAAATTTAATTTAAAAACTTAGTCAGCGATTTACATTCTTTTAAGAAATATATTAATGCAAAAAATTTCCTTTTTGCAATTTTTTTTTTCGCGATTTTTTTTTTTTTTGCTATTAACCACCAAACGTTATTATGTGAAATGGGTATTATAGTCCCTAGATTATAAATTTTAAAAAATCGCACTTAAAAAATTGCTAAATAACGGCGGAATGCAAAAAAGGGCAGAAAATGATTTAGAAGATCTAATCAACTATTGACATTCTGCAAACGAATATATTGGTGTAAAATTTTCCTTTTCGCATTTTTTTTTTGCAAACTAATCACCAAACTTATGACAATATATGAGTGTAATAGTAATGAAAAAATTCCAAATAATGGCGGAGTGTGAATAAAAGGGTTTGTGCCGCAGAAAATGAATTAAGAAACTTAATCAGCGATCAACATTCTGCAAGCGATTAACATTCTGGAAACTTTTTCGTTTTTGGAAAAATATTTTTTTTTACAAATTAATCATTAATTTTTGAATAATATATGGATATAATAGTTCTTGGATTATTAATTTCAATAAACCGAACGAGGGAGCCTTTTCCATCCCTGATTAACAATTCTGTGTTCGTTGATGTTTGAAGGCACATAATATTGTTTTCCACAAAAAGTATAGAGAGATTTACACGGTCATTTGTTCCTAATAATACATATTTTTTATATTTATCAAAACTACATATCTGCTAGTATTATCATAAAATTATATAAAAATTTTATTTCATCTGCATTAGCGACGTAAATAACGCAAATAATTTCAAAATAAGTATCTATAGGAATAATTTGCCATTTTTAAATAATATTCTAGAAGACAAATTGATTCAAAAAAATCTTATAAGCAAGTGAATTAGTTTTATTGCTCTCCTGAACAATTGTATAGAGTATTGAATCTATGGTGTCGATATGCTCTTTAACAAAAACTTTTTTAAGTGAAATTATTAAAAACAGCCAGTGTTGTCAATTTAGGGGGTTTATCCCCAAATTGGGGATTTTTTTTCGTCAATGGGGATAAAAATTTCCGTTTGGGGATCCGGGGATTTATTGGGGATGACACGAAATTTTAGGGGGATAACATATTATTGCCTTTTTATATTTTTATGAATTTAACCCTGATAATTCTAAATATTTATATATTTCTTTTAAGTATGATAATAATATTGCATGATTTTAGGCTACATAAATTTGTGTCTGGAAAGTTAATGTGCGCCCAAACCTTAATTCCTTTTGGTGAAAATTAGAATTCCTTTTGGTTCCAACATATTTAAGGTTATTCGGATGTAATGTGAGTTATAAGAAGCTCTTCTTAAATTAAATATATACTTTACATGTTATTCAATTGTCCAAAATTCAATCCATCTGCTGAAATATTAACCCCTCAATTCATAAATGCTTTGTAAAGTTATAGCAGGTTTACAAAACGTCATTTTCATATAAAATTTGTTCAATAAACCTCCTATAATTTTACAACGCATTTATGAATTTAGGGGTTAAACTTTTACAGTACCATACGCAACAAAATGTATGAAGCTGATGAATCGGAAAATTTTGATTCTGAAATATTTTAAACGAAAAAATTTGGCTCACATTTTTTCATGCTGTTATTTAAATTTATTTGTTCATTTTTATAATTTGTTAGAATTACAAAATTTATTGAGTTTGAGTGTATAAGGTACCGAAAAGAATTAAATAAATATGGTATTTTTACATTAATTTAAAAAAAAAAGTTAACGAATACGAATTTTTTCCAGAAAATAAAAATTGGGGATTTTTGGGGATAACAAATTGAAAATTGGGGATTTTTGGGGATAACAATTTGAAAATTGGGCATAAAGTCTGAAAAAAAACTGGCAACACTGAAAACAGCAATCTTAACCAGTGTTGCCAGAAAAGTTTGTGTTCATATCCCCATTTGACAAGTTGAAATCCCCAAAAATCCCCAAAAAAAATTTCGAAATCCCCTAATATTTCCCCAATATTGTTTTTAATGCGAATTTGAAATAAAAAATCATTTTTATTGAAAATTAAATTTTATTTGTTAATATTAGAGATAATGATTTTCAATCAATCGATTCAAGAAAGTATTAATATAGTCTTTGTTTAAATCCATTAAACATGTTTTTTGTTTTTAGGTCTAGGTGAATGGGGAATAATAGACAATAACTAAGTGTGTGTAAGCTGGGCATAGATAATGTTTTCTTTTACCTGTGTATGCGTTTTCAGGATAAGGATTATTTGGAAAATCCTAATGATCTGTATTTTTTGTTACCCACTGATAATTATGGATATTCCATGTAATAAACACATGGACTATAATTATCGGTAATTACTGTTTGTTTGGGATGTTACTCATGTAAACAAATGAAGGACACAGTGATGATAAAAGTTTATGGCATGTTATCGCTGGGAAATACACACACTTAGTTATATGATGCTCGCATGTCAACAGCACATAGGCAGGTAGTTTAGTTGTAAGTTTAGTTTTAAGGATTTTTAGTTATTAAGCATTATTTTTAAATAAAGAATTTCAGTGTCTTACAAACATTCGAAATTAAAAGACGAAATTGTTTTGTTTTTTAATAGTCTTAAACTAATATAAAAACATTAAAATTAACACATTCAGTCAGATTAAAGCCCCGTTCACATTAGCACACAAGTGCTTATACTTTTCTTCACACAAGTATGACAAAAAATATGCTGAAATTACCTGGTTGTCAAAAAAGTATAAAAGAAAATCTTTTCAGTGTTCAGACTGTTATCGACACACACAACTAATAAATTAAAACAGTTATTTTTTCTTCTATTATTACTTTTTTTCACCATTAGTTGTTTTTAACCTTTTTTTACATTTATTTGTGAATAACGCAACGCTTGTGTTGAGACAAGTGGTAACTTTATGAAATATTTCAAAAAATAAATCTTGTCAAAAAAGTGTGACCGCTTTTTAAAATGTGTGCACCTATTTTGACATGTGTGTAACGAACAGTGTTCACACTATTATACATTTTCGTTATACAACACATTTCTGACATGTATAACACACTTGTGTGATAATCTAAACGGGGCTTAAGTATGCATTATTTTAGTTGGTTTAGTAAAAACTTATCAAATTTATTTTTACTATGAAAAAATATATATCGACCATTCCACGACAAAATCTGACCTTTGAATTTCTGTTTTAATTATATTTTTTACCCTGGAACTCATGTACACACTTAATGACTGCCGTTTTTATTTTCTAGAAATTTTAAAAATCCCGATTTGATTCGCGATTGTCTTTTTTCGAAAAATGAAAAATTACAAAAGGTGTGTACCTAAGTTTCAACATTTATATTTTCTTTAATATTCATTCACGGAATACAATTCTTTTAATGTCAAAATGCAATGAATATTTCTAAAATTTGGCCACTCTTGATTTGAAAAAAACCCATATTTGCAATAAATTATATTTTTACTAAAAGGCCATTTTTTGCTGCAAGCTTTTTTTCAATAAATCAAAAAAATAGTTAAATCACGGGACACAAAAAAAATTAAAAGTCCTTCATTGAGAGTGTGGTAAACTTTGCATGCTTTGTACAAGGCACCATGCTTAGAGCGGTCTACAAACCATATTTTGGTTTACTTGACGTCTCCATGAGCCATAAAATTAATGTTAAAACACGATTTAGGGAATATGCAGAATAGTCTGTTAAATAACCGTTCAGTCATTTAAATCGGGTAGGTTATAATATGGATGTCTTCTTTATTTTCTTTCTTTATTGCCAACTTCAAAAAGTAGTTTAACAAAATATTGTACATCAGAAAAAAAAATATTTGAAATTAAGATGAAATACACAATATACAAAAAAAAGACAAAAACAGAAATCCCCAAAAATACTTAAGAACATGGGTAAAATCCCCAAAATCCCTCCCCACGAAAATCTGACCACAAACCGAAGTTGAAATCCCCAATTTGGGGCGAAATCCCCTTATCTGACAACACTGTTCTTAACCAGTTCGATCGCGACCGTGATGTGTGTAAGACGTGTTATGGTGATCAGAGCATTTTCTTGGTATTATACTAAAAAAAAACAATTTTTTGCATAAATTGACATTCTCTTGTTGTCGATTAAACAAAACAAAATCTAAAAATTAAAACAAAAAACTTGAAATGAGTGAGCAAAATGCTCAAAACTCAAATAATAAAAACAATGTTAATCCAAATAACAACAAAAACAATGTAAATTCAAATAATGGCGTTTTCTTTTCTGAAAAAAATGTTGCCTTTTTTTTGCACTTTGCTTTTGAATTGCCTGTTTTGTGTTCTTTTCTAAATTAAGGGTAACATTCTAAGAGGGCTAGGTGTGCTTTTCTAAAAATGTTGCCTAAATAAAGGGCAAAAGTGCAACATTTTTCGCCCTCAAAAAATTTACGGGGTAGAGTGTTGCCCTGTTTTTTTCTTTATGTCAACGCCATGTGTATATACTGTAATGTTTTTTGCTAGCTAACTCGCAACTTGGTGGCTTAGGGGGTACTATCATGGCTTCTGATGCAGTAGGTCGCAGGTTCAAACCCTGGTTGGAGCACAATATTTTTTTTTTGTTTTAATAAAATTTTAATTAGATTTTTATTATTTTGCTGTTTTTTAGTATTTAGAAATTTTTTAGGCCAAAAATAAATAAAAAATTATACAATTTGTTTTAAATATGAAAAAAATTTTGAATTGAAAAAAGAATATATATAAAAAAATTTATTTTTTGCTTTGGCTGGAATTTGAACATGTCAAAGGCAGGCATCACAACCACTAGGCTACAATTAGTAATAGTTTGCGTAAACAATATTGCATACGAGTATACAATAAACATACATATGTTTAGAAAAATGCAACAATGATTTTATTGTGTTCTATTCTGATTGGAAAAATGTAACATTTTAATGGGGTGAGGGCAACATTTTTAAAATGTTGCCTTTTAACAAGGCAACATTTTTTTCCAGAAAAGAAAACGCCATTAATGTTGATAATGACAGAAAACGAAAAATCAAAAATATGGATAACAATGCTACAGCAAAACAATTTAAAAACAACTATTATTCAGTGTTAGACTGTGAAAAAGATGATGAATGTGATCAAGATGTATTAACAAAATTTGAGATACATGTTAAAGATAAAGAAAATAAAGAGAAACCTGTAAGTTCTCATTCAGCTACTGCAACTATTAGCAACAAATCATCAAAAGTAATAATTGAAAACACAGTGGTTAATCTAGAAAAATGTACAAACAAAAAAATACCCCCAATAAATATTATCGATATTGATACAAAAGAATTAAATTCATTAAAAATGGACTTACAATAAATGATTTCAAAATAAAAGATTTTATAAATAAAAAATCATTATTTGTGAACACAATTCAAGATTTTCAGAAAGTGAAAGTATTCTTAAAAAAAAACAAAAACAAAATTCTTTACCTTTATACCCAAAAGTATGAAAATTAAAACATATCTACTTAAAGGTCTCGATGCAAACGTAGACGCAGATGAAATCTTATTTGAACTATTGAAATTTAAAAGCGAAAACTTAAAATTTATAAAAGTTAGTCCTTTTTCAACAAAGTTATCTGTTGAAAAGAAAATTAATTTACCAAGTGCAAGTGTCTCCGGAAAGCAACATAAATACTCTGAAAAGTATTAAAACCTTTTTATACCGTTGTGTCAAATGGGAACAAGTAAGACGACCTGAAATACCCCAATGCCGCAATTGCCAGGGATTTTTTCGTAGTGCTGCCAACTGCTATCTTCCCAAAAGATGTGTAAAATGTAGCACGAGCCATGAAAGAGGAAAGTGCCCTATTGAACAAGTTCCAGCTGAAGAAAAAAACAAATTGTTCTGTGTGCTATGCAACAAGTATGTACATCCTGCATCTTATAAGGGTTGTGAAAAGTACAAACAACTCAAACAAAAAATTAATATTAAGAGCAAAAACTTATCAGAAAATAAAGCTAATAATACAAATTTATTTATTAATCCAGAATGTCCCTTCGCAAATATAGTAAGAGGTAATAATAACTCAAATGTAGATACAAATAAAGCAGATAATTACTAACTCTTTTGTCCAAGAAATGAAAAATTTTATGATAAATGTAAATAACCAATTGATAAACTTTCAAAAACAATTAACCTTACAAATATCTAGAATAGATACAATCTTTTCCATGCTTGACAATCAAACAATTTCAAAAAACATCAAAATAATCCAAATAAACGTCAATTCACTAATAGTAATAAATAGAAGGTACGACCTTCACAAATTTATTAGTAAACATAACCCTGATATCGTGCTATTAGGCGAGACTAAACTTAACCCTAAACATAAAATTCATTTCGAAAACTTTAATCTGATACGAAAGGATAGAAAAGATGCAACCCAAGCCGGTGGCACAGCAATATTAATCAAAAATAGCTTTAAATATCAGGGTTGGCAGGTAATACCGCTAAAATACCGTTATCGATTCAAAACCCTTTCAACTGACAACCGTTACCCCTAAAATACCTTTACCGAAATACCGTTATCCCTAAAATACCGTTACCGAAATAACTGAATTACCGTTATCCTTAAAATACCGATACCGAAATAAATGAAATATCGATACCCTTCAAATACCGTTAACGATATAAATGAAATACCATTACCCCTAAAATACCGATACCGTTATTTTTAATTTTCTGTTTTTGGTAATTGCACGTGGTTGTTTAGTATTTTTCGTACACTAAGATGGTAAATTGGTTCCGTTTTTAATCTCGTTTGTTTTTTGTAAACAAAATTGCGGGATGCATCGAAATAACTGACTACCGTTATCCTTAAATTACAGTTACCGAAATAAGTGAAATACCGTTAACCTTAAAATACCGTTACCTAAATAACTAAAAAACCGTTATCCTTAAAATACCGATACCGAAATAAATGAAATAGCGTTACCCTTAAAATACCGTTACCGAAATAATCTAAAATAGCGTTACCCTTACCGATAACCGTATCGTTTCGGTTACCATCCCAGTTAAATATAGTTCTTATACAAACAGCGTAATAAAATCATTTAAAATTTTGGAAACATGTATAATTAAAGTTCCTTTAGCTACAAATAAAATATTGTTCATTATTTCAGCATATTATCCATCTGGTAATGATAATGCTAACCTAAAAAGCGAAATTAACAAGCTTTTTGAATCTATGAATTTAGAAAATGAAAACAGTTATTACATTTTAGCTGGAGACCTTAACTGTAAACATACATAATGGGGTAACCCAGCTAACAATCCAAAGGGAAGTCTATTGAAGGAATGGTTAACAAAAAATGAAATACGTTACAGATGTAAGTTTTATGCTTCAAGTGTTCCATCATACCCTCGTACAGGATCATATTTAGATGTTTGTATTGCGGACTGTAGATTACACATTGTTACCGAAAACAACTCCTTAAATTGTCTTAAAACCTTAGACTTGACAGTGACCATAATGCTGTACAAATAATCACTTCTGTGACCAATGAACAACAAAATTTCACATTTTTAAAAGATAGTATTGAATCTAAATACAATTATAAAATTACTTTCAAAAGAATCTAACACGAAAAATTATTCAAGACGAACATATTCCTAACAATCGGAACCTTACGAACGCTGAAATAGACCATCATTTAAGCAGACTAAATAATATAATAACAAAATCAATAGAGGAAACAGTTCCAAAATAGAAAATTACAAAAGATAACTTCACCAAAATGACCAACTCAACTATATAAATGTTATATAAAGAAAAAAGCAAAACTCTTACTATCATTAAAAGACATAATAAGCTAGAATACACCCTTTCTGAGGCAAGTTTGAATATAGCAAAAGCTAAATTGAAAATGATTAAAAAACTTATAACTGAAAACTTTACCATAATCATTAACAGTCGCATTCGTGAAAAACTAACCGATAAAGATCCTAAAGATTCCAAAAACATGTTTGGTCAGATAAAAAAAAATTTCAAAAAATTCACGTCATTAAATCTTCAGGAAATAAAAATTCCAGTACACTCTGAATTTCTTTTAACCAATGCTGGAATAAACCCGCTAAGCTTAGAAAAGGATGTCCTTAATAATTATCAGGGCAAGGACTTTCATGCACTAAAAAATCGAAAATATGCGCTTAAAATATGCACTATAAAATGGAAAATATGCACTTATATATGCATTTATAACGAAATATGCACTAAAAACCAAAAATATGCAATTAAAAATAAATAAGGGTTTTCACAAGGGGTGTACTATTTGTTGTATCGTCCTAACAAAAAACAGAGTTGTTCAAAATTAAATTGAAAAAATACAACATTTGAGAATAGCACGATACAACATTTTTACGTATGTTTACTGTCCTATGTTTGAGTGTGCTAACAGATAGAAAACTGAATAGAAAATCGTTGTTAAACACAAATAAAAAATTTAACAACTCTGTTTTTTGTTAGGACGATACAACGATACAACAGATAGCACACCCCTTATGAACAACCTAAATGTTTTTATATATTTAGTTAGAATATTCTTCTACCTCAAGTCCAAATTCTAATATGATATTGTCATATTAGATTTTTATTTGTTGTTTCAAAAAGGGTTGATCATTTTCATGATAGACAATACAATTGTTTCGTAGACATCACTCTACTCTTCAGTTGTCCGCAATAAGAAAATGCGGACAACTGAAGAGTTTTAAATGTTTTTTAATTATATTTATTAAAAACTAACATCAACGTAAAAATTCAGGTATCGGTTACAATAAGCTTTTTGGTTTACTTACTACAAGTTACTATATTTACTACAGCTGGAAAAATTCAATACAAAAAGGAAAAAAAAACTTTGCAATTGTAGTAAAGTAGTAAGAAATTCGAGTAAACGAACACACTGAATGTGTTCAAATACACATAGTTAAATATATTTTTGTGTGTGGCATTTTACCTGAAAAAAAACTTTATTATAAAATAGAACTTAAATACACCTAATCCTGTTTTTACACGGTACATACGTTCCAGAAAATATCGTGTAAAAAAAATCGTGTAAAAAAAGACACACCCGCAATAGAAAAATGTTAGATTGGTTCACCAACATCAAAAGGCCTACAAATTATCTAATAATTCGGTAAAACAAACACAAATTTTGTTCTTCACTATGCCATGTCCATTTTATTTCACATATTTTATAATTTTTAAGAAATAAAAAACCAAACTTAAAAATAAAAAATTCATATATTTTTAGATATAAAAACACAGCTCAAATATTAAAAAATTACATTAAAGGAACATAAAAAATTAAATCATTTTGAAGTTTTTAAGAAATAAAAACCCAATTTAAAAATAAAAAAAATCTCATCTTCAAGGAACATAAAAAATTGGTATAGGAACAATAAAAAATGTTATAAAAATAAATTTTATTCGGTGTCAGTTTCTGATAGTAAGCGCATTCTTTTGTGCGGCATTGGATCAATATCTGTTTTATTTTAGTTTTACGTCTACATCTTCAACTGCGTTTATTGAAGGCTATTGCTTATTTTAATAGCGAATTCAGTTATAGTACGTTGTGATCCTACTTTGGAGAGTTCTTTGTACAGCTCTCTGTATCGAGCCATACAGGATTGTAGATCTGATTGAAATTTCACAGCTCTTTAGTTTATGTGATAATTTGTCAGAAAATGATCTGTCAATTTATTTGTCATTCGAATGCCATCAGGAATTGATGGCATGGTTATTGAAGACGGAATTTCGTACTCATCAGTACTGTCTTTTGGGTAAGGCCTTCCAGTGCAACCTCTAATAGCTCATCTTGGTTAATAAAGAACTCTATCAACAATTATTTCGTTTATATCCATATCCATGTTTATATACATGGCATATAACGTTTTACTTCTGAAACTAAACAATTGTGGAACCATTCGCTAAAAACTGATAAAGTAACCCCAGTACATATAGATTTTTTTTGTCTGTGTAAAAAAAATCGTGTAAAAACAGGATAAGTGTTGTCGTGTTATTTAAAAAAAACGTGTAAAAATAGGATAGGTTTATTTATGTCGACCGTGTTATTTCAAAATCGTGTAAAAAAAGACCGTACAAAAAAAAGGATCAGGTGTATGTGTACTATAAAATCGTACTCACTTTCGTAACTCAGAGAAAAAAGTGGCAGAAATTCATGCTCGGGGACAAGTTTCCTTAAAATAATTTTTATAAAATTTTTAAATTTTCTGTTTGTGAGCAATAACACCCGAAAACGTTAATTTAAAATTACATCTATAAAAAAAGTGTTAGTGGATGACAACATATTGTACTATGCTATGTGTTTCTCTATCTAGTGTGGTGTTATATTGCCAACATTATATTGCTTCCAAATAATTAATTCTTTAGATTTTTTTTTAGTTTTAAAGTATGAATTCTTAAATTGAATATCATATTTAAAAATATTAAAAAATATGCAATAATGTTCAAAATATCCAATAAGAATCATAAAATATGCAATAAAATATGCACTTAAAAGCAAAATATGCAAAAATATTCATTTATAACAAATATGCAAAAATATGCAACAACAAATCGATGCCATTTTTTGCAAATTCTTTGATTCGGAAAAGTATTTGGTCAAAATCATTTTTGGGCCACTGACTACAAACATGCATTTGCATGAAAGTCCTTGCCCTGATAATTACATACCCAGCAAAAACTTGGTAATGACTGGTCATTACTACATGCATTACTCAGATCTCATATCTTTTTACCCTTTGAATTACTTTTAAACTGAATGTAATGGGTTACCCATAATTATACCCCACACATTACTAATTCACAATAGCTGAAACAAATAATATATGTTATAAATCATTAAAAACCATAACTATGGCGTAGCCTAGTGATTAGCGTTTTTGCCTGACAGACATAATATTCGCTGATCAATTCGTGTCTGCTTCCATTGTTTTGTTTTTTTTTGTAATTTATATTAAACATCTATTTATAGAAATGTTGATGTTCATTAAGCACAGTGTTACCATATATTTTTTTAGAAAAACTGTAAATAAAACTGTTTCTTTATAGAAAAACTGTTCTTCGAAAAATTTTTAAATTCTGGGATCCCGAAGTATCCTGGGACTAAAATATTATCCCAGGGTATCAATTTTCAAAATATCGAGATTTTAATAGTTTAATTGCCTTTGGCATTTATAGTAATCGACTTTTTGCATAGCCTCCTAATATAACTTTTTTTTAAAGAATTTTGGTCTCCTAGGCCCGAATCTTAAGTTAGAAAAAGTTCATCGAATCACCCTTCCGAGATTAACCCCTAACTTAGGATAGAATACTTTACTGGTCAATGTTGTACTTCAAAATATTCTTTATTGATTCCACATAAAATTGATATTCATTTGATTGAGTATTGTTATGTCGGGAATTGTTTGTTTGAAAACATTACGTTTTTGGAATTGTCCTTGATCATAATTGAAAAAATAGTAGGAAATTGTTATTCGGAATTGGCAAATATTTAATTAAAAAAAATAAAAAATCAATTTTGGCCCTTCTCGATGAGACATTGTTTTAATTTTTTCAAAAAATATAAATTTCTAAATTATCTTAAAAGTTCGGCAAAAAATTGTCCGTCGGGTCTATGACTTGTAAGATATGGCTTAGCCAATTTTATTCCGTGCTAATTTTTGATGAAATTTTTTATAAAAATGATTCGTTTTTCCAGTAAGCATATTTTGTAGTATTATATTAGTATTTTTAAATTTATATATGTTTCGATTTGTACCTAATTTTTGACAATTTGGAAGTTTTATTGTAATTTTTGGGTCATATGCATAACCACTTTCTAAGTTTATAAATGGCTTATAAAACAAATATTTTATACAAAATTCATTTTATAATCGTGTTATAAAGTTTTCAAATTATTATGCATAAGCACTTTTATATTTTAATTCTTAAATTTTAGTTAAAAAAATTAAAGAAAAATTGTAAATGAAACAAATGTGCCAATTTAATATAAAAAACTGTAAAAAAATCCATGAATTTAAAAAAACAGTTTTTTATATGAAAAAACTGGAAAACTGTTAGGCATCCCAAAAAACTGCAAAAAACAGTTAAAACTGGCTATATGGCAACACTGATTAAGCAGTTTTGTGAAAAATAAACATGTATAACAGCTGCCACAATAAATGTGTACATATGTTAAGCATTAAAAATCATAGCGATGTCGTAGTGTAATGGTTAGAGTGTTTGCTTGACAACCGTGAGGTACGCTGATCAATTCGTGTCAACTCTTATTAGTTTTTAAATTTTTATACTTTTTTAAATTTATATTCAACATCTATTTATAGAACAGTTGATAATCTACTTACAGGTAACATCAGTGTAATGACTTTCCTCCAATGACATCACCATGTTAAAATAAGTAGTTGAGTAATTAAAAGGTAACTAGTGAACACTTAAGATTTCAATACCTAAAACTCATTACATGGTAATGAAAGTTTTTGCTGGGTAGTAGATGATCAAGTGCACATGTTAGACACAATAGGTGCTTTTTTGGAGTCAGTTCATGCTCATAAGCAGATTGATCAAGAAAACATTGTACAAGTTAGTGAGATTTTCGATAGGTTTTTAGAAACCAAATTCATATTCGAGAGTAATAAAACTACTTTAACTAATTTTAGTGACACAAAATTATCAGATAATTTAGAAGAAACACAATCATGTAATTTTTTCATAACCAAAAGTAATATATCATACATTTTTTCTAGTTTGAGAAATAAGCTATCGTCAGGAGTCGATAATATACCAAATATAGTACTTAAAAAAATGCCACAAATAATGATCAACGATTATTGTAAATTATTCAATAATTCATATTTTCCAAATAATTGGAAAACAGCTAAGGTTGTGATACTACCAAAAAAAAGCAAAGAACCCAATAATCCTAAAAATCTTCGACCGATAAATTTATTACCTAACCCAGTATAGAAAATCATTACCAGATATGTGGTTATGTAACTACATACTTGGTAATGGTAACTAGTTACTTTTGTTATTACATTTCTTATTACCTTTATATGGCGATGTCGCGAAAAATAATGAGTTATTGTTACACATACGAAAAATCAAAAAATATATCGTTACCTATGTGCTTACGAGTACTGACAAAAATAATGAGTCTAAAAATAGATTTTCTAAAAAATAAATTATATAAAAAAAATATATTTTATGGTATTTTTTTTTTTAATAAAATTTGCTGGTGCGGGAATCGAACCTGGGTCTACAGATTGCCAGCAACAGCTCTACCATCTGAGCTATATCGACATGTAATATATAATAGATAAAAACACAATTGACTTGCTGCACACAAGTTAGCTTACTCGCCAACATACAAAAAATCAAAAAATATGTGGTTACATATATCCTTACCAGTGTTTAAAAAATATTGAGTCTAAAAATAGATTTCAAAAAATTTTCAAAAAAATCTAAAAAATTATTTTCTATTTGAAATAATGATAAAAATAAGTCATTATCAGTAACTCATTATTATATCTTTTAAAATAATACAGAAGGTAAGTGGGTGTCATTACTGGTAGTCCAAAAAATAATGATGTCATTACCGTTTCTGCACTGGGAATATCAGCAAAATTTTTGAAGTATGCATCAATAACATTATTAGCAAATTCTGTAATAACCTCTATATATCGTCACCTAAAATGCAAAAGGGCGTAACAACACTTTTTATTTTTTTATAGGAGAAGCAAAAAACTTTGTAGAATTAAAGATATTTTAGATTTAAAGGACATATTTTTTCTCTTGCTTAAAACACGACTAAAGACTTATTTCTGAAGATTCTTTTTATTTTTTGTTAATATTCTTCAAGTTATGGTTGTTACGCCTTTTTGACATTGGCTTTTCTGAAACAAAAAGACGTAACAACAACAAAATTTATTAAAATTTATTTTCATAGTACATAAATATTTTAAAATATTTGTTAATTTAATATTTCAAATGATAAAAAAACTTTAAAAATATTAAATTTATTAAATATGTACACTCATAAAAAAAAGCCCGTACAAATAGTTAAAAATTCTGCTAAAATAACAGGAAATAGTACCTGAATTTGCGCCAGCAGAAATTTCAATGATGTTGAGAATCATGGTCTGCTAAACTTAGGTGACCTAAATTTTAGGTAAAAAAGTTAGTTCAAATACAATAATTTTTAAGAAATGTTGTTTAATGGAAATGAAAATTACTCAGCTGAAATCAGCACATGTTTTCTGCTAAATTTTAGTTGGTTATAAACAGGTAAAAAATTCAGTCAACATTCAAAAATTTAGAAGAATTTTCGTTTAATAGAAATGAAAGTGGGTCAGTTGTAATTTGCAAAACATGCTGCTAAAATTACGATCACTTTTTGTTATTAATTGAATAAAAACAAATTAATGTAAATATTGTTAATTTTATTTTCGAATAAATTACACAATCCAAAAACACTATTTGCACTATATATCACTTTTATTTTCTTGCCAATATGTTAAACATCCGCTGGAGTTGTATTATTTGGTTCCTTTTTTTGTCTACCTCTGGGTCGAATTTAGATGAAAATGTTAAAGTTTATATTATAAAAAACCTCTATTATTTTATTTTTTAAATACAATTTTAACTGCGAAATGTTAATGTCCAGCATACCTCCGTTTTCTTTTGCGTTCCTTTGCTGACTAACAGAAACAAGAGAAAACATGCTCGTATCATATTATTTTATTTACTAGAACTTTCCTAACAAGTGCCATATTATTTTTATTTGTATTGGTAAGCGTCATCAGTGATGACTCATCGCACACATTAAAATACACTTACTAGAAATTTTCTAATTTGTATTGGTCGGCAAACTCACAAATACACACTTCACCATCAATCACTATACTCTAGCGCCCCTATCGTTTTCTTTTGAAAACACAAATATTAAAAAAGTTGCCAATAAATTTATCTATATTAGCTGATAACATTGTCAAAATCATTTATAAAAAAATTGCTAAATATCAGGAGGAAAAATTAGTTCAAGTACAGGAGAAATATGTTTTTGTGGCAAAATTGGATAACTGACAACTTTAGCTAAACAACGGATTTAAACGAAAACAACAGGAAAAATTAGTTCAACTGAATTAGAACGCGTTTAACAGACTTTTGTACTAACTTTTTTTTATGAGTGTATGTAATAATTCATTACATAAAAAGAAACAATAATTCAGTATAGAATGTTAAAAAATTATATTTAATTTTCAAATGAAATGTTGTCATAAAAGTAATGACAATCTATAGGAAGTAAAGATTTCAGATGTTCCCATTTCTTCTTCGAAATTTTTAATCTTTGGGTATGTACAGGCGCTCCAGGATTCACTCAAGGGGGGGGGGGCTATACATTTTCCGTATCCTATACGATAGTCCTATTTCTAGATATTTTATGAACTAGATGCAACAAGGGTATAAGATGTCCGAACCGGACATCGGACAAAACAATTGCATCAATTACGGTATGATGCAATGGTAGGTAGCACACACGAATATAAGGCAATTTTCGCAGAAAAAAAATTTTAAATGTGAATAAAGAAGCAAAAAAATCTAAAGTATGAGAAAAAAATAATAAAAATATTGGTAATATCAGAAATTAAAAATGTGCAATAATTTATGAAATATCTGAAGATAAAAATTTTTCAGAGTGAAATTTTATCACTAATTTTTGCTTAGTTTTTTATTTTCGATATATGCATATTTTTTTGTAATCTTTTTTCTTAATTCTAACATTTTTTTTAATTTCTATTAATTACAAATATAAACTAAACAAGAATTTTTAAAATTCAACGAAATTTTTTATTTTTTAAATAACAAAAACTACTGTTTACTGGAAAAATACTGTTTTGGTGGTTGTTTATTATGATATAAAAATAACTGATTTAAATAACTGTTACGAAATTACAATACTTTTCGTTAGGTGTTTTCTTAAATAACCGTCATAAAAGTTGTTTTGCATTTTTGTATAGAAAAACAACTGTAATTTCTGTTAAAAACGACAACTACTGATTACTACACAAACAACTGTCATGTAGTAACTGTCAAACTTTTTTGAGTGCACTCACTCGAAATATGTTCGTTAACATCAAACGAAAAAATTACAAACACAAATTGACAAAAAAAAATCTAAGCGAACTTAGTTATTCAAAAATAAAAAGAATTACTTTTTTATACAAGTGTGTTGTTAAGCCTTTTTGTTTTTGAAATTCATACACTTTTTGTTACCGCCTTTTGAATTTCGTTCGTAAAATCGTTATTTGTTGACATATAACTTCAAAATTTTGTAGAGACATGTAATTTTGTCTAGTGCATCATAATCAATTAAAACTCGATTTTGAATTTTTTTGTTGTTACGCCCTTTTGCATTTTAGGTGACGATATAAAAGAGTAACGTGAGTGACTGACTGACTCAACATCGCCCAGCCCAAACCGCTGAAACTAGGAAGTTGAAATTTGGTATGTAGGTTCCTCCTCCGGTGTAGACGTCCGCTAAGACGGGATTTTTGGAAATTCCTACCGGAACGGGCAAAAAGGGGAAAAGTCTCCCCCTTGGCGGCCTCCCAAACCCCTTTGGCTAGAAAGCTGAAATTTAAGATATGTGTTCCTTGTAGTATGGGCTAACTTTTCTGGAAAGTAGTTTCTAGAATTTTAAACAGGGACGTTGTAAAAATGGGGGTTAAAAAGGGGAAAAAGGCCCCCCTTGACGGCCTGCCCAAACCGCTGGAGGTAGGAAGTTGAAATTTGGTATAAAGGTTCCTCCACTATGGTAGACACCCACCAAGACGGGATTTTTGGAAATTTTTACAAGGAGGGGCAAAAAGGCGAATGTAGGTTCCTCGACCGGTGTAGACGTCCATTGAGACGGCAATTTTGGAAATTCTTATCGGGAGGGGCAAAAAGGGGACAAAAAAAGTACCTTTTTCCAAAAAAAAGTACCTTTTTCCAAAAAAAGTATCTTTTTACAAAAAAAAATACCTTTTTCCAAAAAAAGTATCTTTTTCCAAAAAAAAATACCTTTTTCCAAAAAAAGTACCTTTTTCCACAAGAAGTACCTTTTTCCAAAAAAAGTACTTTTTTCAAAAAAAAGTGCCTTTTTCCAAAAAAAGTACCTTTTTCCAAAAAAAGTACGTTTTTCCAAAAAAAGTACCTTTTTCCAAAAAAGGACCTTTTTCCAAAAAAAAGTACCTTTTTCCAAAAAAAGTACCTTTTTCCAAAAAAAGTACCTTTTTCCAAAAAAAAGTACCTTTTTCCAAAAAAAGTACCTTTTTCAAAAAAAGTACCCTTTTCCAAAAAAATAAATTTTTATTAAAAATAACTTTTTCAAAAAAAATACCTTCTTCCAATAAAGTACTTTGTAAAAATAGTTTTTTTTTACAAAAAATTTCGCTTTTTCCAAAAAATTCCATTTAAAAAAATATAATTTCACAAAAAGTACTTTTTTTCCACTAAAACAAGGTTTCTTGATATTCGGCATAGACGTCCGCTAAGACGGGACTTTTGGAAATTCCTACCGGAATTTCCAAATATATTCGACATAGACGTCCCCATAGATGGTCTCACAAATTGGAAAAGTGTCCCCCTTAACTGCCTGCCCAAACCACTGGAGATAAGAATTTGAAATTTGGCAGAAAGGTTCTTCCACTGTAGTAGACATCGACTAAGTTTGTATTTTTGGAATTCCCTACAGGATATCCCAAAAGGGGGATGTTTCCCCCTTGATGGCCTGCCCAAACTGCTGAAACTATGTAGCCGAAATTCGGTATGTGAGTTCCTCCTTCTGTGTAGGCGTCCGCTTTGACGGAATTTTTGAAATTCCTATCGGGAGGGAGATAAGGGGAAAAGTATTCTCCTTGTCGGCCTGCCCAATCCCTTCTGGCCGACCTAAAATTGTTAATATGCATTCCATGGAGTAGGACTAACTCACCGGCAACGTAATTTTTCTATTTTGGAACAGAAACATAGTAAAAATGTGGGTTGAAAGGGAAAAATGTCCCCAATAACGGCCTGCCCAAACCGCTGAGGCAATGAAATTGAAATTTTGTATGAATGTTCCTCATCCATCGCAGACAGCCGCGAAGATCGAATTTTTGTAAATTCCTAAAGGGAGGGGCATAAAGAAGAAAGCCTCCACTTGATGGCCTGTAAAAACCCCTTCGGCTAGAAACCTGATATTTAAAATGTGGGTCCCTGGAGTAAGGGCTAACTTATTTGGACAGGGTCGTTATAAAATAGGGGCTCAAAAACGAAAAGTGGCCCCTTAACGACCTGTCCAAACTGCTGGAACTAGGAAGCTGAAATTCGGTACTTAGGTTCCTTTTCCAGCCTAATTCCAACCGGGAGGGACAAAAAAGAAAAAGTGTCCCACTTGACAGCCTGCTCAAACTGCTGGAACTAGGAAGCTGAAATTCCCTGTCGATGGATTTTCGGAAATTCCTACCCAGAGGGGCACAAATAGTAAAAGTTGGCTAGAAACCTGAAATGTAAAACATATGTTCCTTGGAGTATGGGCTCACTTATCGGGAAGGTGCTTTGTGGAATTTTGGACAGGGACATTGCAAAAATGGGGATTAATGAAGCGAAAAATGCCGCTTAAAGGCCTGCCCAAACTGCTGGAGGTAGGAAGTTGAAATTTGGTACTAAAGTTCCTCCTCTATTGTACACATCCGCTAAGATGAGATTTTTGGAAATTTCCACAGGTAGGGTCAAAAACAGGAAAAGTCTCCCCCTTAACGGCTTGGCCAAACTGCTGGAACTAGGGAGCTTAAATTCGGTATTTGGGTTCCTTCTCCAACGTAGACGTCCCCTAAGACGGTATTTTTGGTAACTCATACCGGGAGGGGTAAAAAGTGAAAAAACTTCCCCCTTGCCGAGTTGGGCAAACTGCTGGGTATAGAGACCTAAAATTATGTATGTAGTAGGTTCCTCCTCCAACGCAGACGTTCTCGGAATTTTTGGAAATTCCTACCGGGAGGGGTAAAAACAGAATAATTCTCTACCTTGATGGCCTAACCGAACCCTTCGGCTAGAAACCCGTAATCTAATATATGTTTTCCTTGGAGTATGGGCTAACTTATCGACAAGGCATTTTTAGGACTTTGGACAGGAACGTGGTAAAAATGGTGGCTCAAAAGGGGAAAATTGCCCCCCCCCCTGAACATCTGCGTCTTTAGCTAGAAACCTAAAATTTAAAGAACGAGTGTATATGGAACACTAAAATTAAGAAACTAAATAGGAAACGAGTGGAATTGAAACACTACACAAGTGGAACGAAATTGATATAAACGTTGAACGAGTGGAATTGAAATTATAGACAATGGAAATGGATTGGAAGAGGGAACGAAAAGGAATGGACTATAGAACGAAATGGAACGAGGAGCGAGATGGCATAGAATGGGGAACGAGTGGAATTGAAACACTGCAGTTAAAAGAGGAATGGAACGGAGCAAGTGCAAAGAAATGGAATGGAAAGAGAAGCGACTGATATCAATATCGATACACAAGACAGTAGGAACGAAATGGAATGAAACGGGGAACGAGTGGAATTGGAATAACAGAAAATGGGAACGAAATGCAATGGAATGGTGAACGAAATGGAATCTTGGAAGGAATTGCATTGGAACACTGAAATTGTTAAGCAAAATGGAATGGAATTTGAATGACTCAAACTGCCGGAGTTTGGTACTTGAAATTTCGCATGCGATTGAGGCAGATATATATTTGGGATTTTTACTGGGAGGAACAAAAAGGGGTGAAGAACCCCTTTTAATTACCTATTCAAACACTATCCACGGAATATGAAACTTATGTAGCATTGAAACATACTCTCCAAAAAGTTAAACAAATTTTCTAAAAGAGAAAAAACCTTAGAAAAAGAATGGAACTTATATATTCTGATATTTAAACTGCAGGTAACGAAGGACCGGTGGAAGAAACCGACGCAGTAAATTTTCCAACTGAATTTGTGAATTTACTTGAATTGCCAGGTCTACCTTTACATAAACTGGAATTAAAAAAAACTTCAATGCACGCTAACAACGTAGATATGTAGCTTTGCCCGCTATCTTTAATATTATAAATCGCTTGTCAACCCTGCTTTACCTTATTTATTTTCATTCAAAACACAAATGAACAAAACTATTTACGGGTCCATCTACCTATGTGCGCACTTTACCAAATTATCTTGACATACACACGTATATTGTCAAGAATTATTGTTGTGTCAGAATTATTTATTTGTGGTGGCTGGGTGAGTGAAGGTTTTTATTATAAAATAGCAAGTTTTAAGAAAATCAGGGGGGGCGCAGCCCTCCCCCCCCCCCCCATCAACCACGAATACGACTTATCTATAATAAATTTACCTTAACAATTATTTTACCTTAGCAACAAATATTTTGTTTTATTTTATATAAAAGAAATTTAATTCTAACCTTTAAGGCACGCTAACAACGTAGCGGGCTGCGCCCGCTAGTAAAAACATAAAAAGTGAAAAACAGTTCGGGTTTAAATTCAAACATTCGGCAGTAAACGCTATACATAAACTTACTTCCGATATTAACTGGAACTGGCATAAAAAAGTTGTACAGGCGCGTGCCTCATCGATATGGAAAAGGCATTTGACAGTGTATGGATTCCAGGCTTAATATTTAAATTGCTTCAATATAAATTCCCAATACATCAAACTGTTTTAATATACAATATGATAAGCAATAAAGAATTTATGGTTTGTTATCAAAATTCGAAAAGTACAAAATCTTTAAAGATTGTTAATGGATTACAACAAGGAACCGTAAATTCTCCTATTCCTTTTAATTTATACATTTTAGATCTGCTAAACAAAGTCGATAATATCATATCCTTTGCGGATGATATTATTATATACCACTCTGATCACAAAATAGAAGCAATAAATCTGAATCTTCAAAACATCTACAACTTAGCTGAACAATATACAATTAATTGGAACATGAAAATCAACGCACAAAAATGCGAAACCATTCTTTTTAGACCACCAGTTGATAAATGTAACTCAAACATAAGGAAAAACTGAAAACAGTTTGGAATTAAGTCAAATTCAGAAAATTGTAGGATTCCAAATAAGGATGTAGTAAAATATTTAGGTATATACTTAGACAAATTTTTGTATTTTAATCACCATGTCAAAGAAATACTTATAAAAGCAAGAAAAGCTTTTTTTTTATATAGACCATTATTTCATTCGAAATACATTAAACTAAAGATTAAAATTATAATGTATCAATCTCTTATAAGACCTATGATAACATATGGTTGCCCAATTTGGTTCAATATATCGCCTTCAGACATGGAAAAGATTAGAGTCTTTGAAAGAAAATGTTTAAGAGCATGTACATTAGACCGTACCTCAAATAAAAGTTCGCCGTACACCCTCCAATATGATGTATTTTTGGAAGGCGATTTCAAAAAAAAATTTTTTTTTTTTGCCGACCGTAGGGGTAGCCTTTTTCAATTTTTCGTTATAGCTTCGACATTTAAAATCGGATTTTAAAGTGTGATATATCGATTTTTTTTGCCTCGAGGAGACCAGTGTTTTGCTATAAAGGAAAAAACCAATTAAAAAAGGCGACCCCTACGTTCGGCAACCAATATATAAAAAAAATTTCTACTGGGTTTAGCGAAAAACTTCCTTAGCAAAAGTTTAACGATTTTTTGCGAGCTTTAATTTGCTGACATTAGGGTGGTACATTAGGGTGGTAGCAACTGAGATCTGGTGGGTAACTTCTAGAACGGGATACTTGAGGTCAAAACACTGGTCTCCTCGAGATCAAAACATCGATGTATCATACTTTAAGATCCGACTGTAAACACCAAAGATATAACGAAAAATGTAAAATGGCGACCCCTACGTTCGGCAAAAAAAAATAAAATTTTTTTTTTTTGAAACCTACTTGCAAAAATACTTCATATTGGAGGGTGTACGGCACACTTTTTTGCCTGTAAGGTGGTATGCTCTAATGTACATCGCTATACAGGTCTCCACAAAGCGAATATCTAAAATATATATCTAATGAGAAATTGTATAATAATGCTAATATAATAAGAATATATAATTTTATAATAAACCTAATCGGAAATAATATATTAAGGTGTAGCCAATGTATAGAAAATAATGCAATAATGGCCTCTTATTACACACAAAATGAATATATAATCGATTCCTTACAAAAAGGATTTGTTCCACCTGAGGCCTTTGTTTACCTTGATAACAAAAAAAATTATTCAAAACGAAAATGGCATCCTGGTCTTTTACCATGACTATAGACCTACCAATATAAAAGCAGTAAAGTGTAATTCAGAAAATTTAAATATGAGGTATAGCACTAGCATATCAATTAGAGATTTGAGATTTACAAAAAAAATCTAAAACCAAAAAGTTTTGGTGGTTTTCTGAATAAACAGTATAATTTTCCTTTTTTTATATTTCTTGACACTAGCCTTTCTTTACCCACTTATTAATATATAAGCAATGTTTTTTAAACAATTTTCATTGCAAAAAGCTGGTGATATATATATATATATATTTATTGTAAATAAAATAAAAAAACCAAATTATTATATTAATAATACTTGAGAGCTCGAATATGAGACATCATTGTATATAGAAATTGTTATTGTTAACTAGTGTTTATAATAGTTTAAGTACAGATTATGTAAATAAATAAACAATTTAAAAAAAACAGCATTCTTAACTTTGTGCCATCGGGCAACAAAATTATTTAAAAT
Source organism: Leucophora obtusa (assembly GCA_949987735.1). Classification (NCBI taxonomy): domain Eukaryota; kingdom Metazoa; phylum Arthropoda; class Insecta; order Diptera; family Anthomyiidae; genus Leucophora; species Leucophora obtusa. The sequence goes on from OX465298.1 coordinate 87,906,502, forward strand.
CAAACTTTACTTTGTATTTTAGTTAGGAACTAAAATTTAAAATTTTGAAAAAATGTTGTGTAGCAATTTCAAACAAAATTCAATTTTTGTAAACATTCATCACGTAGCATTTTAAAAATTTATTAAACGGTCTTATTTTTTTTTTTAACTATCAATTTATAGAAATATTGTATATTTCTTAAAAACCCGCTAACACAAATAGTGCGCTTTTTCAGATAGACAAAAATCGCTCTATTGGCAACACTATTGTAAATGAGAAATTGACAGTTTGTCTGACGGACTTATCAGTACACCAGCGGACATGTCTGCGGACCAACAGAAAAATCAAAATTGATTTTTGTTCGACAGGTCCGTACGACCATACGACAGCCCTACACACGATGAAAATTGTGCTTACGACCAACAAGTTGTACAACTAGTTTTATCGTGTCTTCCCTGCTTTATATTTGGTCTAAATATGCAAAAATACCATTTACTTCTGGAGAAGCAATTTGCGTTTTCAATTTCACTTTCAAGTGAAATTGAAGTCTGCGATATGCCTGTATAAAATAAATTTGCGTAAAAATTGTGGCAAATCACAATAGATAGTGTAATTTTTCTATACTAGTGTAGAAATACGGATCCAATTAATCAGCCTTAAGGGTGTTAACTACTGTAACAACAGAATTTTAAGGGGCATATTTAAACGGTTATTTAAAATATATGTTATTGTAGTATTTTCAAAAAATATTAGTTTTAAATTTCTCCAACCAAAATCGAAAATCGGGTTACCACTGCGTTATAAGCCTTTTTTAAAAAAGGCAAAATCGGCTGCCACTGTACAGCCTTCATTAATTATTGGAAAATAAAAATGTAAAGTGATTCTTAATACCAGATAAATTCCCTAGTCCTTATCGTGGCCCGATTTTTATTTTTTTAATTTTTCTTTTAGCAAAGTTGCCCCACAAACTTGAAAATTCAAAAAAAGGTAAGAAAAAACAAACTTTACTTGGGAATATAAAACTTATTTGAAAGAAATTCAAAAAAAGGGCCATGACAAGGACTACAGTTTTTTGTTGACTACGAAAGAAAAAAACCGGATCGAAATCGGTTATATATTGATTACTTTTATAACTTATATTAAGCCACCAGCACCTGCCCCATATGATGTGTCTTCAACATCCATCAAGGAATCGTCATTGGCTTTTCTTTGAAAACTGAGTGCAATTCTTACATCTTTTGATGTAGTTTTTATCTTTTTATTCTGCCCTGTTATAAGATATATGATTTCTAATAAAAACAAGTTAATAAAAATGCAAACAAAAAGTGTTACACACATATTTACCACATTGAGTATTACTTTGGGACTAAAACATATTTTACAAAAAAACCCCCCTTAACTGTGATTTTAATTTGTTCGGCCGTATTTTCGCTTGCTCGGTTCATAAAGCTAGATCAAAAACAAAAAAAAAAAATTATTTTAAACATATACTACATAAAAGGTAACTGTTAAAGCATAAAGTAATAATATAATAACCAAAAATGTCAGTTGGGCACTCTCCCCAATCGTTAAATGCACTGGAATATACGAGGGGTACTATGTATTTATATTTCGGAAATAGCAAATAATAACAAACATTTTTAAATGAAAATGGCTTTATTGTTTTTCAAAATATTCCCTTTGATGATCAATACACTTTTCGAACATATTAATCATTCCCTTACACCAATCAACGCTAGCCTTTTTTTGAGCGATTGATAAATTATGGGGTATCCAACGAGAGACTAAGAGAGACTTTACAACTAAGTGTTCATGCAAACTCGAATGTATTGAAGTGGAACTAATGTGCAAGGACGCCTCTATCTCACGATATATCACATGACAATTTTGCATTATCAGTTCACGCACTGCATCGATGTTTTGTTGCACAACAACCGAGTTTGGACAACCTTCACGGAATTCGTCGGCGGACGAACTACGACCACGATTAAATTCACTATACCAGCGATATACTGCGGTTTTTGATGCTGAGTTTGAACTGAGTTCATCGACATTGATAATCCACGTCGAAAGTTGTGAAAAATACTCCAACGAAAACCTTCTATTGAAATTCCCATTTTTGGGCCAAATTGATTTTCTTAACTCACTGTAAACAAAACAAATAGCACTTGTACATCAAAATCTTGTGACTACGTTTATGCTAAAAAATGTAAAATTTTATTATGATTTCAGCATTAGTGTTGCCAGTTCCAGAAATATAAATAGTATCCCTCGTATGTATGACTCATAACATACTGAGACCAACGAGACAAAAGAAAAGCGTGAAACAGGTTTGGTTAATTCTATAAAAATAACACAGCAACTCAAAAGTTATCCCCTCATCCATTAACAAGTAATACACTCATAAAAAAAGTTAAAAATTTTTAAATTTTTAATTTTAAATTGCTAAAATAACAGGAAATACTACCTGAATTTGCGCCAACAGAAATTTCAATAATATGGTCTGCTAAATTTGGGTGACCTAAATTTTAGGTAAAAAAGTTAGTTCACATACAATAATTTATAAGAAACTAGCGGGTAAGCCCGCTAGATTTAGCGGCGTGCCTTAAGCCTAGTTTTTTGGATGTCAGTTAATGTAATTTGTTTGGTATAGGAATTAAATATTTTTATGAAAATAATATACAATGTTTTTTATTAATGTAAAAATCTTCAAAATAAAAGCCCCCTTCGATGAGAATGCTTATTAGGAGCTTATATAAAAAAATAAATAATTTCAAAAATTATTATTCAGAGGAAGCTAAGGTTAAAACAAATTTTCTACTTTTTAAGTAAAAATAAAATCAAATAGACACACTTAATAATTAATAATAAATAACGATGACGATGTAAGAGCTGTGGTGTAATGGTTAGCGCGTTGAACTGTTACACATGTGGTTGCGGGTTCGATCCCCAGCGACCGCAACATCAATTTGGAAAAATAATGTGTATGATTTTTTTATCCCTAATACAGTGTCCTCCTTCACTATTCCCATAGCACTTAACCCCACCGAAGTAAAATAATATAACGGGCTATGAAATGAACAGTCTCAACAAAAGTTCGCCAACTCACCATCAAATGGCGCGCAACAACTGTTCTAAAATTCAACATCTCGCGCAATTATAGTGTTGCCATATTTGAAGCCTCTCATCTTTCACCACCTCCTATCTCTTCTTTATCCGCTTTCCAAATAAAGCAACACGTTAATTAATAGGAAGAATTTATTAAATTTCAAATTGTTCAAAAGCTATTTCCACAAAAAAAAGTTTACACAAAAAAAACTGTGTTGCACAAAAAAAGTGTTTCCACAAAAAAAGTGTTTCCACAAAAAACTGTTTCCACAAAATAAAGTGTTTCGAAAAAAAAGTGTTTCCACAAAAAAAAAGTGTTTCCACAAAAAAAAGTGTTTCCACAAAAAAAAACTGTTTCCACAAAAAAAAAGGTGTTTTTACAAAAAAAAAAGTTTCCACAAAAAAAATGTTTCCACAAAAAAAAGATGTTTCCACAAAAAAAAAGTGTTTGCACCAAAAAAAAATGTTTGCACAAAAAAAGTGTTTCAACAAAAAAAAAGTTTCCACAAAAAAAAATTACCCAAAAAAAAGTTTATAGAAAACAAAAAAAAAAGTTTCAACAAAAAAAAAAGTTTCCATAAAAAAGTGTTTCTAAAAAAAACTTTTTCCAAAAAAAAAAAAAAAATATTTCAAAAAAAGTTTCCATAAAAAAAAATTTTTCCACAAAAAAAAAAAATCCACAAAAAAAAAGTTTACACAAAAAAAAATATTTCAAAAAAAAAAAGTTTCCACAAAAAAATTGTTTCCACAAAAAAAAGTGTTGCCACAAAAAAAAATTGAGATGAGATAGGATTAGGGTTTGGGATTTCCCGGACTTTTTTATTTCCAGGGAAACGGGAATGAAAAAATTTGATTCCCGGGATTTGAACAAAATTGTTAATGAAAACCACCTATATAAGTAATTTTTGTTAAAAAAAAAACACTATTTCAGTACAAATGCAGTCTGTGTAGTGAGAATTCAAAGTAAAAAATATCAGAATGTTGAACATTTGATTTCACATAGATTACTCGCAGCACTGCCAAATGAATTGCATGATTCCAGCAGAAGCACCTACTACTGGACTGTCGGAAACAAACCGTTTCATCACACTTGGCCCATTAGATATGGTGGCCACAATGTTATTTTCCAAAGACAAATAAAACTCTTCTAGTCTTATTTCTACAATTCTTCTTATTTCATCAGCATTACATCTTCCTGATATATAAACCAACCCCAGGTTATAAAATTAATTATTTCCGTTTATACATATGTTCAAATATCTCTTTTGTGATATTCTTGTCCATTCATCTAAGATTATAGTAAATCTCCTATTGTTAGAAATATTGCTCGATATTTCTTTTATCATGATACAGTAATTTAATATAAGGTTAAGATTTAGCATTTTTTTAAATCTTTTAGCATGAAAAAAATGTATCTAGCATTTTTTTCAGCATTTTTCAAAAAAAATTTATCATATTTTTAGCATTTTTTAGTTTTATTTTGTGTTTTTTTTTAGAATATTTTGAATTAATTTGAATTTTTGCTATAAAAATATTATTGATGTTGTTTCCGATTTAAAAACGCAAGAAACACATCAACCTTTTTCCACGGTTCTCGTTTAACAACTGAACTGGGATTTTTATAGTTTTGTAATAACATATTAAAAGTGGTACTTTTAATTATTTTTATTTTTTTTTTTCACTATTTGAATTAAATTTTACGTTTTTTTTTACTTTTAGAGTAAGTACTAGAAACTATTTTTATACGTACACATTAATTACACTGTGCTAGTCTCAAATTTTAACAAGCTGGGAACCCTACTGGTAAAGCTAATTCGAATATGCTGAATTCAATAGTGATAGCAGTTTTTCAAAGTTAGCGCTCGTATTCGCAATTAAAAATTTTGACGCTAAAGTACCAAAAACATTTTATTTTTATACTTCTGGGGTCAGTTTTAATTGTAAATTTATTAAATTGGATTAAATATGTACAATATTAAGGAAGTTGTAATTTTTTTTCACAAAATTTTTTTTCTATATTTTTTTTTCGCGAAATTTTTTTTCCTAAAACAATTTTTTCTGCAAATAAAAAGTGCAATGTTACGTTATTTTGTGTATATGTATAGGGTTTAGAAAAATATTTAATAGTTATTTCTTTCGAAAAAAATCAAAAATCAAGAAAAAAAATGTTTCTGGGGGAAAAAATAGCGAAAAATTGTATTTAACAGAGTTGAATTGATTGAAATTCAAAAATAATCCCAAAAGTATAAAAAATATTGTTTTATGGTACTTTAATATTAAAATTTTAAATCGGCATGCCGGACTTTAACTTTTTTACTCGTTTTACTTTATTTTCTTGTTATGGTGAAGGAGTGATTTTGCACAAAAATACTCCAATTTCAGTAAAAAAAAATAATAATTTAAAGAATAGAGTTTAAAATAGAATTGCAAAATGTTCATAAGGTTCGTTTTTAATATTTGCAATTTTTAATGTTTTTTTTAGGTTTGGGTCATAGAGGATAGCGGATAGCGTTTGTGATAAATAGCGTGTTCCTATCTTTTAAGAATTTCAGTGAATTTTGATTTTTTACTGTAGCACCTGTACACTTTTTCATTTAATCATACCAAAAATCTTTTAATGTAAACCAACACCACAAAAAGTGTTAAACCTGACCGCGAAAATAATTTTTTAAAGAATTTCATGCAGAAAAGCCAAAAGATGCAGAAATTTGAAAACGATAAAAACCATTAAATTAATTTGGAGTAGATAAATTAAATCAGAATATGAAATTCATATTACCCGCCAAAGTATTCCACATTACCACCTATTTTAGAATTAAAACATTTTGGGGTACTTTTGTTTATCCGCATTTAAGGTTTTGAGATAACATATTCTCAATGACACAGTTGGGAAATCAAATAATAATAAATTTATTTTAAAGTAGTTTTGAACTTTTTTTTACAGGAATAAACTGTTGAATTGTTTTTAATTTATCTTATAATATTAGTTAGTAAAAAGAAATGAATTCACAATTATAGATGACTTATTTTAAGTTTAATTGTAAAGTCACTAAAATAATTTTTTTTTAACAAATTGAAACATTTTTTTATGTTTTTTTAGTATATTTTTTTAGTTTTTAGCATTTTTTAGCATTTTTATGAAAAAAATCTAGCATTTTTTCCTAAATAAGTTTTGGCAACACTGCTCATCACACACATTAAAATACACTCACTAGAAATTTTCTAATTTGTATTGGTCGGCAAACTAGCACATCACCATCAACCACCATCAATCACTATACACTAGCACCCCTACCGTTTTCTTTTGAAAACACAAATATTAAAAAAGTTGCCGATAAATTTATCTATATTAGCTGATACATTGTCAAAATCATTTATAAAAAAATAGCTAAATATCAGGAGGAAAACTTAGTTCAAGTACAGCAGAAATATGTTTTTGTGGTGAAATTGGATAACTAGCTAAACAACGGATTTAAACGAAAACAACAGGAAAAATTAGTTCAACTGAATTAGAACGCGTTTAACAGACTTTTGTACTAACTTTTTTTATGAGTGTACGAATAATAATCATTACACTGCTACACTCAAAAAAATAAGTTAGTAGAAAAATTAGTAAAATGTCCGTTATATCACTAGTTTTCAACAACTTTTTTGCTAAAATTGTGTTTATAACAAAAGTTTTACACTAAAAAAAAGTCAGTAAAGTCAGCAAAAAATGTTGCTGTGTCAGCAAACTTTTAGTCAGGAGGATGCTTGCAAAAAAGTTGGTAATTTCAGCAAAAGTAGTTTCCAGAAAATCAGCGAGCTGATTTTTACCAAAAAAAAATAGTAATCTCAGAAAAAGTTTTGCTTACACTTAGTCGATTGCTAATGAAAAAATTCTTGCTAAATTAACTAAACTTTTTGCTGGTTATTAGTAGACTGAAAAAACTCAAAAAATTTGTATAGAAATTTTACTTTAGTTAATTTATTTTCTGAAAATTTAGTTTAGTGCTAAAAAAATATAACTAAAACTTTTGCTGAAAACGGCAGGAAAAAAAATTTCTGAAAACTAGTACACTTGATTTCAAGTAATTGAAAATTTTCAATTACAATTACAAATAAATTTAGTTGAAAGAACGGTGTCGAAAAAGTGGCGATTTTTGCCGAGGGAGGAAGAAGTAAAAGACGACTGCTGTTTTAATAAGTCGACTGTGCTGAACTTAAATATGGCCACATTAATTCTCTAAACCCATGAGAAATATAAAAAAATCGCTCATATTTGGGAAAATTACCTTAGATTTTTCATACGGCATTTTTAAACAGCTGCGTTTTTTAAACGGCTTTTTATATTTTCAAAATTCCTTCTGACTTAGGTTTTGAACAAGTTAAGAATTTTAAATTAAATTAAAAAATTTTAGTTTCGAAATTAAAAAATGTTAGTTTCGAATCTTATATGCCGTTAGTTACTTAAGATAATATCAAAAAACTATTTTATTTTTATTAACAAATGTGTAGATGAAATAAAAAATGCCAGCCAACCTTTTTCAGTAAATTAATGTAATTTTTATATTTTTTTAAAACTAGGGAAGTAAATCAAAAAAACGTTGCAGTAAGCATTTTTAATTGAGTTTGTATCTGTAAATACAATATTTGTATCTGTAAAATATAGCGATAAAAGGAAAACTGAAGTTAATAGATCTATATTAGCAGATTTTAATAACCTATCTATGGCCGACATCTCTTCAGTACGAAAAAAATTATCCTAAAAAAACTAAGCGAAAATTTCCAAAATTTGAGTCGTTTTTTTCCTTTGGTGGCCTTTGTATCACTTACTGTAAATATATTTTGTTTCTCTAAAGTCGCTTTTAAAGGCCCTGCACTGTGTGCCAGGATAGCCGTTTTTTGGCCAAAAGTACAATTCAGGTAAAGGGAAAATATGTTTATATATTCAAAATCTAGGATTGTTGAAATATTATATAATTGTGGTTACTCGTTGTTAGTTGGCGAGAGTCCAAAGTAAAAGTTTTTTTAATTTTGTGACATTTTTTATTTTCGAACGATACAATAAAAAAATCATAAATGAACAATATTTTGTTTCAAAAACAATCTCCAATTATAAAACTGAAACTAGTTCTCAAAAAAAAAAAAAAAAAAACCTGTTAAGTATTTACGAGAAAAGTAACAAAATTATTAACTTTACCTCAAAAATGTGGGTTTTTTTTTAAAATCCTAAATTTTCAAAAAAAGCTCCAAAATGTTTCAAGAGATATTTGAAAAACTTTAATGCCAATGTGTTCCATAAAATGTCTTCTATCTAGGTTTTTGCGACCGTTTGCGACCGTTCATAAACTTTAGAGTCTTTGGCCTTTAACTGAAAAAGTACCTTCATTTCTCGCTGATTTCCAGCATTCCAGAGTTTTAGTAAAAACTAAAAAATAGCACTAAAAATTACCTTAAATGAAGGTTCTGGTATTCTCACACAGACTAGCCCCCTAAAGTCCAGGTTTGTGGAACATTTGAGTGCCGATTCTGAATAAGTACGAAATTAACCCTTAAACACATTTTAAGTTTTGACTTATTTCTGGCATTGAAGTTAAATTTTCAACTTTGATGTCTTCAGAGACTTACAGTAGAATTTTACGACGAATATTTTTGAGGAACATTTTAACCCCCTAACTCTTCAAGTTATGGGTCTTTTCTGAAACTTTTCAAAAAGGGCCAGAAGAGACCTTTTAATTGCAGAGTTAGAGGGTTAAATTGTTCCACAAAAATGTCCCTCGTAGTGCTTTACATAAGTTCGCTGAACATATTCTATAACTAAAATTGAAGATTCACATGGTTTCCTATGCCGATTCACAATAAACATTTTCAAAAGAGGGGAAATTTTAACCCCCCAAAAACATAGGGCCAGACGAAAACTTTTAAAACGCCGATACACTCATATTTTTCTTTGGTCCCTCTGCCATAATTAGTTGTCATCAGAATTTTTTTTGTACAGTGTAATTTATTTTTTAATAAACAACAATTTTAAATTTAAGGCAGCCATATTGGATCCACAATGTTGAATTTTTAGAATTTGATTTCCTATTCGTAATCTGCTACCCAAAAACTTCCCCTGGTGGAAATTTGAAGTAAATCAGGCGACATAAGAAATTTAATGAACAAATTTTTTGCCGCCATATTGGATCCGCCATTTTGAATTTCAAAATTTTAATTTCAGATATTTAATCAGCGGATACTAGACCTATATAATTGATTATTTTAAGTCCAATATAATAAAAACTAAAAATTAATGGCCGCCATATTGGATCCGCCATTTTGAATTTTATATTTTTTATTTCAGATTTGTGATCAGCAACAACCAAACCCCCCTTTGTTATATCTTTTAGTCTCATATACTCAATATTCTAGTTTTGGCCAAAATTCAATGATGCTGGCCCACAGTGCCCTGGTTAGTAGATTACATTGATATATAATCATTAAGATCATTAAAATCGGATCAATAATGTGATTTTAATGATCATAATTAATAAATCATAATTGAATATGCCGTGCAGTGATTTTCGCAAATCATGGCTACCCTATGATTCCGATATAGGCAATATGGGTCATACACTCAAAAAAAAGTATAACTTTTTATTAAAGACAAAATGTCTTTAAATTAAGGATACGGAATTTTCCTTAACTTAAGAAAAATTTCTTTAAAATAAAGAAAAAATCCTTAGTATAAAGAAAAATTTACTATTTCTAAGTACAACGTAAAATCCTCCTTTCTTAAAATAAAGAAATTTTTTTCCTTATTTTGACACTCATGATTTGTCTTTAATTTTTGTAAGAAATTCCTTTGCATGTGTACGAAATTATTAAATTTAATGATAAATTTCTTATTATAAAGATTTTCTATACTTGAACCAAGCAAGCAAATAATGTTGTCGAAAAAATGGTTTTAAAGACATAAAAAGACATAACTTCTTTAATTTATGTCCATAATTTTGGATTTACTTAAATTAAGTATAGAGTTTTATTTAAACCAGTTACATTTTTTTGCACAAGATAAGGAAACATATACTCGTATTAACTCAAGAATATAATTTTATATTTTTTAATGCTATAAAAGATATAATTTTAAAGATAGTTTCTTTAAATTACAACTTAAAAATTTGAGCAGAGTCTCAGAAATGATTTCCTCAAACTAAAGAAAAATATAATTGGTTTAATGAATGTTAGCATTGAGTTAAGGCAATTTTTCCTTAAATGTAGATTCAAAAAAAGGGATAACTTTTTACTGAAGACAAAATATCTTTAAATTAAAGATACGGAATTTTCCTTAATTTAAGAAAGATTTCTTTAAAATAAAGAAAAAAATCTTTAATATAAAGAAAAATTTACTTTTTATTGAAAACAAAATGTCTTTAAATTAAGGATACGGACTTTTCCTCAATTTATGAAAGATTTCTTTAAAATAAAGAAAAAAATCTTTAATATAAAGAAAAATTTACTATATCTGAGTACAACGTAAAATCCTTTTTTATTAAAATAGGGAAATTTTTTCCTTATTTGAACCCTTTTGATTCGTTTTTAAATTGTGTAAGAAATTCCTTTGTATGTGTACGAAATTATTAAATTTAAAGAAAAATTTCTTATTGTAATGATTTTATATACTTAAACCAAGCAAGCAAAAAATGTTGTCGAAAAAATAGTATTAAAGACATAACTTCTTTAATTTATGTCCATAATTTTGGATTTACTTAAATTAAGTAGAGAGTTTTATTTAAATCAGTTACATATTTTACACTAGATAAGAAAACATATACTCGTATTAACTCAAGAATATAATTTTATATTTTTTAATGCTATAAAAGATATAATTTTAAGGATAGTTTCTTTAAATTACAACAAGAAAAATATAATTGCATTAATGAATGTTAGCATTGAGTTAAGGCAATTTTTCCTTAAATGTTCACTCAAAAAAAAAACATAACTTTTGATTGAAGACAAAATTTATTTAAATTAAAAATATGAAATTTTCCTTAATTTAAGGAAAATTTCTTTAAAATAAAGAAAAGATCTTTAATATAAAGACAAATTTACTATTTTTAAGTACAAGGTAAAATTATCTTTTTTTAAAATAGGAGAACTTTTTCCTTTTCATTGAAGACAAAATGTCTTTAAATTAAGTATACACCATTTTCCCTAATTTAAGAAAAATTCCTTTAAAATAAAGAAAAAATCTTTACTATAAAGAAAAATTTACTATTTCCAAGTACAAGGTAAAATTCCTTGATTCGTTGATTTTAGTAAATACATACATATAACCTGGTGTCTTCAAATGCGATAAATTATATGATATGAAATGTCAAAACCATTGCAGAGAAACATCAAGATGATATCAATTGCAAAGTGATGGAAAACACTTGACCATTTCATGGCTAAGAATATCGTAAATTTTTCTTCGAAAAACACAACATTTTTTCAGCCACTAATTTTTATCTACAAATAATAAATAATTTAACTTTTCCCATTCCTTTTTATCAAATTTTCTGTTATTTTTTTTTATAAAATTAAAAGGAAAAGTGACATATGATGGCAGGCATCATTGCCAGAGCCGCTTGCATGTCAGCGATATCATTATATTGGAATAAAATTGAAATTGTGATGAAATCATTTTGACAATTGCTTGCTATCATTTTATTGCATGTCAAGACACTAGGAAGTATATTCCATTAACCTAGTGTCGTATCAAAATTTTTTAGCCATTCCCATTCCCATTTTTTTGTGAATGTGTGTGTTTGTGTGCGTGTTGACATCGTGCAATTCGTATTTACAAAATTTTTTGATATTTTCTGTTCTCTACTTAATGTTCCTTAATGTATGGGCAGCTTTAGATATTTTTTGTTTCCAAACTCAATGTTCCTTCGTGTATACTCTGCTTAATTTTAGAATTTCATTACACATTTTATTGCATTTGTAGACACTAGGTAAAAAAAACAACCCCAATGTGGTTTCTGTGACGAATGTTCTCTTCCATGAACTGTTATTTTCGCTCTTTAATTTTAGCATTTCTTTGAGTAACACTGTTGCCAATTTAGCTATTTTCTTGTCTAACCTAGCGATATTTCAACAGATTTCGCGGGATTAAATATGACTTTAACTATTAGTGGGAAAACTAGCGTTTTTTTAAAGTCAATCCTGACGTTTTCTTTGCGCGTTTTATAAAATTATTTCCTTATCAGAATTGTTGATATATATATTATTATTTAGCGATTTATCGCAAAATTTTTAAACAACACTTGAAAAGTTTGAAAAATTTAACGATTTATTGTTTAAGAAACATTTAAATTGTATTTATCGCTACATTTTTGAAGTTGAAAGAATAATATTATATTATGGATTAATGAATGTTACCATTCAGTTAAGGCAATTTCTCCTTAACGGTAGTCTTAATATTATAAAATAATTTTAAATATTTTGTTAAAATATCACATAAAATTTATGCTGAAAAAACAACCTTAGTTATTTCTGTTAAGGCAATATTTTCATTAAATACATACTTATGTTAATGGCAAAGTAACATGTTAATAGCAATATTACTAATTTTAGTAAATATATATGTTCATAAATTACATCAGGGATGAAAAATTAGATTATTGAAATGGTACTGAAGCTTAATCAGAATAGTACTTTTCCGAAACCGACTGTACCTTTTTAAATAAAGCTTCAGCGCCAAACCAAAATCAATAAAAAAGAATTATAAAAAACTTAAAAACTAAAGGCTTTTTAAAAATAATTGTGATTTTCTACATTTCTCGTAGAGTTTGTGTTAAATTTGTCATCTCTAATATTGTTGGCACTAATTTTTATCATAAAAGTACTATCTCTAGTTGTCAAGGATTTGTTTTTATTAAAATTTTTGTATTTCAAAGAATAATTTTTTCTCTAAATAACAAAATGTGCAACTGAAATGTTCAATAATGTTACAAGACATTTTAAAAATTGTTACTAATTAAAAAAAACTTGTGTATGACAGCAATTGTCAATGGTCTAGAGATTACATTTCGTAGACTTATACAGAGCTGCATTTTCATAAAATCTCGAGACTTTTCTATCCCGTGTAGGTTTGCCTTTAAATTCTGAATGTAGAAAATCACAATTTTCGCATATGTTTTTGTCATGCTTAGAAAATTTAATAACTGCTAGGGATATCTTAATTGGCACAACATTGTTCGTTGCAATTTAAGAACTAGGAAAAAAACACACAATGGTTTTTTAATACATTTTGGAAAAAACAAACTACTTTCAGTTTAAGTAATTCGCTCCGAAAAACCACCAAAAAATCCAATTAATTTCGGTAATAATGCAGAAAGTAAGACGACGAATCATTCTAGAATATATTATTTAAAAAAATTAAAACTAAAATTCATAGATACTTTTTTAGCTGCCTACACACTAGCGAACATTCCATTCCACATGGCCATTTTTTTACGAATGTTGAAATGTGTATAGCATTGTGTCATGTTGACCTTCGTGTTTACAAAATTTTTTGATATTTTTTGTTTCCAAACTCAATTTTTCATCGTGTGTATCGATGTTACTGTTTTTGCTGTATTTAGGTCATTGAGAGCAGTCACGCTATTAAGAGCTTTTGTAATTACGCATTTGAGAAAATGAAAATGACGACAATTATAAATAATGAAAACTGCTATAATTTTATAAATGAATATATTTACGAGAATTATGGGACATAAAATGTGATAACTAAAAAAATAAAACTAAAAAAACAGCAGCATATGGAAAACTAACAATTAACAAATTCATTAATTTGATTTTCTTCCGCCCATATTTCATGTGATCAGTTCTACAAACAAACAAAATTGATGTTTCGTTTGAGATTTTGTTGTCGTGTGTGCATCGTCTGTATAAAAAAATGAAAAAAGTAGAAACACATGTTCCGTCACTCATGTTCCCTAGTGTGTGGGCAGCTTTTGAGAGCAAACCTGTTCCCAACTGACCTCATGCTCCCCTTTATAATTGTCTTTTGAAAAAAGAGATTGTAATGAATTTTTCCGTTGAAATATTATATTCTTACGATTCTTTGATTAATAAATTATTAATTATTCCCATTAAAAAATTAAAAACATTTTCTAAAATTTCAGATTTGCTTTTTCAAATTAAAAAAGTACTAAAGTACAGCATTTTCCATCCCTGAGCTGTATTATAAAAGAACAACCCTATATTGTTCGTATAACGAATGTGATCGTCCATGATACAACCATACTAGGTAGATGCATTAGAACAACAAACAACAACAAAAAATGTAATCGGCTACTTTTGATACATAGCGAAAGCATACGAAGAAATCCCTGAACTGTCATAATAAAACCCTGAACTGCCAAACTCTCCCTAATGCATCTACCTAGTATGGTAGATGCATTGGTGCTCGTCAATGAACAGTTATTTTTGCTCTTCTATTTTAGTATTTCTCTGACCAGTAATGCCAACAATTTCTCAAATAATTTATAGACCAGAACCAAAAAATCGCTACCAAATTACTAGATTTATAAATAATGCAAAAATTAATATCATCGAAAAGTGGTACAAAAACTTATGTATTTTTTCTCACATATTGAATATGTTCATACAAATTTTACGATTTACCTTCAAATTATCAATATCGACTTTCATTAAATTAATAATATGGTCAAAATACTCAATAAAGACCGTTGTACGTTGGAAAAATACATGATAATTTCTAATGAAAATATGGATTTTTAGACAATTTATATTTTTTATAAAAAAAAAAAAAAATTTATAAAAAAAATATCAATATGTTAAGCTTATAATATTTTAAAACAAATAACAAAACACATTAAAGGTTAGCGCTAAATCACAAAAAACATTTAATTAGCGATTTTAACATACTTTTTCTATGTTAAAGTCGTTAATTTTTTTCAGTAAAATACCAACTTTTTATATTTTAAGGCTTGTATTCACAAAAATGTTTTGAATTATTTTACAGTTTAATAAAACAAATCAACATGTAAAACAATAACAAAAATTCTTCACTAAGCCTCTAATAAGACAAAAAGTTTTTTATTAATAAGCATGTAAAGATATAAAAAAGATATACGGTGAATAACAAAGAAATAAGAGCTGTGAGAATAACAGCAATCAAAGAGCAAAGCTAAGCAGCGTTGCCACAAGCGAAATTGGCAATTACCCAGAAGTGTAGACAAACTTTCCCAAATTTATAAAATTACCCATGACTTTAACAGATTTTTTTTACAATTTGAACTCCTAAGATAGTGGTAAATAACCAAAACATCATATGGAAACTTATCAATATATGGGTATTCGCTATTACAACCTGAATTAAATTATTTGATTTAAATTGAGCGAAAATAAATATAAATTCCACTCAATGAAGTTTAAAGTTTGAGTGCTAATGTGCTTTCGTTGTAATATAGCATAATTTTTGAAGTTTAACCCATAGAAAGTTGTCAAATTTACGATAAATGGTCTTTTGTGAATTAATTTACTGAATTTTTAATTCAGAATAATTAAATTAAGTAACTAATTCTTGAAATTTTTATTTTGTATTCCAAGAAAAAATATTTTTTTGAAAACTCCTAAATCTAAGAGAATTTTTAAATAGTTTAGGTGAATTCTAAAAAATTACATGGCATCACTCATCACTAACCATTCTAAAGTTGGTGCAGTGGTGCCAGACTTTTTTGGCAAAAAATCGTCAAAAATGCAAAACAAAAGTCGTCAAGAATTTTGTAACAAATCATCAAAAAATCGACAGCGGTAATATATCATAAAAACAGAAGTTATACTTATTTTTCAATCAAAATTGTTTTATAAAACTGAGTAACAGTTCATTTGACCTGCTTGCCAAAATTAGTACTGAATTTAGACTGATCAGAAACTACCTAGTTTTTGTACAAAACTAGTTTTTGTTCGTTTTTTATGTATGCGTTTTGACAAGTAAGAACTAGCAACGTCTAAAAACTAGGTAGTTTTCGTACAAAACTAGTTTTTGCTTATTTTTTATATATACGTTATGACAATTAAAAACTAGGAAGACCCAAAAACTGGGTGGTTTTTCCTAAGTCTAAATGCAGTATAAGATTCCTAAAAAGTTTTCTAATTCTGAATATTTGTTGACTGCACTACTGATATAAATTAATTTGAAAAAAATGGTTACCTACATCAGACCCAATAATCGCTAGAAAATCTCCAGATTTATAAACAATGCAAAAAATGAACGATTGTATTGGTAGATTATCAAAAATTGTTCTTCTAGCCAGTAATAAGGGTTATTTGTTCTAAAAAGTATAATAAATATGTTCATGAAAATAGTTGTAGTCAACTTAAAATATAACAGCAACAAATTACGATTTAACTTCAAATAATCAATATCGATTTGAAATGAATTAATACCAGACATTTATTATCGAAATGTGGATTTTTAGAAAGTTTTTATGAAAATCGTTTTAGAAGTTCTTTTTAATAATAAAAAAGAATATCAATAATATGTCCCTTTATTTACATGCTAGTTTTTACTATTTTTATTAATTTTTTTCATTTTTATATCGTTTTCAAAGAGATATTTGCAAATTTTTTAATTCAGTTGTTTCGATTTACTACTTTTGTTATAATTTTCTTGCGTTCCATATGAAGAGCAATTCCTTTTTGGCAATTAGTACTTTCGTAGTTTACTATTTTTACTAGAATTGTAAAGTGATCTGAAAAATTTGGTGATTTTCATGACTGGTACAAAAAATGTAGTACAAACAAATTTTGTTTGAAGAATTTCTCGGTAAGAAGATCAAATTTTAGGGCATAAGTTCTTTTATTCTAGTTTAAAGTCAAAATAAAATTGGATCTGATTGTATTTGGTGCGCCAGATCCAACATTTGTCCACAATTTTGGGATTCAATTATTAAAACTTATATTGATTCAATTTTGATTCTATGGAATTATTTTTTTAAAGGATAATTGATAGATATAAATATAAATCAAGGCAGGTATTTTTAATTAAATTGATTTGTAGAAAGTGTGATTTGCTGTTTGATACTGTGAAAAACGCCACAAAATTCAAATTGCACCTTTGAATAAGTTATTGATTGATTTAAGTAGAAAATAATTCAATCAATGAAATGAGTTATGTGAATTTATTCGTTTAAAATTTGATCAGATTTCAAAATAGAGATAAACTACGTTCTCACTGCGGAAAATTTTCAGTTTTCGTTAATTGAAAATATTTTGAAACTCACCTGTTCTCACTACAATTGTTGATAGTTATTGTATTTTGGGAAGTTATTTGGCAAATATGAATGCAATGAAAATGGCGAAAAAATCATGGAACACTTCAACAATGTAAAAAAGAGTTTAAATATTTATTTGTCCTTAATTGTTTAACAACATAAATATATTTAATAAAAATTTAAAATAAAATGAAATTATTATTGTTTTTGACATTCCTTCATTTTCTTTTAATATTTCCAATCAGAGATGTAAAAAACTTTAAAACCATTATTTTTACCACAACTTGCTAGGAAATTTTGTTATTTTATTTTTATTTATTGAAAAATTTAGTATATCACATACAACAAGATAAAAATCTTTTTAATTACAGTATGTGATCTTATAATGTTTATATTATTTTGTAACAAATGATTTTTAACTAAAATTAAATGATAAAATTTCACTTTAATAATATTAGGTGCAATAAAATTAAATACATATAGTGACATTGAAATACATTAAATTTGATTTAAAAATAGGGAACAAACGATTACAAGTTACTACGTACTGATTATTTAAGAACTTGAAGAGTATTTTTTTAAATCGTACATCGTTGCCTATTAATTGTATACTAAGGGGTAGAGAGTTCCAAAGATGTTCAACATTTATCAGAAAGTGCCAATCAGAATTTAAAGTACAACGAAAAGTGAAAATTATTGTCCTGGTTCTTCCGGATAAAGCAAAATGAAGATATCTATAAAGTTTATTTGGTTCTTTTGTATATATAATTTTATGCAGGAGAATTAATGGTTTAATCTTATAGCGAATTAATCACTATTTTCGATGGAAATCTAACAAAAATTTGGGATTTCAAACAGATTTCCCATAGGAAATGAAATCCCAATTTAATTTGGATTTCATAAAAATCTCATCGAAATCCAAATTGAAATCCAATTTTTCTCCCATATTTACAGAAAAGTAGGGAAGTTTGCACAAAAAACGGCAACATTTAGCAGGTGTTTATGTCATAAAAAATTAATAAATAATAAATTTTAGTAACTTAAAAAACTTAAAGAATAACATACTAAAGTCTGTTATTTTTAATTGAAAGAAATATTTAAAATTGAAAACGGCTATTTTTTGTATCCGAAGAAGAGAAACTATGCAAAATCATTTGATGGCGCCGGCAGACCACTGACAAAACATTGAATATTTCAGCTTTTAACTAATCATCCCTATACTAAAACACATTTTTTAGCAAATATAACATTGTATCTTTCATAATATAAATGATTTTTAAGTTCCGCCATTTAATAAAGTGGTTTTTAGAAAATCTTTTAATTTTGGTTATTTTGTAAGGTTAGTTTGATTGTTTACAAAAAAATTGTTGTTGGATAATCGAAATCCCATTCATCTGTCAAATATTCGAATGTAAACGATATAGATTTCGAATTGGATTTCAAATGAAATCTAGTGAACATTTTAACAATATAAATTCAATATTAAGCAAATCGTCAAAACTAATACCATGCAAGGACTTTGAATAAGAAGAGGTTCTATCATATCTATTTATCGCATAAACATACCACATTTATCCCTCAGATTTGTATTTTAAATGCAGGAGTATTCAAAAATTCTTTCGCCGAAAACACATTACTATCGAGTTTTAGTTTTAAAAAGAGAACGCGTTTTCATGCTCACAGTATAGGCTTTAAGTTATTGATAAAAATGCAATGTCAAAGAGTTCTTATTTAATATGCGAAAACGTGTATTTTTAAATGCTTTGGAACGCAAACTCATTAAACGAGTTTTCGTCTTCAGTATGAATGGTGAATTAAGGAGAGTTTTCAAAGAGAGAGTTCAAAAGGTTATAAAATTATTTCTTTCAGTGTTTTGCTTTAAATTTGTTAAACAAATCTGTAATTTTCAGAAATCGTCAAAATTAATTAAAATTTTAGCAAAAAATTTTCAATCTTCATTTAATAATTTTTCACCAAATAAATCGTCTAAATGACGTAAAACCGTCACATCTGGCACCGCTGAGTTGGCGTTGCAAAATGCAGATCTGAAATCTTTTAGTTTTCGTTTATCACTTGACGAACTTGGTTGTGTCTGTCGGTAAGTACTATTTATATTTAGTTAATAAATAAAAGTGTTAAAATAAAAGTGTTAAAATAAAAGTCATAAAAAAAGTTATAATTAAAAAAATTTTAAATAACACACAAAGCAACAGCAAGGAAAACAATCTTGTTTTTACTTTGTCTGTAATTTGCAAATTTAATGCCATTTTTTTATTGCATTTGAAGCAGAGGTCCAATCTGCGCGATTATTTGTGATTTCGAGCCGCCTCCGATTTTAGCGGCTGATTTCGGCTAATATTTGTTAGCCGTCTAATTAACTTGTACCTTTTAATAAAAAGTACCTTTTATAAAAAGTACATTTTATAATATACCTTTTATAAAAACTAGCTTTAATAAAAAAGTGTTTTTATGAAAAAGTACCTTTTATAAAAAAGTACGTTTTATAAAAAAGTACGTTTTATGAAAAAGTACCTTTTATAAAAAGTACCTTTTATAAAAAAGTGCCTTATAAAAAAGTACGTTTTATAAAAAAGTACCTTTTATAAAAAAGTACCTTTTATAAAAAGTATATTTTATTAAAAAAAAATCCTTTTATAAAAAAGAGCCTTTTACAAAAAAGTACCTTTTATAAAAAAGTACCTTTTATAAAAAAGCACCTTTTATAAAAAAGTACCTTTTATAAAAAAGTACCTTTTAAAAAAAGTACCTTTTATAAAAAAGTACCTTTTATAAAAAAGTACCTTTTATAAAAAAGTACCTTTTATAAAAAAGTACCTTTTATAAAAAAGTACGTTTTATAAAAAAGTACCTTTTATAAAAAAGTACGTTTTAAAAAAAGTACCTTTTATAAAAAAGTGCTTTTTATAAAAAAGTACCTTTTATAAAAAAGTACCCTTTTATATAAAGCGCATTTTTAAAAAGTAATTTTTATAAAAAAGTACCTTTTATAAAAAAGTATGTTTAATAAAAAAGTACGTTTTATAAAATAGTACCTTTTATAAAAAGTACCTTTTATAAAAAGTACCTTTTATAAAAAGTACCTTTTATAAAAAAGTACCTTTTATAAAAAAGTACCTTTTATAAAATAGCACCTTTTATAAAAAAGTACGTTTTATAAAAAGTACCTTTTATAAAAAAGCGCTTTTTATAAAAAAAGTACCTTTTATAAAAAAGTACCCTTTTATAAAAAGCGCATTTTTAAAAAGTACCTTTTATAAAAAAGTATGTTTAATAAAAAAGTAAGTTTTATAAAATAGTACCTTTTATAAAAAGTACCTTTTATAAAAAGTTCCTTTTATAAAAAGTACCTTTTATAAAATAGTACCTTTTAAAAAAAAAGTACCTTTTATAAAAACTACCTTTTATAAAAAGTACCCTTTCTAAAAAGTACATTTTATAAAAAGTATCTTATAAAAAAGTACCTTTTATAAAAAGTACCTTTTCTAAAAAAGTACCTTTTCTAAAAAAGTACCTTTTCTAAAAAAGTACCTTTTCTAAAAAAGTACCTTTTCTATAAAAGTACCTTTTATAAAAAAGTACCTTTTATAAAAAAGTTCCTTTTATAAAAAAGTACCTTTTATAAAAAAGTACCTTTTATAAAAAAGTACCTTTTATAAAAAGTACCTTTTATAAAAAGTACCCTTTATAAAAAGTACCTTATATAAAAAGTACCTTTTATAAAAAGTACCTTTTATAAAAAGTACCTTTTATAAAAAGTACCTTTTATAAAAAGTACCTTTTATAAAAAGTACCTTTTATAAAAAAGTACCTTTTATAAAAAGGTACCTTTTATAAAAAAGTACCTTTTATAAAAAAGTGCGTTTTATAGAAAAAGTACCTTATAAAAAAGTATCTTTTATAAAATAGGACATTTTGTAAAAAGTAATTTTTATAAAAAGTACCTTTTATAAAAAGTACCTTTTATAAAAAGTACTTTTTATAAAAAGTAAAAAATACTTTTATTAAAAGTACATTTTATAAAAAATACCTTTTATAAAAAGTTGCTTAAAAGTACCTTTATAAAAAAGCGCCTTTTATAAAAAAGTGCCTTTTATAAAAAAGTGCCTTTTATAAAAAAGTACCTTTTATAAAAAAAGTACCTTTTATAAAAAAAGTACCTTTTATAAAAAGGACCTTTTCTCAA
Organism: Leucophora obtusa; assembly: GCA_949987735.1. Classification (NCBI taxonomy): domain Eukaryota; kingdom Metazoa; phylum Arthropoda; class Insecta; order Diptera; family Anthomyiidae; genus Leucophora; species Leucophora obtusa. The sequence continues at coordinate 87,928,046 of OX465298.1, forward strand.
AAGTACATTTTATAAAAAGTACCTTTTATAAAAAGGTACTTTTATAAAAAGGTACCTTTTATAAAAAGGCACCTTTTATAAAAAAGTACCTTTTTCTAAAAAGCGCATTTTTAAAAAGTAATTTTTATAAAAAATACTTTTATTAAAAGTACATTTTATAAAAAATACCTTTTATAAAAAAAACTTTTATAAAAAGTAGCTTAAAAGTACCTTTATAAAAAAGTGCCTTTTATAAAAAAGTACCTTTTATAAAAAGGTACCTTTTTCTAAAAAGCGCATTTTTAAAAAGTAATTTTTATAAAAAAAACTGTTATTAAAAGTACATTTTATAAAAAATACCTTTTATAAAAAAAAAACTTTTATAAAAAGTTGCTTAAAAGTACCTTTATAAAAAAGTGCCTTTTATAAAAAGTATATTTTATAAAAAAAGTACCTTCTTTCAAAAGTACCATTTTTCAAAAGTACCTTTTTTCAAAAGTACCTTTTCTCAAAAGTACATTTTATTAAAAGTACCTTTTATAAAAAAGTACCTTTTATAAAAAAGTACCTTTTATAAAAAAGTACCTTTTATAAAAAAGTACCTTTTATAAAAAAAGTACCTTCTATAAAAAAGTGCATTTTATAGAAAAAGCACCTTATAAAAAAGGACATTTTATAAAAAGTAATTTTTATAAAAAGTACCTTTTATAAAAAAGTACCTTTTATAAAAAGGTACCTTTTTCTAAAAAGCGAATTTTTAAAAAGTAATTTTTATAAAAAAAACTGTTATTAAAAGTACATTTTATAAAAAATACCTTTTATAAAAAAAAAACTTTTATAAAAAGTTGCTTAAAAGTACCTTTGTAAAAAAGTGCCTTTTATAAAAAGTATATTTTATAAAAAAGTACCTTTTTTCAAAAGTACCTTTTTTCAAAAGTACCTTTTTTCAAAAGTACCTTTTTTCAAAAGTACCTTTTCTCAAAAGTACATTTTATAAAAAGTACCTTTTATAAAAAAGTACCTTTTATAAAAAAGTACCTTTTATAAAAAAGTACCTTTTATAACAAAGTACCTTTTATAAAAAAGCAACAGTTATGAATTTACACGACATTTTTTTTATAACATATGCTTCTAAATTTTTTAAATATATATAAATTTTTAAATATTCTAAAATTTTCGTAATATATAATCAGTGTTAGTTCAAATTATTGCCAAAAATTTTAAAAAATAAAAAAGATCGAGTTTTATATTTAATATTTGAACATTTTAAATGTATTTTATCATATCTAATTAAATTAGTAAATTTTTTTAATTTACACAAGTTTAAGAAATATAATTGTTGAGCATCAGCGCAATAAGTTGTTTGTTCTTATAATTGGTTCAATTTGCTATAATTTTCAGTAATTTATATTCGGCCATTGAGTTTTCGGTTAGTCCAGCTAGCGGTTCAAAGAAACATTCGCGGCAATAACCATGGCTAGCCCTGAATCTTGCATGAGCATGTGTGGATTCAGCATTCATTTCTGCAGAATGTTTTCATCCGCCAAGTTGACTTTTGACACAAAATTATTTCTTAAATCAGTCGAAAGTTCAGCCTGGCGTGTGAAAGTATTCTTTAAGACCTAATGTAATCTGCCCATGTCAATGAGCCAAGGTCACAAATGTGACTGGTAAATATATGGCAGCCTTTAATTGACCAAAATAAGACTGGATTTTATCCCAACTTATTGAGTTGTAGGGAAACCTAACGTACATCGTTTTAATTTTTAAACTTGTAGAAAATTGAGCAAAAAAAAATACTTTAAAAAGTTTCGATTTTTAGCAGATTTATAAAAACGTACTCATTAAATTTATAAACTAAAAGTTAGGCATGTGCTTGGATAGGATAACATTCGTTAGTAAGTTTATATTGTGTTTTATATTTAATATTTGAACATTTTTAAATGTATTTTATCATATCTAAATATATTCGCAAATTTTTTTAATTTACACAAGTTTAAGAAATATAATTGTTGAGCATCAGCGCAATAAGTTGTTTGTTCTTATAATTGGTTCAATTTGCTATAATTTTCAGTAATTTATATTCGGCCATTGAGTTTTCGGTTAGTCCAGCTAGCGGTTCAAAGAAACATTCGCGGCAATAACCATGGCTAGCCCTGAATCTTGCATGAGCATGTGTGGATTCAGCATTCATTTCTGCAGAATGTTTTCATCCGCCAAGTTGACTTTTGACACAAAATTATTTGTTAAATCAGTTTTTTTTAAATAAGTCGAAAGTTCAGCCTGGCGTGTGAAAGTATTCTTTAAGACCTAATGTAATCTGCCCATGTCAATGAGCCAAGGTCACAAATGTGACTGGTAAATATATGGCAGCCTTTAATTGACCAAAATAAGACTGGATTTTATCCCAACTTATTGAGTTGTAGGGAAACCTAACGTACATCGTTTTAATTTTTAAACTTGTAGAAAATTGAGCAAAAAAAAATACTTTAAAAAGTTTCGATTTTTAGCAGATTTATAAAAACGTACTCATTAAATTTATAAACTAAAAGTTAGGCATGTGCTTGGATAGGATAACATTCGTTAGTAAGTTTATATTGTGTTTTATATTTAATATTTGAACATTTTTAAATGTATTTTATCATATCTAAATATATTCGCAAATTTTTTTAATTTACACAAGTTTAAGAAATATAATTGTTGAGCATCAGCGCAATAAGTTGATTGTTCTTATAATTGGTTCAATTTGCTATAATTTTCAGTAATTTATATTCGGCCATTGAGTTTTCGGTTAGTCCAGCTAGCGGTTCAAAGAAACATTCGCGGCAATAACCATGGCTAGCCCTGAATCTTGCATGAGCATGTGTGGATTCAGCATTCATTTCTGCAGAATGTTTTCATCCGCCAAGTTGACTTTTGACACAAAATTATTTCTTAAATCAGTCGAAAGTTCAGCCTGGCGTGTGAAAGTATTCTTTAAGACCTAATGTAATCTGCCCATGTCAATGAGCCAAGGTCACAAATGTGACTGGTAAATATATGGCAGCCTTTAATTGACCAAAATAAGACTGGATTTTATCCCAACTTATTGAGTTGTAGGGAAACCTAACGTACATCGTTTTAATTTTTAAACTTGTAGAAAATTGAGCAAAAAAAAATACTTTAAAAAGTTTCGATTTTTAGCAGATTTATAAAAACGTACTCATTAAATTTATAAACTAAAAGTTAGGCATTTGCTTGGATAGGATAACATTCGTTAGTAAGTTTATATTGTGTTTTATATTTAATATTTGAACATTTTTAAATGTATTTTATCATATCTAAATATATTCGCAAATTTTTTTAATTTACACAAGTTTAAGAAATATAATTGTTGAGCATCAGCGCAATAAGTTGTTTGTTCTTATAATTGGTTCAATTTGCTATAATTTTCAGTAATTTATATTCGGCCATTGAGTTTTCGGTTAGTCCAGCTAGCGGTTCAAAGAAACATTCGCGGCAATAACCATGGCTAGCCCTGAATCTTGCATGAGCATGTGTGGATTCAGCATTCATTTCTGCAGAATGTTTTCATCCGCCAAGTTGACTTTTGACACAAAATTATTTCTTAAATCAGTTTTTTTTAAATAAGTCGAAAGTTCAGCCTGGCGTGTGAAAGTATTCTTTAAGACCTAATGTAATCTGCCCATGTCAATGAGCCAAGGTCACAAATGTGACTGGTAAATATATGGCAGCCTTTAATTGACCAAAATAAGACTGGATTTTATCCCAACTTATTGAGTTGTAGGGAAACCTAACGTACATCGTTTTAATTTTTAAACTTGTAGAAAATTGAGCAAAAAAAAAATACTTTAAAAAGTTTCGATTTTTAGCAGATTTATAAAAACGTACTCATTAAATTTATAAACTAAAAGTTAGGCATGTGCTTGGATAGGATAACATTCATTAGTAAGTTTATATTGTGTTTTATATTTAATATTTGAACATTTTTAAATGTATTTTATCATATCTAAATATTTATATTCGCAAATTTTTTTAATTTACACAAGTTTAAGAAATATAATTGTTGAGCATCAGCGCAATAAGTTGTTTGTTCTTATAATTGGTTCAATTTGCTATAATTTTCAGTAATTTATATTCGGCCATTGAGTTTTCGGTTAGTCCAGCTAGCGGTTCAAAGAAACATTCGCGGCAATAACCATGGCTAGCCCTGAATCTTGCATGAGCATGTGTGGATTCAGCATTCATTTCTGCAGAATGTTTTCATCCGCCAAGTTGACTTTTGACACAAAATTATTTCTTAAATCAGTTTTTTTTAAATAAGTCGAAAGTTCAGCCTGGCGTGTGAAAGTATTCTTTAAGACCTAATGTAATCTGCCCATGTCAATGAGCCAAGGTCACAAATGTGACTGGTAAATATATGGCAGCCTTTAATTGACCAAAATAAGACTGGATTTTATCCCAACTTATTGAGTTGTAGGGAAACCTAACGTACATCGTTTTAATTTTTAAACTTGTAGAAAATTGAGCAAAAAAAAATACTTTAAAAAGTTTCGATTTTTAGCAGATTTATAAAAACGTACTCATTAAATTTATAAACTTAAAGTTAGGCATGTGCTTGGATAGGATAACATTCGTTAGTAAGTTTATATTGTGTTTTATATTTAATATTTGAACATTTTTAAATGTATTTTATCATATCTAAATATATTAGTAAATATTTTTAATTTACACAAGTTTAAGAAATATAATTGTTGAGCATCAGCGCAATAAGTTGTTTGTTCTTATGATTGGTTCAATTTGCTAATTTATATTCATAAACTTTTGCTTCAACTCGCCGTAAATACGGACTCAGAATTATGTTATTGTACTAGGTGACTACCAACTCCCAGCCCTTAATGACATAGTGTCCCAGCGCGTTAGTCTGCGCCAGCGTAGATTTGTAAGGAGTTGCACTTTTGGTACAATGACGGTTACACATGTACCCAGCTTAGAAACGTTGGTTCATTAGTTGAGCAAAATTTCGAATTTCTCATTGACCAAAATAAGATTGGATTTTATCCCAACTTATTGAGTTGTAGGGAAACCTAACGTACATCGTTTTAATTTTTAAACTTGTACATAATTGAGCAAAAAAAAATACTTTAAATGGTAGAATTATGAAAACATACTTATTAAATTTATAAACTAAAAGTTAATCATGTGCTTGGTCAGGATAACATTCGTTAGTAAGTTTATATTGTGTTTTAAGGCTTCATTAGTCTAATCGTAAAGTAAAAAAACGTGTCTGTAATCAATTCAATGTGTTAAAATAATATAGAAATACATATTTATCTTTTTTCTATGCATTGAAACTGTTGTCAAGTATAATCGTAAAGAAGTTCTGTTGAAAATAGGAATTTTATATTTTATTACTTGACATTTAATTCTATGCACAAGAAAAGGATAAAAAATACAATATTTTTATTTTTTATACTCTTTTTATTCATTATGAGAATGATACGTTACTTTTTTTACGATACTTCCAAACTAATTTGGGCTTATATTTAATATTTGAACATTTTTAAATGTATTTTGTCATATTTAAATATATTAGTAAATTTTTTTAATTTACACAAGTTTAAGAAATATAATTGTTGAGCATCGGCGCAATAAGTTGTTTATTCTTATAATTGGTTCAATTTGATAATTTATATTCATAAACTTTTGCTTCAATTCGCCGACAATACGGACTCAGAATTATGTTATTGTACTAGGTGACTTTTTTTATTGTGAACACTATATGTACTTTCTCAAGGATTTGTGTTTGATTTTTTTCAATTATTTTTGTATCTTATAATATATTTGAAAAACAACTGTTAAATGCATTTATTTCATTTAAATTTTATATTTTTTTTTTTTAACAATTTAAGTCATACTCAAAATATTTTAGTAGTAATCATAGTTATATTTGTGCGAGCATCAGCACATAATAAACTGTTTTATTAATATATAAGGTTTTTATTAAATATAAGGTTATTTATTGAACTATTTTAAAAACTGTGTTTTCTGATGCCTATTTATCTTTTTATGTTTTATGACGCACATGTATGGGTCCCGAGAACTTTTACGTTTAAATTGCAACATTGGCAGGTAAAGAGCAAAATTATTTTTATTATAGATAAATACATACATACTTAAGTTAACAAAATATTTACAGGATTCAATCTTTGCCGCTTATTCCCTTCTTGGGCAGCTGTGATTTTGTCAGGTTTCAGTGGGTCGTTTGAATTGTTTTAAATATGTAAGTTTATACATATTTCAAAAATAATTTTTCATTAAAACTCAATTTAATTATTTTATCTTTCAGAGCCACATAGTATTGTAATGCGATAAAAGCAACATTTTTTATTCATATATTTATTTTTATCTATATTATATTATTTAGAAACCCGATACATAAAATTTTTTTAAGAAAACTGAAGTAAATATTATTAATAAAACATAAAATAGAAAAAAATCTAAAAAAATTCCGTAATCTTTATTTTTATATATTTATATTTATTTCAAAATTTTCTAATGTTATAACAGGGCAGCGACTTTCATGCACTTAAAAATCGAAAATTTGCGCTCAAAATATGCAGTAAAAACCCAAAAATATGCACTTAAAATCCAAAAATAAACGCTTAAAACCAAAAAAATACACTCTAAATTTATCGATTTTTAAAATCATATTTTTTATTCGAGCATTTAATTAAAAATTAAATCCAATATAAATGTCGTAAGTAGATGACAACTTGATGTTTTCCTTCTAGTTAAGTGCTGCGTTAAGGTTTTTAAATTCTTCTTTTTCTTTATTTTTCACTAAATCTTATTTTTTTATTTATTTATTTTTATTTTATTCACCCTTAGTTAAAAAAAAATATATGAAGAAAATATGCAATTTAATGAATAACATGCAAAAATACGCAATAATAATCATAAAATATGCCAAAAATATGCACTTAAAAGTAAAATATGCAAAAATATTCATTTATAACAAAATATGCAAAAATATGCAATAACAAATCGATGCCATTTCGTTGCAAATTCTTTGATTCGGAAAAGTATTTGGTTTAAATCACTTTTGTATTAATGACTACAAACATGCATGTGCATGAAAGTCGTTGCCCTGGTTATTAAATAAAGTTTTTAGCTTTTTAAAATTTGAGTAAATTGCTATACTTATGGTAAGTAAATTATGAGTTTATTTTTTATAGGTGTCCTGTAACTAAAGAAAGTAATGATTGAAATAAGTATATTTTTTGTTTTACATGCCTTTATTATGGTAAATATATTTTCTTAAAATACATACATATGTGTATAAGTATTAAGGATCCAGCCTGAATTAGATTGATTTTTTCATAAATCGATAGCACTTCTCTACAATAATATAATACTAAATTTTCAAAACGAAGTTCTAAATATTTCCAGGGTTAAAGCCTATTGAACTTAAAAACTTCAGTCACATTGTATTTGTTTCTTAAACTTCAATTAAATTTTTCTGAAATCTTTTGTTTTTGAAAAATTGTATTCAAATAAATAAGAAAACAAAATAAAATAAAATAAAATTTTCTTCTAGAAGGAATAAAGAAATCTGTAAAGACTTTAATTTTAATATATTTTTTTTAATAACAAACTATATTTTAATAGAAAATTTTTGAATTTTCAAATTTAATGTCTCATAAAAAATATATCGAAATAGTTTTTTTGAAATGAATTTTATGAAAAATAATTCTTTAGTTGGATTAAAAATGCGCTCTGCTCTGTACGTTGTGAGCAGTGAAAAAACTTTTTTTAGTTCAAAATTTTAATAAGAATTTAACTGAAGTTAAAGAAACATACATAGATGCGACTGAAGATTATGATTTCAATAGGCTGAAACTTCGGAAATTCTGAAATGTTAGTATGGTACTTTTGTGGAGAAATAGTATTGATTTATGAAAAAAAATTCTTTAAAGCGTCTAAATTATACTGTCCTTTTAATATTTATATACATATTTAAAGTAAATATATTTACCAAAATAAAGCCATTTTCAACAAAAATATACTTATTTTATTCACAGATTTCTTTACATACAGCACACTTTTATAAAAAATAAAGACATAATTTACTCAACATAAGTAAAACAATTTACTCAAGTTGAGGATAACATCTTAAAATTCTTGATATTTCATACTCAATTTAAGTAAAACATTTACTTACGCTGAGGAAATCGTTTACTTTAATATAGAAAAAATATACAAAATTTGATTATATCATTTCCTTATACCTAGGAAACATTTCCATATTTATAGGAAATTTTTTACTCTTATATAGTAAAAATATACTCAGCTTAAGTATATTATTTTCTTAAAACTAGGCGAAATTTACATGCATAGAGGAAATATTTTACTGTTAATTAGTAAAAATATACAAAATTTGGGTATATTATTTCCTTAAAACTAGTAAACGTTTGCATATTTTAAGAAAGCTATTTACTCTTGCATAGTAAAAATATACAAAATTTGAGTATAATATTTCCTTAATCCTAGGAAACATTTTCATTTTATACTCTTATATAGTAAAAATATACTCAGTTTAAGTATATTATTTTCTTAAAACTAGGCCAAATTTACATGCTTAGAGGAAATATTTTACTGTTATTTAGTAAAAATATACAAAATTTGGGTATATTATTTCCTTAAAACTAGTAAACGTTTGCGTATTTTAAGAAAGCTATTTACTCTTGCGTAGTAAAAATATACAAAATTTGGGTATAATATTTCCTTAATCCTAGGAAACATTTTCATATTTATAGGAAATTTTATACTCTCATATAGTAAAAATATACTCAGCTGAAGTATATTATTTTCTTAAAACTAGGCCTAATTTACATGCTTAGAGGAAATATTTTACTGTTATTTAGTAAAAATATACAAATTTTGGGTATATTATTTCCTTAAAACTAGTAAACGTTTGCATATTTTAAGGAAGTTATTTACTCCTTTGTAGTAAAAATATACTACATTTGAGTATACTATTTCCTTAAACCTAGGAAACATTTTCATATTTATAGGAAATTTTTAACTTTTATATAGTAAAAATATACTAAGTTTAAGAATATTATTTTCTTAAAATTAAGCCAATTTTACTATAATTTAGCAAAAATATACCAAATTTGAGTATATTACTTCCTTGAAACTAGTAAATGTTTGCATATTTTAAGAAAGTTATTTACTCTTGCGTAGTAAAAATATTCTCAATTTGAGTAAATTATTTACTTAAAACTGGGAAGCACTTACCTATCTACAAGAAGTTTTTTATTCTTATATAGTAAAACTAGGCTTAATTATGTAATTTTTTTAAAGGAATTTTCTTTAATTTGAGGTAAAAACTAATAAGTTTAAGGAAATAAATATGAGCTTTGTGTTTAAAATAAGTAAATTTTTATTTACTTCACGTTCAAAAAGTTTTCAATTTAAGGAAATATTCCTTAAATAGGGGAAAGTTTTTACAAGATTCTAAAATATATTAAAGACAAATTTACTTAACCTAACGAAATAAGAAACTTCGTTTTCCTGACATATTTACTAATCCAAAGTATATTTGTACTTATTTTTAATACAAATAAAAAAAATTGTATTTCCTAAATTTAAGGAAAAATTTATACTTCTGCTGTGTAAATTTTTTCTTGGAGCTTAAACATTCCCTTATTTTACTTAGTTTAAGGAAATTTTCTTTAATCCGAAGTAAATTTTTTTTTGAGTGTAGATTACATAGATATCTTACTCTTTGACATTCGCTGTCAGTGCACATATGTCATGAGAATGTGTTAGACATACGTGGTATACCTATACAAAAAAAATTTCAATGTATGTGTAAAAATTTGTTTGTTGACAAAAGAAGAAGAAGAGTGAGATATCTATGTAATCTATGATATGGGTATCAAACTTTTTCTTTTTGAGAGCACATTCCTATTCTGTAAAAATAATTTTAAATTTTAGACATGTCGCCATACAAAAAAGTATGAAAATTCTAGTTTTTCCCAAATATCTTTTTTGGTTATTCAATAAGTTTTCAGCGATATATAATACTATACAAATATAACGAACAGAAACATGCATATTCGAAAAAATATATTTTCGAAGTACTTTCTTTCAAAAATGAAAAAAAAAATCTAAATCAAATAATATCTTCAAAGTTTAAATGCTCGCTATTTCATAAGTGTTATCCCGATTTTGATAATTAATAGGTACCTCATTTTAAAGAGAATAGACCGAATTTTTTAATTTGCTGAAAATAATTTCAAAAATATGTATCGAATATTTTTTATTCATCTTTTTTCATAGTGTTATCATTTTGAATATATTATGTTGGTTTTAGTTCAATAAAATTTTTATTAAAACCAAAAAATAGAATAGAAAATTTCCTATAAAATAATATATAACATCCCAGCAAAAAAAGTCATTACAAAAAAGTTATTTTAAAAGCACTCCGAATAGCATCAACTGATTGTGAAGTAGTTACAATTTAGCTCTTACACTGATTTATTTTACACGTGATGTCCCATGTTGTCAGTAGTTCAATTTAAGCATTTTGTTAGTAATTTAAAAGCGATTACCCGAGTAAAAAAGTTTTGATATAATCATATATTATTTTATGTAATTGCATGTAGTAACTTATAGTTACATATGGCCACATATGCTTTTAAATTCAAGCTGATATACTTTTATATAGTCATATGTTAGATATTTTTTCCTCAAAGGTTTTAATGTGGAGACATATGTGATTTTATACATATTCATATATATGTATGTGCTATATATAAGTACATAAAGTAACATATAAAAGACATAATTACATGTACGTTTATATATAATTTAGTATGACACTATACATAATAATATAAAACTACGTGGATCCATATAAGAAATCTTTTATAATTTGTGTTAGTTATGATTATATATTGACGAATATGAACCCATATATAACTTATAACGTTCTTTATAAAATCATCTATAATTATATATCATCCCGCATAGGCAATTTTTTCAAAGTGATTTTTTATAAAAATACACTTGTGCTCACGAAATTAAGTCAATTAAATTTTTTTTTTAATTTTATTGTTGTTGCCTTTATTTTTAAAGATCAAAATAGTGGCTAAATTCGCCACGAAAGGCAAGGAGATGGTTCAGAAAATTATACAGAATTTTAACGTAATGTTTGTTTTTTTCATTTTGTCACTTGTTTTAAGTGGGCGTGGCTTTTAACGAAAAATTAGCGATATCAACCTTTTATCAAATTACATAGTAAAATTTAGGCAGTACTGATCGGTTCTGTACAAACTGTATATTTTTGAAATTCCTATAAAATTTCCTTAAGTCTTGCATTATTTTTATCTACAAATAGTCGCCAGACTTAAAATTGCAGCACTTTAAACATGACCAAATTTTTCCTTGTTTTTAGCGGTTTTAATAAAGTTAACAGCACTGAAATTTTAAAGTGAATAGTTTTATGCTTTTCTTACCACAATATAACAAATCAGTCAAGATTTTTTTTACGTTATAGTAAAAAGCATTTCATGTTAAAATTTCAGTGTTGCTTACTTTCTTTTAAAATCGCTAAAAACAAAGAAAAACTTGGTCATGTTTAAAGTGCTGTAATTTTAAGTCTGGTGACTATTTGTAGATAAGTTTGTACAAAACCGATCAGTACTGCCTAAATTTTACTATGTAATTTGCTAAAAGTTTGATATCGCTAATTTTTCGTTAAAAGCCACGCCCACTTAAAACAAGTGACAAGATGAAAAAATAAACATTACGTTAAAATTCTGTATAATTTTCTGAACCATCTCCTTGCCTTTCGTTACAAATTTAGCCACTATTTTGAAATTTAAAAATAAAGGCAACAACAATAAAATTAAAAAAAACTTGAATTGATTTAATTTCGTGAGCACAAGTGTATATAAGGTCCATATAAAACCGTATTGTATTATATTTGGTTCCATGTTATCAATGATTTTGAACTAGTTTTAGTGAGTAAGAATAACCTGTGATTGATTCGTGTGTGAGTTTATTTTTTGCATCATATGTTTTTAGTAATTTTTACTGTTTTGCGTGAGAATTTTCTGATTGTAAGTTTAATAAGTAAGTTAATATAATCATGTGTGCTGAGTAAAAAACGAAATGCTCGTGCGTGAGTAATTTGTTTTTTTTTTGGATTTTTTTTTTGAGCATGAGTCAAAAATGGCTTACGCACCGCACCCATAACATTAACAACACTGAAACTTTAATACGAAATTCTCTATACTATAACGTACACTTGACTGATTTCTTATATCTTGGTTGTATATCATAATCCTATTTATTTAAAATTTCAGTGTTGTTAACTTTATTTTAAAATTACTAAATTAAAAGAAATATTTTTTCATGTTTATTGCACTGTCATGATAAATATTGATAAAAGTAATGGAAGATTTATCGAAATTATAAGATCTCCAGCAGGCCTGGGGTTAATCATTACATTTTGTAATTACCCTACGGGAAATTTTAACAAACTGTCACCAAACTGGCCCCTTTATATGAAATAGACTGGCCACTTTTACATAGCATTGTCATAGGAGGGGGAAATTGACCCCTTGTGACATGCCACAAAACAAATCCCAGGACAGGTCCCTGAACTTTGTTTTTTATGAGAGTTCAGTTACCTGTCCTAGGATTTGTCTTGTGACATGTCACAGGGGGTCAATTTTCCCCTCCTATGACAACGCCATGTAAAAGTGACCAGTCTATTTCATATAAAGGGGCCAGTTCGGTGACAGTTTGTTAAAATTTCCCGTAGGGTAATTAAACATGCAATTACACAATTACATGTAATTGTAATTGAAAAAAAACTCATCTATAATTACATATTCGGCCTTATTACGAGTGTCGTAGTCGAAACTAAGTCGAATTTGCTGAAAATTCACTAAAAACGCAACTTTTGAACAATTTTTCAATTGGATTTACCATATATAGCACTCAGATTTAAAAAAATCCAGCATCAGAGTTTCATTTCTTTATAATTTCCATTATATACAAAATCATTTTATATGGAGTCGAAAATTTCGACTACAAATTCGACACTCGTAATCAGGCCGATTATTTGTAATTGCAATTCAAAAACGAACAATTACAAGAATTTGAAAATTTTTTTTTATTTAAAAAAATTATTTTTGTATGTATATTGTTAGATATGGTCCTATATAATATGATAAAAAGTATAAGGTTAATATTTAGATATAATTGTATCAAACTATGTCCACTTTTATAACATTTTATATAATTTTATACAAAAAGATATAATTTGATGTAATTGGATGAGGACAAAATTCGGATACAATTGTATCGAATTGCATAAAATTGTATCAAATTGTACCAAATTGTATACAATTCGATACAATATGATACAATAAGACGTTCTCATTTTTCGGATATAATTATATCTAATTACATAAAAGATTATATATAATTAAATATAACTTCATATGGCTCCATATCATTTTTTTTTACTTGGGTACATAATGTTAATAAAGTATGGTTTTTAGGTATACATTTTCATTACATCAATACGAGTACATTTTGTAATATTGTATTTGTATTGTATTGTATTCTTTATTCAATCAAAAATAAATTTAAATTAAAGACCTTAAAATTATAACAATGACTTTTAGTCGTGTGTTATTTCTTAGTTTAACAATTATGTGTAATAATATAATAATATTAACTGTTAATTCATACAAATTCATCTATTATCATTTTTCTATATTCCAGAGCACAATTTACATAATCCATTGGTTATATCTCCATTTAAAACATCTACTAATTCATTATGATTAAGATAATTTTTTCCTAAATGTCTGATTCGGAATTCCCTGACTATGGGACATTTTGCCATAAAATGCATTAGGTTTTCATCTTCTCTCAGATTACATAAACTACATGTTTTACTTTCATTGTCATCAAACGCTTTTGCATTTAGTGGTAACATATCGCACCTAGTTTTAAAAATTGTTATTTTTTTTAGATTTATTCCATTTTGTATGTAGCTGGTACCTTTACTTAGGTTTAGATATTTGTAGAATCGATTTCTGCTTCTCGAAGCTATTTCATTCATTAGAGTAAAATTTGCTGATTTAAGTTGTTGCAACAAAGCTGTTCGTAGGCAGCGCCAATCATCTGCTGACGTATCATTTTCGAACATGATGTTAAATTCTCTTCCTAACTCATTAATTTTATGTGCCCAAAAAATATTATTTCTTAATATCATTATCGATAATTTGTGAGGAAGTCTATTCTGGTGATATTGAAAAAGGGTTTTGAATATATAATTCATGTGTAAATTAAAGTCGTGCACAGATACAACTACTTATACAAGTTTCTGTGTGTCTACTGTTATTAATGCGTATTTATAAGTAGTTTAGTGTTTCTGGTACAAGTTGATATTGTTATTCTTTCTAATAGAGAGTGTGTAAATGAATAAAGAGAAAATGAGCGTAATATATTTGTTTTTCTATGGTATGCTCAAACAAATAAAACAGATAATGAAGATTGTACAATAGATACTTATTGTATGCTGCCAATAAATATATTGTGAAAATTTAGACCAAATCAACCCCATATCTTTCTTCGCCATCTTTTTTCACTACTTTTATTTATATTAAATGCAATTTTTTATTTTAATTGAATTTTATTAATTTTTAAATACAAATTTCACAATAAATTTAATCTTTAGTCACTTGATTATTTGTTTCCACAACAATTATTTGAAAATATTTGTGGTACAATAAGTATTTGAGAACAAGAAACAAATAAATGCGTCACTCAATGCAAAACAAGAAATAACTGGTTTTGTTTTTATGAATAGAGTGAGTGCGTTGAAACAAAACGATACAATATCAGTTGCACTTCTTTTCTTATTTATACCAATAGTAACAGATATGTATATGGTATATTTGTTTTGTCAATACTTTAAGATATATGCAAGTGCACGTCTTTAGTGTAAATTCAATGTATAAATGTAGCTAACTTCTGCATTTGTTTCCAACGAAAGCGTAAAGTTTGGTGTAGATTCCGGAAATTTTAATATTCTTTTTATAAAATACGCTGCAAAATATCCACGTCTTCAAAAAGCCCGAATCCCCAAACCTGAGCTGCGTACTTTTGAATGGATCGATACACTGATTGAAAAGGTTTCCATTTTGTTTCGAGAGTTATATTTGTTTTACTCAGAAAATCACTCCATGTAGCATTAATGCTGTTTTTAGCTGATTTGTTTCTTTTTTGCAAGTGTTTTTTGAAACTCATTTTAGGTGTTAGGATTGCCCCTAAATAGTTATATTCATTAACAACTTCTACATATTGTTCTTTGTATTTTATTTTATCATGTACTGAAAGTCGGCCACCACTTCTAAATATCATAATTTGAGACTTGCTCATGTTAACCTCCATGTTCCACTTATTGCAAATTCTTTACCATTCTTTGCATGACCAATATGTTATCTGGCAATATCACAATGTCGTCAGCATATAATAGCAAACGGACATTTACTCCTTCTAACATTAACCCATCTCCTAAGTTGTCATGAAGGTCATTCAAATACAAGGTAAATAGAAGAGGGGATAACAAGCAACCCTGCTTAACTCCAGTGTACGTTTCAAAGGGATCTGATAATTCGTCACCAGTCCAGACTGATGATCTTGTGTAGCTGTAAATATTCTGTAGCAAATTTACAACTTTTGTGGAAATACCAAGAACCTGCAGTTTATACATAAGTGAACTTCTTGAAACCCTATCAAAATCTGCTTTGAAGTCTACAAAAAAGGCGTAGGTCTTTTTCTTCTCCTTAAACTTCATATTTACTATGGCCGCTAAATTATAGATATTATCTACCGTAGAATAATGTCAATCCAAATTGTCAATCTTGCTTGTAAAACTCCCATCAATACTTTTGCCACACAGTTCATAAATGAAATTCCTCTATAATTTCCTGGAATATTTATATCTCCCTTTTTGTATATAGGGAATATAATACTTTCTACAAAACTTTCCTCTACTCTTCCAGTTTCAAAAATTATGTTGTATGTTTTTGCTAATTCATTCAGGAATTCCGCAGAAGCATACTTAAACATTTCATATGGAACTCTGTCGACACCTGGTGCTTTATTGGGTTTAGTTAATTGCAGCATTTTTCTAATTTCCTCTACAGTTATTTCTCTATCTAATTCTTCTTCTGTGTGCCACATTGGTGCATAATAAATCTCGCTTGCCATCTGTTGTGGATTTAGTAGGTTTTGAAAATATTGCTTAAAATCATTAGCTGGTATTGCTACACCTATTCTTAAACAATCCCCTGTTATTTCCTTCGCCAGCTCCCACCATTTTTTGGAATCATTTGTTCTGTTAATTTTGTCATTTAGATCAATATAGTATTTTTGTTTTTGACTTCTGCATTCTACTACATAGTTCTTTTTTGCTTGCAGATACTTTTCTTTATCTTGTAAGGATTTTGTTTTCCTAAACACATTTAGCAGATCAAATGAAATCTTTCTGGCTTTTAAACATTTATAGTTAAACCACCTGCTTTTGAAGACAGCTTTGCTTCTGTTCTTCTCTTTGTTTGGTAGAGACATCTTTATTATATTTACTAATTTTTCCAAATTCAAAAAATTACCTTCCGCGATTTGTAGTCTTAAATTTTTATTGTATTTTTCTTTTTCAGCTTCTTTCCAAATTAGTTTTGGCAACAATTTCATGGGTTTTTCTCTATCACTTAGGCTTTTAATGTTCAGCGTTAATATTTGCGGCATATGATCTGACCAAACCTTTGGTTCAATTTGAAAGCTTCCGACAAATTGTAGTAATTCTTGTGATACTGCACAGATGTCATTGACAGATTTTCCGGTACTACTTACAAACGTTAGGCCACAATTTTCATCATCTTTTGTGCATCCATTTAAAATTATTAAACCATAATCATTGCAGAATTCTATTAACTTCTTTCCATTGAAATCTATCACTTTGTCTTCCGAATTTCTATTTTCTAAACCCGCAGTAAAATTTGATTTATGAATTTTTTCTATTTCCTGTTGCATATTACCCAAACGTACATTCATATCACTCACCAAAATTACATCAGCCTCGATATTATTTTCGAAATAACTTTTTAATACTGTGAATTCATTTTTCCAATTAGCTCCTCTGATGTATACTGGTATTATATTGAAATTGATTTTGTTAATTTGTATTGCAATTACTAATGTACCATTTCTCATCTTAAACGAGTGTTTCAACCCTATTTCCACCAAATCTTTCCTAACACCATATACACAACCAGCTATATCACGTCCTCGATAATTTATTCGAGTTGCTGGTTTCCAAAACAGGTCAAAGTTTCTAAAATATCTTCTCCATCTATCAATGTTACCTTCCTCTATGTGAGTTTCAAATAAAGCAAACACATCACAACTACATACATACTCAAAGAAATCCGGAAACAGACATTTATTCCCTAGACCATTAATGTTAAAAGCTATTATTTTTAAACAAATTTTAGATATCATTAGTTTTTTGACATTGAATTATTTAATAATACATTATAATTTATATTAATTTAGACAAACAATTGCCATATAATTCTTTAATTATATCACCTGCTTCTCTAGTACCGCTTACAAGTTTTTTATCTTTGGTCCACCGTATCCAGCTGCTTCCAATTTTCATTCTATCAATTACGACCTTCACAGTATACCTAGTACTTATAGCTCTTATTTCTTTTTTCAACTGTAGCATCACCTTTTTGTCTTGTTGTCTTTCTACGCTTAGATCCTTTTCAATGTATATTGAAGTACCTTTAAGCTTTCTGGTCTGCTGAAGAATTTCTTGTACACTTTGTAGAGATCAATTTCTGCTAACACAGTCATTTTACCGTTGCTTCCAAATATCTTCCGCGTATATTTTATTCTTGTAGTTTTTGGTAAATTAAGTTTATCGGTGCATACTTTGAAAACTTCTTCATTTAATGATTTATTAGCATTTATCCCCTTGAACATAAGATTTTTGCTTTTGAGCTGTTCTTCCAGGTGCATAATTCTTTTTCGGTCTGCATCTTTTTCTGCTTTGAGACACTCAACTTCTTCTTTTAGCCATATATTCTGTTGTTTTAATGCCTCAACATCAACAGGTAAGCTTGATAACTTGTCCAAGACTTCTTTATTGCCTTCCTTAATTATAGCTCTTAAATCATCTACATCTAGTTCTCCCACTTTCCTGTTTTTCGAAGCATTTCCAGTTTGCTGTTCTGGAGAAATTTCTGACAAAGTTCTTTTATTTGGAGTACCATCTGCATTTTCCATTTTCATAAAATAGTACATACCAATTTGTTCGTTGGGTGTAACTTTATAGTTTTGGGCAAGGTTGGTTACCGTTATCGTTATAATACCGTTATCGCTAAAATACCGTTTCAAATTGAATACCGTTACCGTTATCGATACCTCTAAAAAAAATTTCTAAATATCGTTATCGTTACCGATACCGTTATTTTTATGGGTAGTTACCGGTATTTACCGGTATTTATTATTTTATATAAAAATTACAATTTTTTTATTTTTAATTTTATAATCTTGAGTGTTTTTTTTTTACAAAAAATTTATAGATAATAATTTTACTTATTAAAACTACCAGTATTGAATTTATAGCTTAAAATCTGTATTTTCAGTACTTAAAATAAAAATATGCCATGTTTTTATTTGTTTTTATATGTTTTTAACATCATTTTTAATACCGGTACGCACCGGTATTGCTGTTTCGATAACGGTATACCGTTACCGAAACAGTCTTAAATACCGTTACCTTTACTGTTACCTAAATAAACGAAATCTCATACCGTTACCGTTACCTTACCGTTATTCGTTTCGGTAACCAACCTTGGTTTTGGGGTAACTGCTTAAATAAGTAAATGGCAACACTTTAGACTTTTAACAGTGGTCTTCAAACTGTTATTCAACTTGACAATACTTTGAATGAGCGAAACAGCTGGTGTTGTTTACAACTTCCAGTCAGACTTTAATTTTGTATTAATTTGTTGTCTCCTTCAATTTTTGAGTGATGTTTGTTAAAAAATTTATTATTTATTTTGTGAATAACAAAATTATTTAAAGGCAAATTAACTAGACGTCACGAAATCCCGACACCATTTGTTTATCACAGCAAATACGGCATATATCGATGCTTCTTTTACGAAACCTTAGGATGGCTCACAACTTTTTAATGCTGTTTTTTTAGCTGATTTTCACGAGGCGGTAAAAAACACGTCTATACACAAATAAAATACATTTTGTATTTTATAATATATAATATAATACATTTTTAAAAGTGATTTAAATTTGCTTTTTATAATGTCTGAAATAGCATATTTTAGAGGTAATTTTAATGTTTAGCTTTTACAGAGCCCATTTCTGAACCTATTGTGTAACAAAAGCTTCAATTTATTATTATTTGTAGGCAATATTAAGAAAAAACTTCTTTTGCATCTGAATCAATTCGATTAAGTCAAAATCAGACAAAACCAATTTTTATTTAATTTTTGTTCAACAGTTTTTTTTTAAATAAGATTGTAACATGTTTACTTCAGTCTTTAAATTAAAAAAAGATACGATATTGAATTAAATAAGATTAATACACTAAGACCGAGGTTTTGGGATGTCAGTTAAACTTGGTTTAGTTTTCGAGTAGATTATAGAATAGTATTTTATTTAACAATCAGCAGTCAAATTTTTATCTGTATTTTTTTTTTTAAATTAATTTTTTATTATTAATTTTATTTTGTTTTTTAAGTAATATTTTTATCTTTTGTTTTTTGTTTGTTTGTTGTAGTACACTAAAAGAAAAAGTTAGTATAAAAATTAGTAAAACGGTTTCAAATTTTATTATACTAGTATTATACTAATTTTTAGTATAAAGTTGTTTTTTAGTAAAATAATTTGGTATTCTCATTTTACAAATTACAGAATTTTTTACTAATTTGAGTTGCTAAATCTACAAATTTAATTTTACTAAATTTTGAAACCCGATTAGCTAAAATTAGCAAAAAAAATTACTAATCTTTTTTATTTTGGAAGTTTAATTTTTTTTTTTTATTTTTTTAAATATACACAACCTGATAGAAATTTTTGTTGCAATATGATTACCAGAAAACCAAGTTGTTTTTAAGCGTTTTTTTTTCCATTTATAATAAAAATAGATTTGTTCTCTAAATTTTTTTGTTGTTTTTTAATGTTTATATTTCCACGTTTTTTTGCTTTTTTTCAAATATTTCTTTGCTATAAATACAAATTAGTTTGCAATTTTTTCAATATGTATTTTTATCATCCATATTCGTACACTCGGTGAAAAAAAGAGTTATCATTTTGATGAAACTGCTTCATAAATCAATCATCGGCAATAAATATGACGAAGCGTTTCATAAAGCAGATGATCTTTTTTATACGAAAATTGATGCCAAAACGTCTTTCAAATTAGTTCGTATTAACCGATAATTCGTCTTTAAGCAAGTTTAGCTTAAAAGAATTTTACTGTAAATGGTACAATTGTTTTCTATTCTAAAGCTGCCTACACACGAAGGAACATTCGTCACAAAATGCCCTTCGTTCATAGCGACCTATAGAAAATCAAGCATGCTGTACAGCATGCAGTGTCTAATTTGACAGCTTGTCAAACATGTTGGACGAAAAACAAAATTTTTTGATTTTTCGGCAGGTTTGACAAACACGCTTTACAGTGTAATGGAAAATATCATCAAACATTAGGGAATTTTACATTTTTAATAAGTTATTTTGTGACAAGAAAGGGATAACGTTAATAAAAAAAACTAAAAAATGGAAAAACAGAAGAAAAAAAATTAAATTCAAAGAAAAAAAATTAAAAAAATAATTTCGTCATTATCATCCGCTGTGTTAATTTTGTGTTTTTAAAGGTACATTTTACAGCATGCTTGACCGTGTATTTGATCGTATAAAGTCCGCTTATGTCAATAGCGGCCTATATACGAGCAAGCATGCTGTCCAGCTTGTTTGACAAACAAAAAATGGTTTTTGGAATACACGGGCAAGCATGCTAAAAAACTTTACTTCAAAACCACAAAATCAACACAGCGGATGATAATGACGAAATTATTTTTATTAATTTTTTTCTTGGAATTTCAGTTTTGAATTTCTGTTTTTGCATTTTTTAGTTTATTTTAGGGATGTGCGATTAATCGATTAATCAAACTTCCTGATTAATCAAAATTCTGATTAATCAATTAATCGATTATTCAATAATTTTGATTAATCAAAAACATAATTAATCGATTAATCAGTTATTTCGATTATTCAAAATAATGATTAATTGATTAATCATGATTTTGATTAATCAAATTTATGAATAATTGAATAATATCTTGTTTTTCTCCATTGACGACGCTTTTTAACGGCAGTTCAAAATAGAGACTTTAAATTTAGGAACGGAGTTGGTCAAGTCTGACCAGTGAGCAAACAACCTTTGTTATTCTCTTTATTTGGAGCTATATAAAGTATCGCCACAAAACAAGGATAAAATTTCCGTATTTTTCTATTTTAAATATTAATTGAAATTATTCAAGTTTTGATTAATCAAAATTCAAATTAATCGATTAATCATAATTCTGATTAATCAAATTTTCAACTAATCAATTAATTGACTAATCAAAGTTCTGATTAATCATACTGTTTGATTAATCGATTAATCGCACATCCCTAGTTTATTTATTAACGTTATCCCTTTCTTGTCACAAAATAACTTATTAAAAATGTAAAATTCTCCAATGTTTGATGATTTTTTTCAATATACGGTAAAGCGTGTTTGTCAAACTTGCCGAAAAATCAAAAAAAATTTTTTTTTCGTCCAACATGCTTTCGTGTTATCAAAATTTTTTGATATTTTGTGTTTCCTAACTCAATTTTCCATCGTGTGTATCGATGTTACTGGTTTTGCTGTTTTAGTTCATTAAGAGCAGTCGTACTGGGAGGTGCTTTTGTAATTGCGCATTATGGCGACAATTACAAATAATGAAAACTGCATTAATTTTTATAAATGAATATAAAAATTTATAGACAATTAAGAAAAAAATCCTTAAATATAAATTGTAACAAAATATTGACCAGTTTTCCTTTAAACATATATAATATAAACAACTGTAAATTGCACGCGTGCTAACCCGGTGTCTTCAAATGCAATAAATTATATGATATGAAATGTCAAAACCATTGCAGCGAAACGTCAAAATGATATCAATTGCAAAGGAGAACACTTGACCATTTCATGGATAAGAAATATCATAGATTTTTTTTCGAAAAACAACAAATTTTATGAAACATTAATATTTACCGACAAATAATAAAAAACTAAACACTTTTCCATTATTTTTTACCAAATTTTTTGTTGTTTTTCTATTACAAAATTAAAATGAAAACTAAAAGTGACATTTGATCTCTGGCATCACTACAAGAGCCGATTGCATGTCAGCGATATGATGTTTGTATTAATTTTATTGTGCATAGACTAATAGCGTCAGAAAATTACAATTTTATTAAAAATTTTAAATTATTAAGAAAAACATTAAATTCTGTAATAAAATTAATAAGGGATACAAATTTTCTATGACTAAAAAAAAAAATAACGAAATAAACGATTGAACGAAAAGAACGAATAATGGTGAACGATGTCATATCGTTCAATGAACTGAACCGTTCAAATGAACTAGTTCGTTCATGAACGACACAACTCTAAGCACGAGGTTTTTCAACAAAAACATTCGGTAGTGTTTTGATAGTTAAAAAAATAAAGTGAATTAAAATAATAACTTGTAAAAATCAATAACAATGGTACATATTGGACCAGTACATGGTGGTCATCCCGGGGTACTTGCTCCACAACATATGCCCACCGCACCCAGTGGTCCTAATACTCTTCAAACATCATCTTCGACCGGAACAACATCCTCATCTTCAAATAAATCGTCTTTATCCGTAAAACCCAATTATAAATTATAAATTATAAAGTTTACTTTGGCTGGTCATACCAAGGCAGTATCAGCTGTTTTCACCCAATGGGGAATGGTTGGCGAGTTCATGTGAGTACCAGAAGTGGGAAAAGAAATAATTTCGAAATTTTATGAATTGACCTGTCTCGGCCGTTCATTTTAATCGTGATGGTTCGTTAATTATCTCTTCTAGCTATGTTGGCTTATGTCGTATTTGGGATACAGTCAGTGGTCAGTGTTTGAAGACTTTAATAGATGATGGCAAGTATATATTGGCGGCTACTTTGGATAATACTTTGAAATTATGGGACTATTCAAAAGGAAAATGTTTAAAAACTACACTCGACATAAAAATGAAAAATATTGTATTTTTGCAAATTTTTCAGTAAAGTTAAAGTTAGTTAAAGGCAAGAATTTTTTTTATCTATAAATTTGTTTTAAATGTTTGTAATATTTTTTTGTGGGTTGTTTCCGGCAGTTAATATGGTTTACATCTGGAATCTACAATCGAAAGAGGTGGTCCAGAAATGACAGGGTCACACCGACACTGTGTTGTATACTGCTTGTCATCCAACAGAGAATATTATTGCTTCGGCGGCTTCGGAAAATGACAAAACCATAAAATTATGGAAAAGCGATACATAATTTTACAATTACATATAGTTATCCCAATATTGGTACCATACGTGAATTGGTATTTAAAAAGGTTTTGCTCGTATCAATGGCAAAAAATCACCCATTATTTGTTTGGAAGATATTATTCATGAGATATTTACAGTGGGTACAAAGGTTCAAGCTGTTAGTGCATTTATGTGTGCATTTTTAGTAAGTTTATTGTCTTTATATTAATTTATATGTAGCAAAAATTAACTTCTATTTTTTATCTACAGTTTTGTAGCCCACGTGAAGCTTGGAAGAATAAAGTGTCGGTATCCTTTAAGCGTGGAGGCGAATACGGCGATCGTGGTAATGGTATCAATGATTTAATAGCACGCAGTTTATAAATATATTTTTGTAAAATTTGACACTGTTACTTATAAACTAGAAAGTATTTTAGGGGCTTTGACATGTCTTTTTCATATTTATGTGGTTTTTCATTTTAAATATCCGATTGAATGTAAACATGTATGGCTCTTCAATCACATTTTTTTGGAATCAATTTTCCTAAAGACAAGTTATCAACAGCAATCCTTAGCCTGACAACTTATCTAAAAAATATAAATGAAGAGAAAAATTTATAAATTTTACTCCTGTGTTAGTTAATTTGATAATTTCACATTTTAAGTCGTTTAAAACATGGTATTTTTCGCTGTTTTCGCATCAATTTATTAATTAAAGGAAATAACAATTGCCTACTTTTGTTAACTTTGAAACTCTTAATTTCTAATTATAATCTTTACAGCTGAGTTTCATACTGAAGTCTTTAACTTCACTATTAAACAAAAGAAAATGCCAAGAAATTTGTGTACGAAACAACAAAAAATTATGGATTAATAAAAGTAAACTCAAAAACCTACACGGTGGTTTTCATACTGAAGGTTTTTGAGTTAAGCATTAGTTATTTAATTTGTTATTTCGTATACAGTTTTTTACATTTTATCTTTCAATATCGTTAAGTTCAAGTTAACTTTAAATATGAAACCGAGCGTAATAGATAAATAATAAAATGTACCTACATTAATTTGGAATAAATGTGGGCATTTTTTTTATACTTTTAAAAGTGAATACTTATAAAAATTTGCATTAAATGAATGTGTGACTTTCTTTTAAATACTTATATATATTAATACTCCAAAAATTAATTTAAATGTGAATATCAATTTGATATTGATCTCAAAAGCCTATTATTTAGTACATATATTTATAATAAATCTTTTTATCTTTTTATATACATACATTCAATGTATCATTCATCTAAAAGTTATTTAAATTTTAAAACTTTACTTATAATTAAATCGTATTTAAAATTACATTTCATTTTATAACTAAAAAGAAATAAATTTTACTATTCGTAAGCATTTTTTATGGATTTTATTTTAGATTTTTTGGAAATAAAATACAGTATGCATACTAATATTTAGTATAAGTACTATTTTATTTCCATTTTAAATTTACAGAAATTTTACTAATATATAGTAAAATTACTAATTTTTGCTTCTAAATGAATTTCACTAATATTTAGTAAGAAATTTGGCTAATTTTAGCAAATTGATTTCCATTATGAATATACTAAAATTATACTAAATTTTAGTAACTATTACAAATTTTTTCCACAACTTTGACTTTACTAATAATTACAGACACATTTTGCTAAAATTAGCTAATCGGTCTGCTGGCCTAATATTAGTTAATTTTTCTGTAATATTACAGTTTTTTCTGTAACTTTTACAGACTTTTTTATTTGAGTGTAGAAGTTTTTGATCGATTATGGCCAATAGGCCAATGACCTAATTGGAAATGAAGGAATAAAATAAAAAAAAAAAAATAATAAACCGAAAACGAATTATATCAGCCATTTCAAGTTTATTCAATGCTATAATTTGCAATCGTGATTAGTTAAGTTCTTACACTCAGAAAAAAGATTGAACTAAAGTGAACTAAACTGTAGTTCAAAATGAACTCCAGAAAATTTCATTGAAATAAGTTAAATTTTACTTAAAGTAGCGAAAAAAAACTTAAAATTTGGAAAATTTACTAAATGTGAGTAAAAAAAAATAGTTCATAAACTCAGGAATAGTTCAAAATTTTACTCAAATTATTTAACCAAAAATTAGTTAAATTGTTATAATATTAAGTATATTGTACTCATTTGTAGAAAATAATTTTAGCTTCTGAATAGTTTATTCCGTTGAATTTAGTTCACTTTAATTTGTTAAATTAAATGTTAAATTTTAGTGTAAGTTAAAGTTAATTGATTCAAGTTTATAAATTTACCAAAATACAGTACATAGCTTAACTTAAGTAGAGAAATTTAAACTCTTCCAAAAATAAAAAAAAAATCAATATTTTTCCAAGTTTGCTTTTGCATTCAGATTTAGTAAACATAAACTAAAATGTTTGTATAATTTTTTAAAAAATATTTAAAAAAAATTTAAGAAAATTTTACTTAAAGCAATAAAAATTTTCTTAATAATAGTTTATATTCCTACAAATTATTTAACTTGTCAAAATTCTATTAACAAAGTTTATTATGAACTTTTCTATCATTCAAAATAAGTTTATATGAACTTCCAAAGCAAAAGTATGTATTGTTTGAGTAATATGTTATTTTCAATAAAACTGGTTTTTATATACATATGTGTGGAAAATACTTTATAAAACAGCAACTACAAAAAGAATAAAGTAGAAGTGAGTAACTAGAAAGAGAATAAATAAAATAAATCAGTATGCAAGTTCTCGTTGACCTATACAAATCGTGCGGGGGTGATGTATAGTTTTTTTAATAATCATATAAAAATATTTAATTTGTTTAAAAATAATTTGATTTAAAAATATTTAAAAGTTAAGTATTAAAATTTAATAAAGTGTGTGTTGTGTTGTAAATATTGGTAAGTATTAAACAGATTAATTAATTAAAACAATGTGAAAAAAGTGAAGAAAAACATGTATTGTTTGTGAATGTATGCGTAGCTTGGCGTCCTTTTTCAGTTTATATATTTTCAATTTTAGTTTAGTGAACTGCATGTTAACTAAAATTAGTTAACATATTGTTCTAATTTAACTAAGAAGGAATAAACATTGAACTTAAAAAAGGAAGCCAAGCTACAAATACATGCACAATCATTTTTGTTTCTCACATGTTTTATAAGATTTCTCAATACTTAAATTTTAGTTCAGTTGAACTTAGTTACTGTCAAAAGTTAAAAGTACAATATGAATCTAATTACACATTTCTTTATACAGAATAAAAGTAAACTAACTTTTTCTTTTCATATAGTACTTTTAACTATTTATATATCAAGTTTAACTTAATTATAGATCATGTATGAAAATTAGTTTAGTTGAACTTAAATATGTACCTTCATAAATAAATCGCTTTGGTTTTAGTTTAGTTTAAACAATGATCAAGTTGTATTCCTAAGTTCAAAATGAACTAAACTGAACTAAAATTATTAGCAACTTATAGTATTGCAAAGGTTAGAAAATTAGTTTAGTTGAACTAAAAATTAGTTTAATTGAACTAAAAGTTAAGTAATATGACCTTTTATAAAAAAAAACGCTCTAGTTATTTTTATTACATTGAAGTTTAAAATATGGCCAAATTACATTGTTTTAGTTTATTAAACTAAACTGTATTTAAAATACATAATATTATAAACTTCAAGTTCAAAATGAACTAAACTGAACTAAATTGTTAGCTATTCATGTAAACTCAATCATAAATTTCCATTCTTTTAATAAAACTGTACTTGCTTTAAACTTCTTATAATTTGAGTTACTTATAAAATAACACTTCAAGTTTAATTTAACTAGATTTTAGTTCAAAATATTAATATTATTGCAAAGTTCTAACTAGTTTAATTGAACTAAAAGTTAAGTTATATGAACTTTTATAAAGAAATCGTTCTAGTTATTTTTATCATACTTGAATTGAAGTTTAAAATATGGTCTAATTATATTGTTTTAGTTCAAGCTAAACTCACCTGTACTAGAAATACATATAAAAAACCATATATTTTTTTAGTAAAACTTGACAGTATTTTTAAAATTTATATTTGAAAAGTGTGTTTATAAAAACTACCTTTTTATTAAAAAAGTGCCTTACAT
This sequence comes from Leucophora obtusa, assembly GCA_949987735.1. Lineage (NCBI taxonomy): Eukaryota > Metazoa > Arthropoda > Insecta > Diptera > Anthomyiidae > Leucophora > Leucophora obtusa. The sequence goes on from OX465298.1 coordinate 87,955,888, forward strand.
AAAAATATTTTTTATAAAAATTACCTTTTATAAAAAATACTTTTCCTAAAATGTAACTTTTATAAAAAGAACCTTTCGTACATCAAATTTCAAGTATTTTCTTTAAACCGAATGAATGTGTACAACTTTCGGAACAAGGTTGACTCTTTTACAAAAAGTACCTTTTACAAAATGTACCTTTTATAATAAGTATCATTTATAAAATATACATTTTATAAAAATACCTTTTATTAAAAAAGTAATTTATAAAAAAAATGTGTTTTCCTCTCTTGATATTATTTTCAGTTTATGGAGAGAGAAGTGAAGCTGACGATTTGTTGGAAGTGCTGGTTGCTCTAAAAGAGGAGCAGTTTATGCACATACATATTTCCCAGTAAGTTTCAGAATTTAATGGTATATCGTATTATATTAAATGATATTAATTATTTATCCATTTCGTTTCGGTTGCGATTATATAATATTATAATTATATGCATATGTGACCTTCTCCTAGTGTGTCAAAAAACGGGAACTTGGGAAAATCGATAAAAAATGAGAAAAACATTAAAATTTGAAACTTTAAATGCGTTCTTCTTCAATTCACACAAACTTCATTTTCACACACTAGGTCCCTTTTCTCAGAGAAGGTCACATATGTAGATTTTTAATTGGAATTTAAAATTTGTCTAAATAACATTGCATGACTGCAAACAAATGATTTTATTATACCTTGTACAAACTTTCTTGAATATTCGATTTTTGTTCGATTTAAAAAAATAAATATTTAAAATACTAATAATTCGATATTTTATTAACAAATGTAAATGGTTTTCGAGTTTGCGCTTTAACGTAATAATGCTGTTTGTTGACAAGAATGTAAAATATGTAAAAAACGATGCCAACTCAGTATAATACTATATAAGTTTTTTTGGTTTAAGCTTTAAACGTATTTACAAAGATTTTGAAACATTACTTTCGCATAAATACTAAAAAACTTATAAAAATTTAAATTTTACATATTTGCAGTTTCTTTTTTGCAACGATTTCCTTTAAGTGGTCAATTAGTGAAGTCTAAGGACCTCTAGTGTGTCTTAGCCACAGAGCCATGTGTCACGAAGAGCGTCCCTTCATCGTAGTTCACTTTAGGAGAACTCTAATTGACCATAAAAAGGTTCTGACTTTGTCACAGCTTATTATGTTTCAGGGTTTCCTGAAGTACATTTTGTAAATTGTTTACATTATTGCAAATAATATAATACTCAGTTTTTGAATACACGTATTCATATTAAATTTTAAATAATTATATTAATTATAAAACATGTTAATAATTCAGAACAATGAGGGTATTCACAATTTAATACTTTAATGGTATATCGTATTAAATTAAATGATATTAGTTCTTTATCCATTTCGTTTCAGTTTCGATTATATAATATTATAATTATATATGTAGATTTTTAATTGGAATTTAAAATTTGTCTAAACAACATTGCGTGACGGCAAACAAATTATTTTATTATACCTTGTAAAAATTTTCTTGAATATTCGATTTTTGTTCGATTGAAAAAAAAATAAATATTTAAAATACTAATAATTCGATATTTTATTAGCAAATGTAAATGGTTTTCGAGTTTGCGCTTTAACGTAATAATGCTGTTTGTTGACAAGAATGTTAAATATGTATAATACGATGCAAACTCAGTATAATACAATATAAGTTTTTTTCGTTTAAGCTTCAAATGTACACTCATAATTTTGACCAGCACAATTTTGGCCTATTTGTACGGACGTTTTTTATGAGTGTATTTACAAAGATTTTGAAACATTACTTTCTAGTGTGCCTTAGCCACAGAGCCGTGTGTCACGAAGAGCGTCCTTTCATCGTAGTTCACTTTAGGAGAACTCTAATTGACCATAAAAAGGTTCTGACTTTGTCACAGCTTATTATGTTTCAGGGTTTCCTGAAGTACATTTTGTAAATTATTTACATTATTGCAAATAATAAAATCCACAGTTTTTGAATACACGTATTCATATTAAATTTTAAATAATTATATTAATAATAAAACACGTTAATAATTCAAGACGATATTAACCGGTGTTCATAAAGTTCTTTATATTTTATCGTAAATTTTGTTTAAGATTCGATTTCCATTTGCAAAATTTTATGCTGATTTTAGCAGCTCAGTGTAGGAAATCATTACCAAATATGTGGTTATGTAACTACATAGGGTAGAGGGGGGATCCTTCGCCACTTTTTTTTTAAAGCTCTGTCATTTCTTAACCCCTAATTATTTTTCAAAAATTTCTTTCAAATTGAAGATCTACATATCTTGGCTTTAATTTCTATGATTTTTATTCTAATTATTTGCATATTTTCTATTACTTTTTTAATGATTTTCAAAGTAACCCAAATCGGCGTAACTGCCCCAAACCTGGGGGATATTCGCCAAAAGAGCTAGATACAATTTCAACAAAAAAATATTGTTAATACGTCAAAGTCAATGTTTTAATGACTGAAATAAATAATTTAGAATAAGTTCTTTAAGGTATATTATTCTTTTTAATCAATAAATCTCCACTACATTAAACAAAAATAATTTAAATCTGGAATATAATGATTCTTCAAAATTACAAAAAACAGAATAATTAATATAAATTTAAGAATGAACACAATTGTTCTATTTTACCATTAAACATATTTTAAACATATAGAAAAGTCTTATAGAGCATTTTCGGCAGGGATGCACCAACTCTTCATACCTCCAGGGGCAATCTGGTGATTGTGCCCCAGAGACAGGCACTAACATAAAATTAATATTTTTTCACACTTTTTAAGCATTTATTAAAATCAAATTATTATTTTCTGAAAGCTTAGGATCATAGGTCTAACATAATGGAAAATTATTTTTTTATTACACGATTTGAGGAAGTTATTGCGAAATATAGTTGCTTTCAATTATTTTTTTGGCACCCCAAAAAACACAAAAACAAGTCTATCTGCGACCACATGTGATATAAATTCGTCAAAGTGGATGTCAAGGAAAAGTAATTGAAAAATGCACAAAATATATTTTTTCCAATTTTTTATTTCCCTTAACAGCGGAGAAAAATGGAATTAGTGTATGTGCCCCAATGGCGAAGGATCCCCCCTCTACCCTACTTGGTAATGGTAACTAGTACTTTTGTTATTACATTTCTTATTGCCTTTATATGGCGATGTCGCGAAAAATAATGACTCACCAACATACGAAAAATCAAAAAATATATCATTACCTGTACTGACATGAATAAAATAATGAGTCTAAAAATAGATTTTCAAAAAAATAAATTATGTAAAAAAAAATATTTTTTATTGCATTTTATTTTTAAATAAAATTTCCTGGTGCGGGAATCGAACCTGGGTCTACAAATTGCCAGTCAATAGCTCTACCATCTGAGCTATATCGACATGTAATATTTGATAGATAAAAACATACCCAGCAAAATATTGGTAATGACACCTCATTGCTGTCTGCATTACCAATAATGATATATCATTACCTTTTGCATTATTTTGTAATATACTGCTTTTAAATAATATATAATGCTTTTAAATATAAAATAATGACTTACTCGCAATAGTTTAAATAAGTACTTTTTACAAAGTTAAATTTTATACATTTATATTTATTACATGTAAATATGTTTTGTGTTAAATTTTTATGACGAGTACTAAAATTACACACTAGGAAAAACTTTAAATTCTCTAAATGTATTTCCTGAAGCTAATAGTATTTGTGTAACTCCTTATTTTTAAGAATCAAGTAAGCAGTCGGATAACCACTTATAATTCAACTTTTTGTAAGCATGTATGTAACCACTTATTATTCAAAATCTCGTAACTACTTATTTCTCATTTTTTCGTAAGCGAGCAGGTAAGCGTGACTACTTATAAAAACGACCACGACAAACAAAAATAATGAGTTTAGACGCCAAAAAATAAGTTGTGCGGAGCTATGAATTTCTATTATATAACCACTTATTTGGTAATGAAAGATTTTGCTGGGTAATTTACCTGCTGCACACAAGTAAGCTTACTAGCCAACATACAAAAAATCAAAAAATATGTGGTTACATATATCCTTACCAGTGTTTAAAAAATATTGAGTCTAAAAATAGATTTCAAAAATTTTAAAAAATCTAGACAATTATTTTCTATTTGAAATAATGATAAAATTAAGTCATTATCAGTAACTCATCACTATATGTTTTGAAATAATGCAGAAGGTAAGTGGGTGTCATTACTTGTAGTCCAAAAAATAATGATATGTCATTACCGTTTCTACACTGGGAGGTTAAGTTGTTATTTTCTACTAACAAAAATTTAACTCAAATATTACTTACTATCTTATATTAAATTCAAATTTAGAAAAATAATGTTTTGTTCTAATTAGATTCTATTTTTCTTCTTCTCTTATTTATATGTTCTTAAACGTTGATATGGATCCCGAGTAATTATGTATTATCAAATTGAGGCAAGAATAGGTAAGATTTAATATCCCAGCAAAACCTTCACCGCAAAGGTAATAGGAGGTTTTGTTGGAATATTTCCTTTAAAATTAAATACTCTAATAAACCCAACATTTTATAGGGCTTAAACCAAGGTTGGTTACCGAAACGAATAACGGTAAGAGTAACGGTATCGAATTTCGGTTGTTTCGGTAACGGTATTTAAGATGGTTTCGGTAACGGTATATTATAATATATTAATATAAATTAAGTTAAAAACATAAAAACATGTAAAAACTTTTCATATATTTAATATTAAGGGTGTACATACAGTTGCGAGCATAAAAATGCAACTCTACGCTAAATCATGTAAATTTGTTTTGATTTCTTCTAATGGTTTTTTATTTGCGCTTATCTTTTGTTATTATATTCGTTGATATGTAGGTTCATATTTTAGTTCGTTTAATTTGCATTTATTTATGTGAATTAGTTTTTACCTACTGTGCGAGCAAAAAAAAAATGCAACGAAAAAATAGTATGTATCAGGTAAGTATAAAAATTTAATTTATTCACGAAATTTGAACTGAATTAACCAAAATTAACGAAATTGTTTATTCTTTACAAAAAACAACTATCAAATGATAGCCGTGCTGCTATTATTACAGCTCTTTGGGAAGGCAAACATTTACTTGAAATCGGAACCATGTTTCTAGGAAACAAGTCCACTGTGTCAGGAATTGCAACTCGGCATTAGGCTTGCGGTTATATTCATAGGAAAATAGGTAGTGGAAGACCCCGAAAAGCAATTAAAAGACAGGACAGAAATATAATTTCTATTGTTAAAGCGACCCCAATAAGACCGCCGTAGATTTTATGCAGTATGCTTCAGAACATTTGGGCGCAACCGTCGGATTTCATACCGCACATAGACGGTTAAAGGAAACAAACGTCCAGCAAAGAAACCCTTCATAAGTCAAGTAAATACAAAGAAGCGTCTCGATTTTAGAAAGCGTCATAAGCACTGGGCAAAAGAACAATGGGCAAAGGTTTTATTTAGTGACGAAACAAAATCAAATTTATTTGGATCCGATGGATTGAAGTTCATCCGTAGACCACCAAATAAATCGTACTCTCCTAGATACTAGAAACAACGCGTTCGACACGGCAAAGGATCCCTAATGCTGTGGGGTAAGAAAACGTTGTCTCAAATGTAACGCACTTGTTTAAATTTTTATTTTAAGGTGCATTATCCCGTGATGGTGTTGGACCAGAAGTCAAAATTGATGACAGAATAAACGCAGAGGGTCAAAGTGCTATTATTTTGCACACTCACAAAAGTTTGTCGGCAGAATCTACTGAAAGATATTTACCTTTAAAATAACTAAAACTTTTGTTATTTTTAACTGTTGAAAAATAATTAACTGATAAATTTTTACTACAAAAACTTCACAACTGACAAAATCGGTAAAACCTACTGTTTTTTACAGTCAAATCTTTTTGTTTATAAAAGTATATTTTAATAAAAAAAAATAATTTTTTTCTCTCGATTACAAAATTATTGTGTTATTACTTCAGCCTATTTAAAATTCGAAGTAAAAATTCCAAACCGTTCTCCAGTTATTATGCTTTTATGCATTGGAGATACAATACAAGTTTCTGATTTTTCTTTGCAAACTAGAAATATATCAATAGTAACAAATATAAACTAAACAAGAATTTTTACAATTAAAAAAAATTCAACGAAATTTTCCATTTTTTAAATAACTAACAAAAACTACTGCTTACTGTAAAACTACTGTGTTGGTAGTTGTTTATTATGATATTAAAAATAACTGATTTAAACAACTGTTACGAAATTACAGTACTTTTCGTTAGTTGTTTTCTTAAATAACCGTCATAAAAGTTGTTTTGCTTTTTTCTATAGAAAAACAACTGTAATTACTGTTAAAAACAACAACTACTTATTACTACACAAACAACTGTCATGTAGTAACTGTCAAACTTTTTTGAGTGTAGAAATGTTAAATTTTCGAATTTTAATTGGTACGACTCTTAACCAAATAGGAACAGAATATTATAGTACACATACATATTTATATCTAAGTTTGTATTCATATTTAATATTTTGTATTAATTTTAGGTATATATATTAACTAAAATAAATCTACATTAATAAAATATAAACTTGTTTTAATAATAATTTTCTTTTACCATAGGGCACATTTACACAAAACAAAGAAATATATACTAAAGTTAAGTACTTTAATTGAGTATAATAGCTTATTTTGTGTTTACTTTGAATAAAAATGAACTTATTCATAGGACAATTTTATAAATTTTCTCTAAATTAGGAAATATTGTAACGTACTTCAAATAAATAAAATTTCATTACTTTAAGTTTAAATTCCTAAAAATAAACTAAATGTTAGTAATTTTTCCTTATGTAGGATATTTTTCAGTAATTTTTGAACTTAATTCTTGTAATTTTAACTTAAATTTGATGAAAAAAAAGAAACACATGGTAAACTAAAATTGAGTACAAATAACCAATTTATAATAAAATTGGGTTTCACTTTAGTGTATATGTACTTAATTTAACGCAAATATTTCTCAAAATTTAGACCTTTTTTGGCAATGTATTAACTAAATTTCTGAATTTTTTTATTTTTTTAGTTCAATTTTATTCCCGTATAATAAATTTTTGGACTAAATGCTTGTACTTTTAACTTGAATTTCATAAAAAATTAACGCATGGCAAACTAGAAATAAGTACAAATTACCCAACTTCTAGTAAAATTAGGTTTAATTTTAGTTTATATATACTTAATTTTATGCAATATTTCTTAAAACTTAGAACTAATTTGCCAACACATTAAACTAAATTTTTGGAATTTTTTAATTTTTTTAGTTCAATTTTATTCCCGTATAATTAATTTCTGTACTAAATGCTTATACTTTTAACTTGAATTTGATAAAAAAAAAAAGGAGCGCATGGCAAACTAGAAATAAGTTCAAATAACCCAACTTTTAGTAAAATTAGTTTTTATTTTAGTTTATATATACTTCATTTTATGCAATATTTCTTAAAACTTAATACTAATTTGCCAATACATTAAACTAAATTTTTGGGATTTTTAAAACTGTTTAGTTCAATTTTATTCCCGTATAATAAACTTTTAATTAGTTTTACTAAATGAATACCAATATCAAGTTTAATAAGTTTTCTTTTAGTAAGTAAAATCATGAACTTGTTCGTAGTTAAAATGGCTTTAGCACTAAATCATTATCAGTTTTCCTAATTTTTAGTTCAAATTCGTCATTTTTAGTTCATCTTTTTTTTGAGTGTATGTTGAAGAAGTTCAATTAGCAAAATTTTAACTTCCCAATAAACCAAAGAACGATACGATAGCGAAATCGCTATTACCTTAAATATCCGAAAACGATATCATATTCCAACAAGATTATAATATCGTTTTCGATAAGGTTTAATGATAAAGTATACTTAAAAATATTCATTATTTACAAAAATTCAAGCTGTTTTCAGAAACAAATAAAATTTATAAAATTTTGCAATTTTTTCTTAGTTTGGCTATTTATCCTTTTTTAATTAGACAATTAGTTGCAAAATCTAGGTGAGTTCGGCTTTTCTTCTTAATATAACAATCTCATTATCAATTTTTTCAATTATAACTTTATTTCAGCTCATATCAAAGAATTCCGTTTTTGCTATCATATATGATATAATTTTCGATATCGAAATCGCCTGGAATAAAGATAGCGTTTCGATGCTGGACCAGATTTTTGGCGATTTTACTATCGTTATTGCAACGAATTTCGATAGCGAAAACGGTATCATAATTCCTTGGAAAAACGATATCGTTAGGAAAGGTACATTTTAGAACAAAAAATCTATCGTTTTCGTATCACAAGTGATTATCATATATGATAATAAATATCACCTAGGTGATATCGTTTCGATATCGTGACGATATCGTTTGGTTTATTGGGTTTAATTAAAATTTGGAACGTTAATAGACATTTTAAATTTATTTTTGAGTTGAAGAAATAATATATTTTTCGTCACTATAGGCGTAATAGCAATTAAAGCATTTCGACGTTTAAAGCAGGTGGGTTACCGCGTAACTCGATCGGAAACAAAATTTCTTATTCGTAAATTTTGTACCTTTGTAAATAAAAAAGTTTTAGCAAAAATCTTAGTTTTTGAATTTTTATGTGTAGTGTACAAGGTTTAGGAAAAAAATAAATTGAAAAGTAGAATTTTTATACAGAATAATATTTTTAACAATATTTGCAAGATTTACGAATTCGAAAATTTATTTTCGAATCGAGTTACGCGGTTACCCCCCAGGATTCAATGGGATCCAATTCTTTATTTCCTTCCCTTTTTCAATGGGAACTGTAATTGAAGTATTTTTTAAAATATGTACGAATAATTAATATGTAAATAATCGTAAATTAATAAAGTCCGTTAATAAAATTAACTATTTTGTTTTTTTGAGATAAAAAATGGAATCTCTAATTAATTCGTAATTTGCAAACAAATGCATTTACAAAGAAAAAAACATTATATATACATTTTTGAAAGTTGTTTTAAAGCACATACATCCGAAACAGAAAAAGAGGACTTATCGCTCCATTGTAACCAATTTAAAAGTTGTTTGTTTTGAATGACTTACACATATTTTTGCTGGGATGTAATACAAATAACTTATATACTAATTGTAAAAAATCACATACACTTTTTGAATTGTCTAATTGAGGGGTACATATGAAAAAAATTGTACAAGTAAACAAAATATATACAGAGGAACGAATGGACGGACAGACGAACGGGCGTACATCGCTAAATCGAAACAAAAAGTGATTCTGAGTGGATCTGTATAAGAAAGGTGGGCCTAGGTCTAATATTTTCTGGTACAACAAACATCAGCGCAAACGACCTTCGAACTTTGCAGTCAAATGCCGATTTTCAGCATACTGTTTATATGGTTTTTTTGGCTATAACTCGTCGACTAATTGATATTTTTTAAATCCGTAAAAGCCAAATTATTGCTAGAGACCTGTGCAACAATTAAAATTTTTTAAAAAATTGATTTAGAAAATTTTTGTGGTGCTTATGAAGCAAAATGTTGGAAAAATAATTTTTTTTTTCATGCTTTTTGAAAATATTTTCCACAAATAGATTTGTTTGCAGAATGTAAGTCGCTGATTAAGTGTTTTAATTAAATTTTTTTACCATAAAGTCTTTTTTCGCGTCCCGCCGTTATTTTGGAGTATTTTAAGTGCGGTTTCTTAAAATTTATATTCTAGTGACTATAATACCCGTTTCATACAAGAAAGTTTGGGAGCTAGTTAAAAAAAAAACAGCGAAAAAAATCGCGAAAAAAAATTTTCAAAGAGGAAAATTCTTACATCAATAGATTTGTTTGCAGAATGTAAATCGCTGAATAAGTGTTTTAATTAATTTTTTTTACCATAAAGTCTTTTTTCGCGTCCCACCATTATTTTTGAATTTTTTAAGTGCGGTTTCTTAAAATTTGTAATCTAGGGACTATAATGCCCATTTCATACCAGAAAGTTTGGGAGCTAGTTAAAAAAAAAACCACGAAAAAATCGCGAAAAAAAATTTTCAAAAAGGAAAATTCTTACATCAATAGAGAAAATTATCCTTCATGATATTAATGATATAATTTCATAGAATTTTTTTCGTAGAACCAATAAAGAATTTCATTATGTATATAATATTTAATTAATATTATGAAATTTTTCATAACTTTTCTTTCATAAAATTTCATAATTTCATTGTAGATTTTTAGTTGATCTGAAGATGTTTTACAATGACTGTTATTTTTGTTCGGTTTAAGATCAAATATTACAAATTCTAAATAGAATTTACAATTTTTATTTTACAACCAATAGAGAAAAACTTATGAAAAAATAATTTCATTAAAAAAATTTATTGAATTTTTTAAATTAGATCTCCATAAATTTAATGAAAATGTTCTTTATATATATGAAATTGTTCAATAGTATCTACTTTTTTTAATTTTTTATAAAATATCGTCATTTTCTGAGAGAATAATCTTTTATAATTTTTATTTTTTTTTTTTAATTAATTTTTTATTATTAACTTTGGACTATGAAATTTTTTTATAAAACATATTAATTTTTTCGAAACTTTTTTTTTATGAAACTTTTTAATTTAATGAATTCTTTCTTTAGATATATTTTGAAAATCCGTAAAACATGTTAAGATTTTATTACGCCTTTTGCATTTGCTAAGTACTTTTTATTTATCCACTCCAGCTTAGCAACGACAACAACCAACTATAATAAATAATAGTAAATGAAATTGCTTCATAGATTTTATGATGAGTGGACTATTAATTTTTTGAAGAGTTTCATTAATTTTATGAACTTTTCATAAACATTGACTTTAATGAAACCTGTTTCATAGATTCTATGAATAGTTTCAATGGACGAGTTCCAGTGACAATTTTCATTGAAACTATGAAGAAATTCATTACTGAAGTGATGATAATTCTCTCAGTGTAACTAAAAATTTGCTGACAGCACTTTTTTTGCTGACTTTACCGATTTTTTTTTTTAGTGTAAAACATGTATTTTGTAAAACTAGATTGTATAATCATATGTACTTACGTTTACTTTCGCTCCTATATTCACAAGGTATTCTAGTACCTCGTACTGACCATAATCCGCTGCGTAGTGTAGGGGATATCTACCATTAATTTCGGAATTTACATCGGTGGTCTGTATGTATGAAAAAAATTTTGTTAATATCAAATTATTTATTAGCTGTTTTTCGATCATGCCTATCAACGTTAAGTATTTGAAACAAATCTACGTTAAACCGATTGGAGTATAAAACAATTTTAAACAGCTAATGTTTATGATAGTTATGATATAATTAGGGTTTGGGGTTCGGGAATTCCCGGGCGGGAATTCCCGGGAAAAGTGTGCCGGGAATTCCCGGGAAAATAATATATTTTTCCCGGGAAAACGGGAAATTTTAAAAATATTAAATTTTTTAAATTGTTTTTGTTTCGAATAGGATTTTTTAATTTTAGTCATAAAAAACATTTTAAATACCAAAACAAAAATTTCATTGTTAAAATCTTTTAAAAAGGAATACATTTATTTGACACAGAAATAAAATCTTTGCCAAGTAATTATGAGCATTTCAACTAATAAAGATTTTTCGCATAACTTATTCAAAATTTAAGTAGTAAAGCCTAAAAACTTGGTAAAATGTTTAAAAGAAATATGAAAAAAAGCTTTGTTTTTTACAAATAATAATAGGTAAAGTCGACTTTAGTTAAAATATTGGGTGGCAGTATACCTTGAATTGGTTTATTTTTGGAGCATTCTGATTGGTTAATTTATTTTCAACCAATCAAAATATTTGAAAATATAAATATTTTTGTAAGGTTTTCATACACAAAATGAACAAAACCGTTTGATTAAAAATAAAGTCGACTTTAAATTTAAAATACTCGTTTATATTAACGGTCAATAATTTTATAAGTAACGTTTTCATTAATAAATGTGAAAAGAAAAGACTAATGGTTAACGGTGGTATCTAAATTTGGTTATCTGACATCTAAATTTGGTTCACAAAAAAAAAAAGTTTATGGTCATGCAACTTTTCTTGAAGAAAACAACAACAAGCTAAAATTAGCAAAGTACCCGAAGAAAAAAGTGTAAGCTGAATAGGCATTAAAGGTTTTATGGTAGGGCAAACATTTCCTAAAATGGTATCCAAATTAGCCGCAGTCAATCCGCACCATAACTAGATCTTCGTTTATTCGAGAAAGTTTTTATAATAAAAACCTGGCATTGCAAAAAAAGAAACCGATGTAAAGAACATTATATTAAATTACTACAATCATGTAAAAGATATCATGATAAAAGAAATATTGAGCAATATTTCTAACAATAGGAGATTTACTATAATCTTAGATGAATGGACAAGAATATCACAAAAGAGATATTTGAACATAAGTATAAACTTAAATAATTCATTTTATAACCTGGGGTTCGTTTATACATATATCAGGAAGATGTAATGCTGATGAAATAAGAAGAATTGTAGAAATAAGACTAGAAGAGTTTTAATTGTCTTTGGAAAATAACATTGTGACCACCATATCTAATGGACCAAGTGTGATGAAACGGTTTGTTTCCGACAGTCCAGTAGTAAGTGCTTTCTGCTGGAATCATGCAGTTCATTTGGCAGTGCTGCGATTAATTTATGTGAAATCAAATGTTCAACATTCTGGTATTTTTTACTTTGAATTCTCACTACACAGACTGCATTTGTACTGAAATAGTGTTTTTTTTAACAAAAATTATTTATATAGGTGGTTTTCATTAACAATTTTGTTCAAAAACATTTCCCGGGATTCCCGGGAATCCCGGGAATCAAATTTTTTCATTCCCGTTTCCCGGGAAATAAAAAAGTCCGGGAAATCCCAAACCCTAGATATAATCGATCGTACGTCAGCAAAACCTTTTAGGTTCCCAGGAAAATTTTCTTTTCCAAAGAATCGGTTGTAGAATAACTACTTTTCATTTACAACCCCTTCTACTGTAGATTCTAACACCGATGATTTTTGTTTCAAGCAGCGTATCAATTGCTATCGCTATTTCAGCAAAAGCACTTATTTAAAATTTTGTTTATTACTCATACGTCACGTATAATCGATAGGGTTGCTATATCAGTCGAAACATTTATAATCAACCACCTGTTAACCCATTTTTTCTTCAACCCAGAATTTTGTGACTACCTTTGTATTGACTACTTTTATGTGAAAAAAATACATGTTACAATTTACAAAATTCGAAATTCGGTTTAGACAGAAATTGACTGGGTGTTTTTATAGAAACGACGAATTCGTTAACAAATTTGTGTGAAAAACACTAATTTAAAAACGTTTTTCTTCCAAAAATTTTGCACAGATTTGTTAGGGTTTCTATGTAAAACAAATGCGGCTAACAAATTTTAAAGATAAATCTTTTTAAGTTTGTGTTTTTACTAGTGTTTCCAATTCGGTTAATCGATTAACCGATTCCTGGATTAATCGCCTCTATTTCGGTTAATGTCGAAACAAATAATTTAAAACTCAAATAATTATTCGACCCGAATAATCAATTAAAATAGGTCGATTAACCGGTTACATTTTTAATATGTAATTTTTTCCTTTATTTTTTCCCAAAACTTCATAATTTTCTTAACTTTGGCTAAAAAATTCCAAGAAACGCTTAGAAAAAAACAAATGCTAACTAAAATACGATCAAATTATTTTAAAATCGATTGAAAGAGAAGCCTTTAGATTAGGGTGACCATTCATATTAATTTGATCAGTACATGTACTGATTTTTGGTCACGTGTACTGATTTATACTGATTTTTTTAAAATTTGTACTGATTGTAATGATTATTGGCATTTAAAAAATATTACATTTTTTTTTTAGTAAAATAGCCAAAATGCAAGTACAATGTAGTTTTTTTATAGGATAAATTTTTGTGAATGTGAAAGGTTTTCACTACTAGAAAGCATTTAAAATGATTTTTCTACATGTAAATTTCTTAATCTAATATGTAGTTTCAAGATTCGTGGTGACAACCGAATTTATCAAATGGTTGCATTGCGATAATAGAAAATCAGTAGACTGTGATAAATATATTTTAATTATCCGGTTGTTAGAGCTGTTGTCAGAATGATTCTGTTTTCTGAGTGTAAGACAAGACATCAAAAGCTGAAGATTTTTCCGTACAAAATCATTAAAATCTGAAGAAATATATGTGGGTATTTCCATGGAAATACAAAAAACACAAAACCTTAAGGGGTCATATTTGACTTATTTCATCAATCTGTTACAAACAAAAATAGAAAAGGAATGGTAACATATCATTGAAATTTCTAAATAATGGGTCCGTTTCCTGTGCTTAAAAAAACTGGATTTTTCGAAAAAAATGTTTGTCTTGGGTTCTGAATAGGGATAAATGTGTAAGCCTTTTTTGAATGGTATGATGGTTAACCGAAAAAGTTTGTTGCCTCAACCAAACCATTCTATTGACAACAAATTAGGTTGGCTGCAAAATCATTTTTTTTTTTTTTTGGATGAAAATATTTTTTTAAAATTTGTACTGATTTGAAGTCGCCCTACTTTAGATACCATTTTCTGAGAAACTCCAAGCAAATCGACATTGAACCAGCGAGACATGTCAAATCCGTTTTAACAGACTCTTAAAACGGATTTGTTTTACATTATCGCAATTAATTTTAAATAACATTTTTTTACCAAAGTTTCTATTTGTAAAAAAGCTTCAACACTATGTGTCTGGTTGGAGCAGGCTTTAGGAAATACCATAGACAATTCATCATTTCTGTTTTAATTCCTTTAAAATTTTAAATTAATTTTCAAAAGTGAGAGCAGCTTTTCAGCCTCTTGTCGATGTTTTTATTAATTTTAACAAAAACAGTGCGTATTAATTTTTAAAATTTGATTATTGCAAACAAAAAGTTTTGAAAAGCTGAAAAACTGCTCTCACTTTTGAAAATCTGTGATAAAGTTCGAACAAACAAATCTGCTTGGGATTTTAATCTGTTGCAGCACACTGAGGAAATTGTCTACATGCTATTTATGAATTTTTATATTGATTCAATGAAATTTCCCATAGAAACACGGGAGGTTGGAAGATAAACAAAAATTTAAAAATAAAATGCTTGTATGTTTCTGCGTTGATCCCTGCTAAATAAACACAATAACAGAAAGCTGGGGGGTTACCGCGTATCTCGATTCGAAAAAAAATTTTAGAATTCGTAAATTTTGTACCTTTCACAAAAAGAAAAGTTTTAGCAAAAATCTTACTTTTTTTAATTTTTATGTGTAGTGTACAAGTTTTAGGATAAAAATGTATTAAAAAGTAGAATTTTTATACAGAATTATATTTTTAACAATATTTGCAAGATTTACGAATTCGAAAATTTTTTTTTTGGAATCGAGTTACGCGGTAACCCCCCTGAATAAGAAAGAAAACAACGAATTAGTTACATTGCATTCAAGGCCTTACTTTGGTGAGACGGTTAAGCTGTCGCACTTTGGTATAGTTATGTCTGTAATGTGGGAGCATGTGTTCGATTCCTATAGCCGACGGGTTGTTGAAAAAATTATCATATAGAGACAATCTGGCAATAAAAACATATAAATAATTAATAGAATTTAATGAAAAATCACTGACGATGCCTGCCCATACAAAAAAAAAAACAGGAACTAGATCTAGTCTGATTTACAAATTAATGTGTTTATAATTTTTAAAGAAAAAAGTTTATTTTTCTTCTTAACCTCAAACCTACTAAATTCAAATTGATAAAATTGCATATCAGTTACAATATTAATTGCAGCTGTCTATATGACGTTAAAACAACACTACTAAACTTATTGAAAATTACATACATGAAAACTTCAATTAGTTTAGTGTAAACTTTCATTAAAACTCGTCCAATTAAATTCTCTCTGCGTAAATTAACTCAAAATTTGTTTATTGTTAATGGCGCTTAAAAAACCGAAAAGATTGAGAGTTTAAGAATTATTTATGATATTCTCAGACTTCTAATTATTTATGATAGTTACTCTCAGACTACTACTAATTTTTGCAGACTAAATTGGTATTTTGAAATGGAGCTTAACATTTTTCTTTCATTTTTATGGCTCTTAAGGCCCTTCTAGTTTTTAATATTAAAAAAAGTCAGCACTTTTTGTTTTTATTGATAAAAAGTTAAGAAAATACATTAATTTTGCATTAAACGATTAATCGATTAATCGCCAATTTTCTCGATTAACCGACCCGAATAACGGGTTAATCAATTTTAGTGATTTTCGAATAATGCATTAACCGGTTAACCGCCTATGTCGAATAATTGGAAACACTAGTTTTTACACAAATGTTTTAACGAATTGTTCAGATTCTTTTTATAAAAACAGGCAGTGTGTAATTTTTCGGAAGTAACGAAAACCTTTTGTAATATTTTTAGGATAAACTATGAATATTATGGACTTCAATTAATTTTTTATAAAATTTGATTGATTTTTAAACAAAATTTTTTATATAAGTTGCATTTAGGACAAAAATCATTTTTAGTTCTGCACTCAAAATAATACGTCTGTTAGCTGGACAGAAAAATTTGTTGCTTTAACAAAATGTATTCCTGTTTTTTTGGCTTAAAATAAAATTAGTTGATTTTAACACTTTTTTTAAAAAAAAAAATAGGCCGAGTTTTTTTTAAGTTTATTAAACCGAAAACAAATTTTGTTAGTCACTATCAAGTTTAAATACCAACAAAAATACTCGTTATTCTGAAATTTTATTTTTATTTATACAACATTTCAACATCAGTATTTCAGTTCCAAATACCTTCAAATAAACTCGGCATTAAAATTAAAAAAAGTAATATTTTATTATTTTCAATTGATGTGTTTTGAGTTTTATTACTTCAAATAATTTCATTTAAATTTCAATTGCTATTCCTTTATTTCAGTTGTATTTTTTAAATTTTATTTATTTGTTAGATTAATATTTTTGACCTTTGGTGTTATTATATTTGTAGTATTGTTTGGCTTTAGGTCATAAATTTTTAAAAACTAAAAATCGAAATATTTTGTATTTTATTTTTCAATATTTTATTTTTAATTTTCTTCCAATATTTCGATTTGCATCGCAAATCATTCTCTGGGATATTTAAAAATTTTTTTTGAACTTCACTGAGTTGAAAACTTCCTACTATTATTTTTAAAATTATGCATAAGATGCTTCTTCAAATTATTTTGGATTTTTTATATGTTAATTTAAAATGCAACAATGAAAATTAAATAATTTTTTTAAGTAGTTGCGGCATAAAAAATGTCTATTCGAAAAATACCAAATAGAGTTAAAAAACTATTTAATAATATTTTAGTGTCTATTTTTATAAACAGATTTAGACGATTTGCCTAAAAATTTGTGTGAAAAATACTCACTTTTAAACTTTTTTTATAAAAATAGACGAATACTTCTGAAAATCTGCATAGAAACAAAATATCTAGAAATAGAAATTTTTGGATTCCATATTTAAGAAAAAAATTGATCTTAGTTTTGACTCTATAGCTGGTCCAATACAAGTTTGCACTAGGGATGCCAAACGGGAAATCCTGAAATCCCGGGATTTTCGGGATTGGCAATTTGTTTGTAACAAATTGATGAAATATAGCCATGCTACGAATGGAGTCAAATATGACCCCTTGAGGTTTTGTGTTTTTATACCCTACACCACTATGTGGTCAGGGTATTATAAGTTTGTGCTGATGTTTGTAACACCAAAAAATATTGGTCGTAGACCCACCTTATAGTATACCGATCGGTTCAGAATTTTTTTTTATTTCGATTTAACGATGTCCGTCTGTCCGTCCGTCCGTCCGTCCGTCCGTCCGTCCGTCCGTCCGTCTGTCTGTCTGTCCATGCAATCTTGTGCGCACTCTACAGGTCGCAAATATTAAGATATTGTGATGAAATTTGGTACGCAGACCTATGTTGGCCCAAGGACGAACAAGTTTGATTTTGGTGAACATCGGTCCATGTTTAGACCTAGTACCCATATAAGAGTCCTACCAAATTATATTGTTTATACGCTGCAGGTCGTAAATATTAAGATATTTTGATGAAAATTGGTACACAGACCTATATTGGCCCAATAACGCAGCCTATTGATTTTGGCGAACATCGGTCTATGTTTAGACCTAGTGCCCATATAAGGGTCCTACCAAAATTATACTGTTTATACGCTGCAGGTCGCAAATATTAAGATATTTTGATGAAATTTGGCCCAATAACGCAGCCTATTGATTTTGGTGAACATCGGTCCATGTTTAGACCTAGTGCCCTTATAAGGGTCCTACCAAAATTATACTGTTTATACGCTGCAGGTCGTAAATATTAAGACATTTTGATGAAATTTGGTACACAGACCTATATTGGCCCAATAACGCAGCCTATTGATTTTGGTGAACGTCGGTCTATGTTTAGACCTAGTGCCCATATAAGGGTCCTACCAAAATTATACTGTTTAAACGCTGCAGGTCGCAAATATTAAGATATTTTGATGAAATTTGGTACACAGACCTATGTTGGCCCAATAACGCAGCCTATTGATTTTGGTGAACATCGGTCCATGTTTAGACCTAGTGCCCATATAAGGGTCCCACCAAAATTATATTGTTTATACGCTGCAGGTCGCAAATATTAAGATATTTTAATGAAATTTGGTGCGCTGACTCACATTATAGAAAATTTTGACACAAGCCCCATTTTAACCCATTCGAATTTCGGATCCAAACAACACACCAGACTGGTGTAGGGTATTGTATAGTCGGCATGCCCGACTTTAACCTTTTTACTCGTTTGTATTGAAAATCCCACATATTATAAATTTTTCCATGGAAATACCCACATATATTTCTTCAGATTTTAATGATTTTGTACGGAAAAATCTTCAGCTTTTGATATCTTGTCTTACACTCAGAAAACAGAATCATTCTGACAACAGCTCTAACAACCGGATAATTAAAATATTTTTATCACAGTCTACTGATTTTCTATTATCGCAATGGAACCATTTGATAAATTCGGTTGTCACCACGAATCTTGAAACTACATATTAGATTAAGAAATTTACATGTAGAAAAATCATTTTAAATGCTCAAATACTCTTAAACTTTTTTTTATAAAAATAGACGAATACTTCTGAAAATCTGCATACAAACAAAATATCTAGAAATAGAAATTTTTGGATTCCTTATTTAAGAAAAAAATTGATCTTAGTTTTGACTCTATAGCTGGTCCAATACAAGTTTGCACTAGGGATGCCAAACGGGAAATCCTGAAATCCCGGGATTTTCGGGATTGGCAATTTGTTTGTAACAAATTGATGAAATATAGCCATGCTACGAATGGAGTCAAATATGACCCCTTGAGGTTTTGTGTTTTTATACCCTACACCACTATGTGGTCAGGGTATTATAAGTTTGTGCTGATGTTTGTAACACAAAAAAATATTGGTCGTAGACCCACCTTATAGTATACCGATCGGTTCAGAATTTTTTTTTTATTTCGATTTAACGATGTCCGTCTGTCTGTCTGTCCATGCAATCTTGTGCGCACTCTACAGGTCGCAAATATTAAGATATTGTGATGAAATTTGGTACGCAGACCTATGTTGGCCCAAGGACGAACAAGTTTGATTTTGGTGAACATCGGTCCATGTTTAGACCTAGTACCCATATAAGGGTCCTACCAAAATTATATTGTTTATACGCTGCAGGTCGTAAATATTAAGATATTTTGATGAAATTTGGTACACAGACCTATATTGGCCCAATAACGCAGCCTATTGATTTTGGTGAACATCGGTCTATGTTTAGACCTAGTGCCCATATAAGGGTCCTACCAAAATTATACTGTTTATACGCTGCAGGTCGCAAATATTAAGATATTTTGATGAAATTTGGTACACAAACAATGTTGGCCCAATAACGCAGCCTATTGATTTTGGTGAACATCGGTCCATGTTTAGACCTAGTGCCCTTATAAGGGTCCTACCAAAATTATACTGTTTATACGCTGCAGGTCATAAATATTAAGATATTTTGATGAAATTTGGTACACAGACCTATATTGGCCCAATAACGCAGCCTATTGATTTTGGTGAACATCGGTCTATGTTTAGACCTAGTGCCCATATAAGGGTCCTACCAAAATTATACTGTTTATACGCTGCAGGTCGCAAATATTAAGATATTTTGATGAAATTTGGTACACAGACCTATGTTGGCCCAATAACGCAGCCTATTGATTTTGGTGAACATCGGTCCATGTTTAGACCTAGTGCCCATATAACGGTCCCACCAAAATTATATTGTTTATACGCTGCAGGTCGCAAATATTAAGATATTTTAATGAAATTTGGTGCGCTGACTCACATTATAGAAAATTTTGACACAAGCCCCATTTTAACCCATTCGAATTTCGGATCCAAACAACACACCAGACTGGTGTAGGGTATTGTATAGTCGGCATGCCCGACTTTAACCTTTTTACTCGTTTGTATTGAAAATCCCACATATTATAAATTTTTCCATGGAAATACCCACATATATTTCTTCAGATTTTAATGATTTTGTACGGAAAAATCTTCAGCTTTTGATATCTTGTCTTACACTCAGAAAACAGAATCATTCTGACAACAGCTCTAACAACCGGATAATTAAAATATTTTTATCACAGTCTACTGATTTTCTATTATCGCAATGGAACCATTTGATAAATTCGGTTGTCACCACGAATCTTGAAACTACATATTAGATTAAGAAATTTACATGTAGAAAAATCATTTTAAATGCTCAAATACTCTTAAACTTTTTTTTATAAAAATAGACGAATACTTCTGAAAATCTGCATACAAACAAAATATCTAGAAATAGAAATTTTTGGATTCCATATTTAAGAAAAAAATTGATCTTAGTTTTGACTCTATAGCTGGTCCAATACAAGTTTGCACTAGGGATGCCAAACGGGAAATCCCGAATCCCGAAATCCCGGGATTTTCTTATTTTTTAATATTAATATAAACGCAAATAAACAAAGTGAGCAATTTTAGATTACCTACGTTTTTTCTTGAATTTTCTCATATTGACAAGAAATTGATGCCAAGATATTGGTAAAATTATAAATTAAGTAGATTATTCGAGTAAACTATGCAAAGACTTTGCAGAAAAATTTGAAATTTTGGTAAACAATATTAATTTTTTGAGTAATACATGCGAAAAATCAAGTTTGTTTGTTATTTTACCGATTTATTCTTCCAAGCGAAATTCGATTTCTGAAACTTGGACTGTAAGTTTTGGCTGGGACTGTAAGCTTGAATTCTTCCATGAAAACATTTGATAACGATAACCAAATAACTTTGTTGCTGTAATTACACGATTTAGTGGGCAAGGTTATCGCAACGAATCTGTTTTAAAATCTGCTTACAAAATACTGGGCGCAAGTGTACTTAATGACAGGCCTTCATATATTATCCCAGCCAGAAAAATACAAACGGGAAAGCGATGGCAAGGTATTTTAACAGGTGGTACAAGTACTGACAAAAATTGCTTTCCCATTTCCAATATGATAACAAAAGGACCGGCTGCTCAAAAAGCGCCGGAAAAGTACTGGAGAAACAAAATTTTTAACTTTGGCAAAACGCTGCCAAAACCAATAAATAGGTGACTTGGAATTATATTTTCCAAAATAAAATTTAAAAAAAGTTCATATGTATCTTTTTTTTGCCCTGCCGTGATGTTTTGTAAAACAAATACTGACAAAACGATTTTTGCAAACGCTGGCAAAGCGTCCCAAATGAGTGTTCTGCCAGTCATTTATTTTTAACATCGCGGTTACCCAGTGGTATGCAAGTACTTGATTTTTTGTACCACTGTCAATTTCTGACTGAGATGTTTCAATATTCATAAAATGTACCACATTATTAATTAACAACTATTAAATAATTATAAAACGCTTTATTCTATAAAAAAATTAGTTACATAACATAAAAATTTTTACAAATAAAGGAAAATTTAAATCCCGAAATCCCGTAAAACCCCGGGATCCCGAAAAATCCCGGGATTTTCAAATATCAATCCCGATTGGCATCCCTAGTTTACACCCATTTACAATTCCAATATATCCTGAAAGAATTTATGATTCAATTCGTTTAACCGCTTAAACCGCGAATAAATATTTAATTAATGTATTTCTAAGAGTTGTTTAAAATTAAGACGGCTTCCATACAAATATATTACCTGCATTAGAGTGGCATTGAAATGTATGGAGCAATTTGAACTTTGGATTATCGCTTAGATCTGCTCGGATTATCGTGACACTTGGTCTAAATATCATATGGTGAAAATTTGAGCTAATTCGGATAACTCTAAGCCGTGGACCCTAGGGGTCAAAGTTCAGATTTTACGAATTACTGTATTTATACCCTACACCACTATGTGGTCAGGGTATTATAAGTTTGTGCTGATGTTTGTAACACCAAAAAATATAGGTCGTAGACCCAACTTATAGTATACCGATCGGTTCAGAATTTTTTTTATTTCGATTTAACGATGTCCGTCTGTCCGTCCGTCCGTCTGTCTGTCTGTCCATGCAATCTTGTGCGCACTCTACAGGTCGCAGCTATTAAGATATTTTGATGAAATTTGGTACGCAGACCTATGTTGGCCCAAGGACGAACAAGTTTGATTTTTTTGAACATCGGTCCATGTTTAGACCTAGTGCCCATATAAGGGTCCTACCAAAATTATATTGTTTATACGCTGCAGGTCGTAAATATTAAGATATTTTGACGAAATTTGGTACACAGACCTATGTTAGCCCAATAACGCTGATGTGCTGATGTTTGTAACACCAAAAAATATTGGTCGTAGACCCAACTTATAGTATACCGATCGGTTCAGAATTTTTTTTATTTCGATTTAACGATGTCCGTCTGTCCGTCTGTCCGTCCGTCCGTCCGTCCGTCTGTCTGTCTGTCTGTCCATGCAATCTTGTGCGCACTCTACAGGTCGCAGCTATTAAGATATTTTGATGAAATTTGGTACGCAGACCTATGTTGGCCCAAGGACGAACAAGTTTGATTTTGGTGAACATCGGTCCATGTTTAGACCTAGTGCCCTTATAAGGGTCCTACCAAAATTATACTGTTTATACGCTGCAGGTCGTAAATATTAAGATATTTTGATGAAATTTGGTACACAGCCCTACATTGGCCCAATAATGCAGCCTATTGATTTTGGTGAACATCGGTCCATGTTTAGACCTAGTGCCCATATAAGGGTCCTTCCAAAATTATACTGTTTATACGCTGCAGGTCGTAAATATTAAGATATTTTGATGAAATTTGGTACACAGACCTATATTGGCCCAATAACACAGCCTATTGATTTTGGTGAACATCGGTCCATGTTTAGACCTAGTGCCCATATAAGGGTCCTACCAAAATTATACTGTTTATACGCTGCAGGTCGTAAATATTAAGATATTTTGATGAAATTTGGTACACAGACCTACATTGGCCCAATAACGCAGCCTATTGAGTTTGGTGAACATCGGTCCATGTTTAGACCTAGTGCCCATATAAGGGTCCTACCAAAATTATAATGTTTATACGCTGCAAGTCGCAAATATTAAGATATTTTGATGAAATTTGGTACACAGACCTATATTGGCCCAATAACGCAGCCTATTGATTTTGGTGAACATCGGTCTATGTTTAGACCTAGTGCCCATATAAGGGTCCTACCAAAATTATACTGTTTATACGCTGCAGGTATTAATATTAAGATATTTTGATGAAATTTGGTACATAGACCTATGTTGGCCCAAGGACGAAGCCTATTGACTTTGGCGAACATTGGTCCATGTTTAGAACTAGTGCCCATATAAGGGTCCCCCAAAATTATATTGTTTATACGCTGCAGGTCGCAAATATTAAGATATTTTGATGAAATTTGGTACATACCCAGGTAGAAATTGCCGACGTTACAACAAAAGTTGTACTGGGAGAGCACTGTTTTTACGAAATGCCGGTACTACTTAAAACGTGCTTTGCCAGTACTGTTTTCTGAAAATTAACGAGCTTTTTTTAATATATTAAAATTAACAATTTTATAAATTTTACGTATTTTTACATCTATTACACAATTATTTATGTAAGAGAGACATCGCCATTCTTTTCTTGTGAAGTTTCGAAAGAATACATTTGAAGAAATTCCATCAAGTCTCAAAACATTGCCCAAAAAAAATAAAAATAAAGAAAATCTGTGATGTACACTAAAAGGACAGTAAAGTTCTAGCAAACTACTAAATTTGTAATTAAATGTACTGCAATAATACCAAAAAAAATAAAATCCCAAGCCTGCGCCAACGTTGGGAAATAACTACGGCCAAGCGTTTATTGGTGTTATCATTTCGACAACATGGCAGTACAGTGAAAGTTAAAAATCCGACGCATTGCCAGTACATGCACTACCGCCTCCAATACCGGGCCAACATTGTGCCGTTTGTATTTTTCTACCTGGGTAGACCTATGTTGGCCCAAGGACGAAGCCTATTGATTTTGGTGAACATCGGTCCATGTTTAGAACTAGTGCCCATATAAGGGTCCCCCCAAAATTGGCTTGGTTACAAACTGCAGGTCGCAAATATTAAGATATTTTAATGAAATTTGGTGCGCTGACTCACATTATAGAAAATTTTGACATAAGCCCCATTTTAACCCATTCGAATTTCGGATCCAAACAATACACCAGACTGGTGTAGGGTATTGTATAGTCGGCATGCCCGACTTTAACCTTTTTACTCGTTTTACCTATATTTAATTGTAGAAATACTTATATTTCAAAGCATCCTGCTAAAAAGTTGTAAAATTATTGTAATTAATATTTTAAATTACAATATGAATTTTTTTATGAAAAAATTAACACTTTGGTGAAACCGGGGTCAAAATGACCCACTTTTTAAATACGATTTAAAACCCTTATTGTCCAAATACGATTAAATAGCAAATATTTTTTATTATAGTCTGACATTTTTTTTATAATAATTTATGAACAAATTAACCCTTTTGTGCCACCCGGGTCAAAATGTCTCATTTTTTAAACACGATTTGAAACCCTTGTTGTCCAAATACGATTACTAAGCAACTATTTTTAATTATAGTCTGAATTTTTTTTTTTAATTTATAAAAAAATTAACCCTTTTGTGTCACCCGGGTCAAAATTACCCAGTTTTAAACACGATTTTAAACCCTTTCTGTCCAAATACGATTAATAAGCAACTATTTTTAATTATAGTCTAAACATTTGCTTGAAAAAAATTAACCCCTTTAGTCTTGGAGTTCGAAATTAACCACTTTTTAATTTATATTACAAGATTGGGTGTAAGGGTGCATTTTGCCGAAGTTTTTTAATGCACTCAGAATCAAACAATTTGCACAGAGAAAACAGATTCGTGCTTACAACCGAATTTGTTGACAATCGAATGGTTCGGTTGCCGTAACCGAATTTTTCAGTTGAGACAACTGAATATCAATGAAGTGAATAGTCATTTGATAATGGCAACAGGATTTCTATTGCCTTAACAATAATTCGGTAGTCACAACTGAAAAATTCTGTTATCACAACCGAAGCATTCGATTGGCAATAAATTCGGTTGTAAGCACGAATCTGTTTTCTGGGTGTGTTTATGAACCATTTACTGATAAATATAACCAAAAACCAATTAGTAAGGACATAAACCAGTTGTTAGTTTAAATTTAACGGATTTAAGAATGAACTACTACCACTTTGACCTTTAGCCATGAACTCACCCAAAATTATACAAGCGTATCAAATTTCACATTCAAATTTCAACTCTGTGATTTCCCGTTTTATATTACTTCAAAGAGTAATTTTAGAGCATTTAATACGGGTTTTCCCCTATTAAAAAACAAATAAAGAAAAACTAGTCAAACCCACTTTTTTAATTGATTGAAAGTGATTAACATTCGTGTAAAGTGTGGCTTAAGTTATTTTTTATCGTAATTTCTTTAAAATGAAATATGCCAGTACTAAGAAGTGAAATTTACTTAATTAGATTGTCTAAGAGTTTTATTTTATAATTTAAGAACTAAAAAGTTAAATGTTGCTAAAAGTGCTCGCATAGTTATAAGGGAATGCTCAATTTTTTGGGAAAGGGCCCGTATTCCTGTCATTTCAAGATCAAACGCAGAACAAAAATTAGTGACCCTGTATAATAAGTGGAAGCAGTTATCGAGACGTAAGTTAAGAGATTCTGATAGTTTAAAACCAAAGAGAGAACCTTGGAAAGACTCACTTGATGATTTATTTGATATGGCTCATGTGGACGCACTCAATCTAATAAAGATCGAGGAAGACAAGCAGTTTTTGATCCAGCAGAGATTAAAAAGCCGCCCAGGGTGCATGATAGGTATTGACGCAAACTTAAAAAAAAAGGGAAGAAAACCGTGAAAAACGTCAACAAGCATTTGAACTTAGAAGACAACAGCTTCTGGAAGCTCCATCAACCTCAAAAGGTAAATATATATTTAAAAGTATACCCATTTTAACCAAACTGCATCCATATAAAAATCGAAAGATTTCATCTCACCGAAAATTCGGTTGTGAAAACCGAATTTACAAGGTTGCGGTAACCATTGAAAATCGGTTGCGGCAGCGAAATTTGTTATAAGAGTGTGTTAAAACAAAAGTGTTATGGGTTAAAAATGGGTACAGAGGCTTTGATAGCAAAAAATGTTTGGATGAGTCAGACAACGAAGAATCCATCCAAAACGAGAATAATAATTTTGGTTTAAATGCACAAATAGCGGATAATGTCACAAAACCAAAAAAAAAAAAAAAGACCTCGCAAAGAAATTTTGACACCAAGACTAGCAGCTGTTTTGGATAAATTAAAGATAAGTTCCAGAGATACAGTTCATTTACTAGTTGATGTTCTGGATGCAGTTGGGCTCAGCTCATCCGATATTATTATAAACCGTAATTCGATTCGTCAGCAAAGGGATGCGTTGCGCAAAGCAAAGAGCACAAACATTGTATCAACGTTTAAACAAAACTCCCAACCTTTAACAATTCACTGGGATACAAAACTTTTGCCTAGCGTAACAGGAAAATCCGAAGACTGTCTCTCAATAATAGCAACTGCTCCAAAGACAGAACAAATATTAAATATTCCCGATATACCATCGGGAACTGGCCTAGAAATTGCATCTGTAGTCTACGACACTCTTGAAGACCACAATATTTTAGACAAAACCGAGGCCTTTGTATTTGATACAACAGCGTCAAACACAGGCAAATTTAGAGGAGCCTGCAGTATTTTAGAAAAGCGAATCGGACGAGACACTTTATTCCTTGGCTGCAGACATCACATTTTGGAAATTGTGTTAGCAGGTGTATTCGAGAAAGAAATGGGCGTTTCAACTGGCCCTGAAATCACTATATTCAAAAAATTTAAAAAGCATTGGCCCAAAATAGATCAAAACAAAATTTCGACGGGATTTACATATCCACGTTTTAAAACTATTTTAGGTGATGAAGGTGATGAGTTTACCAAGAGTTTTTTGAGTTGGGTTGAGTTCCTCCCCGTGGACTAAAATTTTCAAAGCCAGGAGCTATGCACCATGCTAGGTGGATGGCCAAAGTTATTTACTCTTTAAAAATTTTAATTTTTCGGGATCAATTCCCTGAAATAACCGAATCAGAAATAAATGGTTTACTTGAAATTGCTGGCTTTATTATTAAGTGTTACTCCAGATTCTGGTTCAATGCAGACAAAGCAGAACAAGCGCCTGTAAATGATTTAAAATTTTTAAGAAAATTAGAAAGCTACAAAACTATTAATATAAATGTAGCACAAAAGGGTATATCTAAATTTATCAATCACTTATATTATTTAAATGAAGAATGTGTGGGATTCGCTTTATTCGATGATAGAATTGACTGCGAAGCGAAAGCCAAGTTATCTGAAAAGATGTGCTTGAGTTATGTTGAAGAAGAAAATAATGAAGAAGGTGCAGAAATTTTAAAAAAGCTACTTATCAAGAAGGAAAATCTAAAAGAATTCATTGACAGAGACAATTCATTAATTCTAAATGACTTGTTCTCCAAAAATACTAAAAGGCTTTTGAATAGGTTCGATATTCCAACAGATTTTTTAGAAAGAGACCCAAGTACTTGGAATGATTTGGAAGAGTATAGAAAAGGAAAGGAAATTATTCAAAACTTAAAAATTGTAAATGACTGCGCCGAGAGAGGAATAAAACTAGTTCAAGATTACCACGAAAAAATTACAAAAGATGAAGAGCAGAGGCAATATTTATTTAAAGTAATACAAAATGTTATTAATATTTCATTCGAAATTATTAACTTGGTTTTATGTATGTTTTAATTTTTCAGGTTGTACAAAATTATAGACAACAATATTCAAAAGAAGGAAATTTAAAGGACTTAAGAAATGATTATAATTAAATAATGAGTATTTTCAAATTTTATTTTTCAAAAATTAACAAAAAATCACATTAATTTTTCAAAATATCACACTTGTTTTTCAAAAAATAGGAAATGTAATTAAAAAAGCCCCATTTAAAATTCAAAAACATCATTTGTAATTTAAAAGAATTCCAATTGTTATTAAAACAAGTGAAATGGTGTAAAAATTATAATAATTTGTATTGTCTTTAAGTGTATTTGAAAAAAATTTAATTTAAAAACTTAATAATTTATTTAAAATAATTATTAAAATAATTTTCAATATGCAAATCTAAAATTTTTTGTTTTGTTATTTGAGATCTTATGGCTCAGAACTATTAGTATTTGAACTCTGAACTACTTTTTACGTGTTTTTGGATATACTACATTTTTTTCTAAAAATGGTTCATTTTGGCACCCATGGCACTAAAGGGTTAATTTTTTTTATATATATATTTAAAATTGGTATTTAATGCATTAATTAGAGCAATTTTACTAATGTTTTCAAGATTCTAAAAATGGGTCATTTTGGCACCCATGGCACTAAAGGGTTAATTTTTTTTATATATATGGGCATTTCCACCGAAAGGTCCACCGAGACTAAAATATTAAAAGTTCTTGAAAACACTTTGTTTTATCATATTTTCATAGGGAAACAATCAAATTTAAATAACGTAAAAAGATTTCGCATTTATTCATAACCCATTTCGAGGTATTCGAATGCAAAGTCGCACAAGCGCATCTTTTCTTATTTGGATATTTCTATTGCACATTTTGTTTTGATAAAAGTTTTTAAACAGAGACGTTATGCATTGACTTTTGCTTTCTAAAATATTTCTAAAGCTACAAAGAGTCATAAAAATAATAATAATAAACAATGCGATTGAAAATAACTGTAAGTTTTTGATTTGCATTGTCGCATATTTCGATGTCCCGTGCGACATTGAAAAACAACATTTGTTATCAGTGCGTCGAAAGTACACGCAGAAAGCTCATCAAATATTGATTACAAACAGAGATTTTTTATACAATCAAAATAAAAAAAACCTACCTGAAAAATAAGAAGAATTGTGATCTTGGTACTTATACACAGTTGGTCACGTGCGACATCGTAAGGGTGAAATTTAAAAATTTAAAATTTTTTTTTCTTATGTAAATGATTTATTTATATAAATACATACTTTTAAATTTTTTTAAAATTGGGATGCACCATGGTCAAGAAGTAAGAGCAAAAAAAAACTGTGTTTTATATTTTCATATAAATAAATACTTCCCAGCAAAAGTTTTTTGAACTGGTTTCCTCTGAATGTGTTCTAGAACAGGTGTTTTTACCACCAGTTACGTGGAACAGGTTCTAGAACTGATTCCTGGGAGTCAAAATGGAAGGTTTCACTGTCGCGGAACCAGTTCTATAACTGGTTTTAGAACCGGTTCCAAAGTAACCTGTTCTAGTTTGGAGGAAAAGAACCTGTTGCTTTTGGGACAAACTCAAACAAAAATCACCGATGATAGAACATAAATTATAACAGGTTGCATGCACGTACAAGTTGTTCTACAATGGGTTCTTTTTAATTCTACAATTTTGCTGGGTTAATTCATACTACATATTTCTTTTAAGTTTGTTTTTAGTTATTATATTAAAATAAATACCTTGAATACTTCTGTCGATTTAAAAACATTTTTACTAAGCTTGTTTATATATAATTTCGTAAAAAGAGCAACAGAAACAACATAAATCTCATGATGGAAAAAAATGTCCCGTGCGACATGTCACGTGCGACAGTGAATAAAATTAAATTAAAAAAATAATATGAATCGTTTTTGGGTAAAATTACAACCATTTTTAAAGGACATCAATGCACAACAGTGTAAAATTAGTCACATTGAAATATTGCTTCAGGTTTCGCTGAAATCGGCATTTTAATTGTTAGCCGCGAAAACCACTTCTGTTTTTGTCCCGTGCGAATGCCTTGCTTTTTTACAATTATCTTGAAAACGAAAAATTGCTAAAAATTAACCTCAGTACCAATTGTAGGGCTAATAAAAAGATATAAGTAAAGCCTATTGTCAAAATAAAAATCCGTTTTATTTTGACTTTTTTTCACTTTAAAGGTGTACGACGGTCCCGTTCGACATGATGGAAATGCCCATATTTAAAATTGGTATTTATTGCATTAATTAGAGCAATTTTACTAATGCTTTCAAGATTTAAAAAAAAAATACGATTTCTTCAAGCAATTACAGCTAGATATACATTTGTTCGAAAATCTGAACTTTGACCCCTAGGGTCTACGGCTTAGAGTGGTCCGATTTCGCTCAAATTTTCATCATACATATTTTAGACCAAGTGGCACAATAATCCGACCAGACCTAAGCGATACTTCAATTTTTTTTTTCAATGCCACCCTAATGTGTATATTCCACGGGTTAGCATTATGCCAAACAAAATAGCAAGTTTGCTTACCGAAACGAATAACGTTAAGTGTAACGGTATCAAATTTTGTTGGTTTCGGCAACGGTAAAGGTAATGGCAGTTAAGACTGTTTCGGTAACGGTATACCGTTATCGATACAGCAATACCGGTACGTACCGATATTAAAAATTACGTTAAAAACATATAAAAAGAAGTAAAAATATATAAAAAAATGTTATTTTTTGTAATTTACATGTGAAAATTGTATCATCTTTCTTTAATTTGAAAAATAATTTAAACAGAAAGTGATATTAATTTATGATCTAAAGTCAAATTAAAAAAAAAATCATTCATTTGCCAAATAAAAGATCAACAATACATACCCCTCATTCAATATAGCATATTTTTAATTTTAGTTGTTAAAAATACAGATTATGAGCTATGAATTCAATGCTGGTACTTTTAATAAGTAAAATTATTATCTAAAAATTTTTTTATGAAAAACTCAAGATTATAAAATAAAAAATTTTAAAAACTGGCATTTTTTACATAAATTAATAAATACCAGGAACTACCTATAAAAATAACGATATAGGTAACGATAACGGTATTTCCAATTTTTTTTTAGAGGTATTGGTAATGGTATTCAATTTAAAACGGTATTTTAGCGATAAAGGTGTTATAACGATAACGGTAACCGACCTTGAAATAAAAATATGTAGTACATATGACATAATTGTATTTTTTTAGGTGTAGTAATTTCTCCAAAAAATTAATTGTTGTAAGGTAGTGTTATCTAAACGCAGTGTTGCCATAACGGCGATTTTCTCGTCAGATCTAGCGATTTTATTTCGCCCCTAGCGGGAAAAATTGTCCTGTAGCTATTATATGTACCAATTGAATCAATGGAGAAATGTATATATTTACAATAAAGTGTTAAATTAATTAATATATGAATTAATTAACAAAAACAAAAGAATAGTAATAAATAACTATAGTGTACTTAAATTTAGATTTTTTAAATTTAACAAAAAACGTTTTAAAATTAACAGATTTTATTTTAAGCTAAAAAACAGGAATAAACTTTGTTAAAATAACAATTTTTTCTGTTCAGCCAACATATGACACAATTGAAAAAATAATGATCAACTACCATGTATTTTTTTGGGTGTAGTAATTTGTCCAAAAAATCAATTGTCGTAAGTTAGTGTCATATTAATGACAATTAAAAAAAATCAAATTATATGTACTATGTACCACAATTGATCAGAATAAAGTATTATCTCTATATGTGTGTTTTTTTAAGCTAGATAGAACTTTAAATTGTAAAAAGTAACACAAAAAATTAAATTTTGATGAAACATTTTTTTTTATTTGTTTCAGTATACTCTGACAAATCATCATGAATAGACTCACGCTTGAACAACGCTACGAAATTATCCAAATTTACTTTGAAAATCAGTCGTCGATTCGCGCAACTTATAGACGCAAAATTGTGTTCAGCGATGAGGCGCATTTTTGGCTTAACGGGTTTGTTAATAAGCAAAATTGCCGCATATGGAGTGAGACCAATCCACAAGAGACCCTACAGACTCCATTACATCCAGAAAAATGCACCGTTTGGTGCGGTTTTCACGCTGGTGGCATCATCGGACCTTATTTCTTCAAAAATGAGGCCGGAGCTCGCGTTACGGTCAATGGAGATCGTTACCGCACCATGATCAATGATTTTTTGTTTGAAAATATGGATGACATTGATCCGGAGGAGATGTGGTTTCAACAGGATGGCGCTACGTGCCATACGGCGAACGCAACCATCGACTTATTGAAATCAAAATTTGGCGATAAGTTGATTTCGAGAAATGGACCTGTCAATTGGCCTCCAAGGTCGTGCGATTTGACACCTCTCGATTATTTCCTGTGGGGCTACGTGAAGTCACTGGTTTATGCTGATAAACCAGCAACAATTGATGCCTTGGAGGACAGCATTGTTCGTGTTATTCGTGACATACGGCCAGCAGTGCTGGAAAAAGTGGCCCAAAATTGGACGTCCAGAATGCGCTTCGTCAAGAACAGCCGCGTTGCCCATATGCCCGAAATCATTTTCAAATGTTAATGTCACGTATTGATCTTTCCAATAAAAAAAAAATTTTGATTACAATTTAATTTTTTGTGTTATTTTTTACAATTTCAAGTTCTATCGGGCTTAAAAAAACACCCTATACAAAAGAATAACGTGACTGACTGACTGATTGACTGACTGACTGACTGACTCAACATCGCCCAGCCCAAACCGCTGAAGCTAGGAAGTTGAAATTTGGTATGTAGGTTCCTCTTTCGGGGTAGACGTCCGCTAAGACGGGATTTTTGAAAATTCCTACCGGAACGGGCAAAAAGGGGGGAAAGTGTCCCCCTTGACGGCCTGCCAAAACCCCTTTGGCTAGAAAGCTGAAATTTAAGATATGTTTTCCTTGGAGTAGGGGCTAACTTTTCTGGAAAGTACTTTCTAGAATTTTGGACAGGGACGTTGTAAAAATGGGGGTTAAAAAGGGGAAAAAGGCCCCCCTTGACGGGGGTACCTTTTTCCGAAAAAAGTACATTTTTCCAAAAAAAAGTACCGTTTTCCAAAAAAAGTACCTTTTTCCAAAAAAAGTACCTTTTTCCAAAAAAAATACCTTTTTCCAAAAAAAGTACCTTTTTCCAAAAAAAAATTCCCTTTTCCAAAAAAAGTAACTTTTTCCAAAAAAAGTAACTTTTTCCAAAAAAAGTACGTTTTTCCAAAAAAAGTACCCTTTTCCAAAAAAAAGTACCTTTTTCCAAAAAAAGTACCTTTTTCCAAAAAAAAGTACCTTTTTCCAAAAAAAGTACCTTTTTTCAAAAAAAGTACCTTTTTCCAAAAAAAAGTACCATTTTCCAAAAAAAGTACCTTTTTCCAAAAAAAAGTACCTTTTCCCGAAAAAAGTACCTTTTTCCAAAAAAAGTACCTTTTTCCAAAAAAAGTACATTTTTCCAAAAAAAAGTACCTTTTTCCAAAAAATATTCCTTTTTCAAAAAAAGTACCTTTTTCAAAAAAAAAAAAAAAACCTTTTTCCAAAAAAAAGTATCTTTTTAAAAAAAAGTACGTTTTTCCAAAAAATGTACCTTTTTCTAAAAAAATTTACCTTTTCCAAAAAAAAAGTACCTTTTCCAAAAACAGTACCTTTTCCCAAAAAACATACATTTTTCCAAAAAAAAACCTTTTTCAAAAAAAGTACCTTTTCCAAAAAAAGTACCTTTTCCCAAAAAAAGTACCTTTTTCTAAAAAAATGTTCCTTTTCCCAAAAAACATACATTTTTTCAAAAAAATACCTTTTTCAAAAAAAGTACCTTTTCCCAAAAAAAAGTACTTTTTTATAAAAAAATTTTCATTTTCCAAAAGAAGTACCTTTTCCAAAAAACATACATTTTTCCAAAAAAAAACACCTTTTTAAAAAAAAATACCTTTTCCAAAAAAAAGTACAAATAAAGTACTTTGTAAAAACAAAGTATCTTTTTCCAAAAAATTTCGTTTTTCCAAAAAGTACCATTTAAAATAATATATAATTTCAAAAAAACTACTTTTTTTCCTCCCCCCACGGATATCTCCACTAAAACAAGGTTTCTTGATATTCGGCATAGACGTGCGCTAAGACGGGATTTTTGGATATTCCTACCGGAACGGGCAAAAAGGGGAAAAGTCTCCCCATAAACAGTCTCACAAATTGGAAAAGTGCCTGCCCAAACCACTGGAGGTAAGAAGTTGAAATTTGGTATAAAGGTTCCTCCACTGTAGTAGACATCGACTAAGTTTGTATTTTTGGAATTCCCTACAGGATATCCCAAAAGGAAACTCAGTATGTGAGTTCCTCCTTCTGTGTAGGCGTCCGCTTAGACGGAATTTTTGAAATTCCTATCGGGAGGGGAAATAAGGTAAAAGTCTCCTCCTGACGGCTTGCCCAATCCCTTTTGGCCAACCTAAAATTTTAAATATGTATTCCTTGGAGTAGGACTAACTCACCGGCAACGTAATTTTTCTATTTTGGAACAGGAACATAGTAAAAATGGTGGTTGAAAGGGAAAAATGTCCCCACTAACGCCCTGCCCAAACCGCTTAGGCAATGCAGTTGAAATTTGGTATGAATATTCCTTATCCATCGCAGATAGCCGCGAAGATGGAATTTTTGTAAATTCCTAAAGGGAGGGGCAAAAAGAAGAAAAGCCTCACCTTGGGGGCCTGTAAACACCCTTTCGGCTAGAAACCTGAAGCTTAAAATGTGGGTCCCTGGAGTAAGGGCTAACTTATTAGAAAGATACTTTTTTGAATTTTGGACAGGGTCGTTATAAAATTGGGGCTCAAAAAGGGAAAGTTGCCCATTAACGACCTGTCCAAACTGCTGGAA
This sequence comes from Leucophora obtusa, assembly GCA_949987735.1. Taxonomy (NCBI): domain Eukaryota; kingdom Metazoa; phylum Arthropoda; class Insecta; order Diptera; family Anthomyiidae; genus Leucophora; species Leucophora obtusa. The sequence continues at coordinate 87,991,362 of OX465298.1, forward strand.
CTAGGAAGCTGAAATTCGATAATTAGGTTCCTCTTCCAGCCTAATTCCTACCGGGAGGGACAAAAAAAGAAAAAGTGTCCCCCTTGACAGCCTGCTCAAACTGCTGGAACTAGGAAGCTGAAATTCCCTGTCGATGGATTTTCGGAAATTCCTACCGAGAGGGGCACAAATAGTAAAAGTTGGTTAGAAACCTGAAATGTAAAACATATGTTACTTGAAGTATGGGCTCACTTACCGGGAAGGTGCTTTTTGGACAGGGACATTGCAAAAATGGGGATTAATGAGGCGAAAAGTGCCGCTTAAAGGCATGCCCAAACCGCTGGAGGTAGGAAGTTGAAATTTGGTATTAAAGTTCCTCCTCTATTGTAGACATCCGCTAAGATGAGATTTTTGGAAATTTCTACAGGTAGTGTCAAAAACAGGAAAAGTCTCCCCCTTAACGGCCTGGCCAAACTGCTGGAACAAGGGAGCTTAAATTCGGTATTTGGGTTCCTTCTCCAACGTTGACGTCCCCTAAGATGGTATTTTTGGAAATTCATACCGGGAGGGGTAAAAAGGGAAAAAACTTCCCCCTTGACAGCCTGGCCAAACTGCTGGATATAGAGACCTAAAATTATGTATGTAGTAAGTTCCTCCTCCAACGCAGACGTCCTCTAAGACGGAATTTTTGGAAATTCCTACCGGGAGGGGTAAAAACGGAATAATTCTCCCCCTTGATGGCCTAACCGAACCCTTCGACTAGAAACCTGTAATATATAATATGTTTTCCTTGGAGTATGGGCTAACTTATCGACAAGGCATTTCTAGGACTTTGGACAGGAACGTGGTAAAAATGGTGGTTCAAAAGGCGTCTTTAGCTAGAAACCTAAAACTTAAAGAACAAGTGTACATGAAACACTAAAATTAAGAAACTAAATAGGAAACGAGTGGAATTGAAACACTACACAAGTGGAATGAAATGGATATAAACGTTGAACGAGTGGAATTGAAATTATAGACAATGAAAATGGATTGGAAGAGGGAATTACCTGTTCAAACACTATTCACGGAATATGAAACTTATGTAGCATTGAAACATACTCTCCAAAAAGTTAAACAAATTTTCTAAAAGAGAAAAAACCTTAGAAAAGGAATGGAACTTATATATTCCGATATTTAAACTTCATGTAACGAAGCACCGGTGGAAGAAACCGACGCAGTAAATTTTCCAACTGAATTTGTGAATTTACTTGAATTGCCAGGTCTACCTTTACATAAACTGGAATTTAAAAAAAAAACTTTAAGACACGCTAACAACGTAGCGGGCTTTGCCCGCTATTTTTAATATTATAAAATGCTTTCCAACCCTGCTTTACGTTATTTATTTTCATTCAAAACATAAATGAACAAAACTACTTACGGGTCTATCTACCTAAGTTCGCACTTTACCAAATTATCTTAACATACACACGTGTATTGCAATTTATTATGGATTCATTACTAACAATCCACTTTCATGAGAAAAAGTGATCAAATATTTATTTATTTTAAACCCATTGTTGTGCATAATTATTTATTTGTGGTGGCTGGGTGAAGGCTTTTATTATAAAAACTGTACTTTAAATAAAAAGCGAATTTAAAAAAAATTGTCGGGGGGCACGCTAACAACGTAGCGGGCTGCGCCCGCTAGTACATATATATTTACGATAAAGTGTGAAATTAATTAATATATAAATTAATTACGAAAAACAAAATAATAAATAAAATAGGAAATATGATAAATTTAATTGTATTTTCTTTTTAAAGCTGCTAGTGTTTCTTTTTTCTTTTGGTTGCATATACAAAACTCTTTAAGTTCCTTTTCTATCTTTTCTTTTTATTGAATATGAACACGCGTTTCGTTATTTGGGTTTTAATATTAATTCATCTTTATTTAACACGAAATTACTTAGAACTAAAAATATAGAATTAACAACAAAAAGGGAATGCAAGGTTTTTGACATATGACAATAAGTACAGTGTTGCCATACTCATCGTATATTTACAATGGGTCATAACAATAATCTCCCACTCTTAGTTGAGAGCTTGCTACTTTTGAGTTGAAGTTATAATTCATTTAAATATTATTTCCGAATTGAAAAGGTAAATTGTATTTTGTTTTTCAAATTATCTAAGGAACATAATCACGAAGATATGTTGGCGAGTTGCGTGGACTTTCAGATCTACGAATAATTTGATCCTGACTAAGTTGAGGCTGTTGAGATATTTGGGGCTCCTGTATCCTTGGAGGACCTAAACGTGCGCATTGATTACTAAGAGATTCGGGATTCTGTTGATTTTGATGATTTGAAGATTCAAAAATATACTGGCTATAATCTTGAGCTTGTAAACATACAGGTTTATCTGAGTTATTTGACAAGTTATCTGAATCATTAAACTTTTGTAACCTTAAGTTGGTCTATGTGACGTTTAAGCGTATAACCATCATCTAGCTTAACCAAATAATGAAGTTTTCCAAATTTACGTAGTACCGTACCTGTTTTCCATACTACTTTGTTGTTTCGAATATGTAGAACTTGAACTCTTTCTGCCACGCTTATTTGGCGAACTCCTGGTATGGATGCTGTACATCCGTATTTTCTCGATGGCTTTAAAGCATCCAGTTTAATTCGTATACGTCTATTAAAGTAAAGTTCAGCTGGACTCTTTCCACAGCTGAGAGGTGTTGCTCGATATCTTTGAAGAATTTCGTTGACTTTCATTTGTAATGAGCCTGGTTCTGATGACATAGTTTTTAATTTGCGTTTTAATGTTTGAACGTTGCGTTCAGCCAATCCGTTTGTACTCGGATGTCCCGGAGCAATCAATTTTTGAAAAATACTATTTTGATTGCAAAAAGATTTGAATTGTTCGCTGGTGAAAATTGAAGCATTATCGAAGGGAAACCATGTGTAGCAAAAATTTCAGATAGAAGATTTATTGTATTTTGAGTTGTAGGCGAGTCACGTATGATTTTAAATTCTGACCATTTAGACTTAGCATCGACAACAATCAAAAAGTTATGATCTTGAAAAGGCCCTGCGTAATCGATGTGTATTCTTTCCCAGTTTTCAACTGGTTCTTGCTAATGGTGCAGTGGGGCTTTTGAAGGTTTGTTTTGAACTTCAACACAGGCTTCACATGATCTTACCATTCGTTCTATATCACGATCGATTCCTTTCCAAAAGCAGTATCTTCTCGCAAGTTGTTTCATTTTTGTAATGCCTGGATGTGTGCGATGTAGTTCTTGAAGAATGTTAGGCTGGAGGCGTTTTGGAATAAGAACTCTTTGACCCTTGAATATAACACCATTATCGAGCGTGGATTTTCTTCTTCTTCATCACCCTTTAGTAGATTTGTCAAAATTGTAGAAAGTTCTGGATCTTTTGCGGTTTCTGACGCTATTATTTCAGCATTTCTATGCTCACTGGAAATTTCAAAAATTGATTGAATACATAATTCATTTACGTCTTGATTGATGATTTTGTCTGTAGATTGTTTCCCAACTAATTGTATTGCACGAGATAGACAATCAACATTTGTGTGTTCTGAACCTTTTTTGTAAACTATTTCATAGTTGAAATTTGACAGGAATTCAGCATATCGTAGCAACCTGGCAGATGTAATTGCAGGAATCTTGTTGTGTTGATGAAATATTCGAGTTAAAGGACGGTTATCGGTAACAAGTTGAAATTTCCTCCCGTAGAGGTACATGAAAAAGTGATTGATGGTAAATATTATTGCTAATGCTTCACGATCTAATTGGCTATATTTTTTTTCAGCGGTTGTTAATGACCTTGAGGCGTATGCAACTGCCGTTGACTATATGCCTGATATACCTGTTGGGCTGGCGTCACATGCTACGAGTACTGGTAGTTCTGGATCGAAAGGCATCATTACTTGATCACTGGAGATAATATTTTTAAGTTTGATAAATGCAGCTTTATAATTTGAAGACCAATAAAACGTTTTACTTTTCTGGAGTAGTTCACGTAATGGATAAGTTATTGAAGACATATCTGCTATGAATCTGGAGTAATAAGTTACCATGCCCAAAAATCTTCGGACATCATCTACTGAAGCTGGGCGAGGTATCTCCACGATCACTTTAATTTTTGTAGGCGATTTTGAAATTGAATTGTATTGTACGACGTGTCCCAGGTATTCAATCTGAGTTTGAAAAAATGAGCATTTGCTTTTATTTAAATGCAAATCATGTTGTTGTAGACGCTTGAGGCACTCGATCAAATTTTGTTGACACTCAGTTTCCGTAGTTTCATGTACTATAATATCATCAAAATATGACATAGTTTTGTTTAACCCAGATAAAATTTGTTCAATAATTCGATTGAATTCTGATGGTGCGGTTTTTATACCAAATGAAAGTCGATTCATTCTATATGTGCCCCTGTGTGTTGATATTGTTTGAATTTGACTTGACTCTTGACTCACTCGAAAATGTAAATATGCTTTATATAGGTCAAGGCGACAGAAATACTTTGACCCTTTGAGATTGTTTAAAATTTCATCAATTCGACGTATTGGATAATTAGCAGAAACTAGTTGAGGAGTCACACCAACTTTGTAATCGACGCAGAGGCGTACACCACCGTCTGATTTTGGTATAATCACTAGAGGAGATCCCCAATCACTCCGTTCACATTTTGAAATAATACCAGCTGCTTCTATATATATATATATATTTAATCCTTTAATACCCAGTGGAACATAGGGCCGCAGCATAGGGCTGCTTCTAAATCGTTGAGTTCTTTTTCGACACGATCACGGAGCGCAAATGGAACTTCTCGTTCCTTGAAGAATATGGGTTTAGCATTTCTCCGTAACTGAAGTGTGACTTCAAAATTTGGAACACACCCTATATTTTCTGTAAAAACTTGTTGAAAATTATTAATTATATCTGTTATAGAAAACATATGACTAAACTGAATGGATTGAATTTGACTGTAACGCTAATCATCAATTTCCTGAAGCACGATTTTTAAATGCCGGATCCAAGTTCGTCCCAAAAGTGTATCATATTCATTAGGCACAATATACATCTCTCCTTTTAATCGTCGATTATTATATTCTACTTCGACATTTACTTTACCATAAGGAATTACAATACCTTTGGTATAATATCGAAAAGCCACTGACGGAGGTTGAAGTTGAGTTTGTATGTTGTGCTGTTCATATTGACTTTTTTTTATTAACGTATACTTAACGCCAGAGTCGACTGCAAATGTTTGAGGCCGGTCATTTATTTGAACGGTGACAATATATTTATCTATATCATTTTTGTTGTGAGCTTGATTGTGGTTAATATCGATTATTTGGTTAATGCCATGCAATTTACAAATTGACTCTTCATACGTATCATTTGTAGAAACTGAATTGGTATTTGAAGCAGTAATTAAATTTTTCATGCATACACGTTGAACATGACCTGTCTTGCCACAAGCTTTACACTTGAGTTTATTGGGGTTAGTGCGACACTCTTTCGTTTTGTGGTTGTCTCTGCCACACCGAATACATAGATTTTCAATACCCAATTGAGTGAAATTAATTTTTGATTTTGAACGCATTGGGGGTCTTGACGATGAGCGGTTACGAGAACGGTGTCTACGGCTATTTGAATTTGTAGCCCTGTATTGTATTTTGTTGATGTCATTGCATGTCATTTGCATTGTTTGTTTTGAGTCCAGGGGGCTAATTCTCGCAGTCGTGATCGAAATAATTACGAATCGAAATTTATTTCGATAATGAAAAATTTTCTAATGATGTCACTCGTTACGAAACGAAACGATTTATTGTTTCAGTGTTGTAAAAAATGTAAATGTGTATACTGTACAACACTGAATAAAATGTAAACAAAAAGCATATGTTTATTCGAAAACAGAAAAAAGTGAAACCATTCTATAAAATCCAAGACATTTTAAAAATAAAGTAAATGGATTCAAGTTTGTTTTTTTATTCGTCTTCTTCAGATTCTGAAGAGAATATAAATGTTATAAGGAAAAAAATACGAAATACTAGTGATCCCTTAAGTTTGACAAACAACGAGTAAGTGGAAAAATTTTGTAAAAAAAATAGTAATTTATAAAATAATTCTTTTTTTGAAGATTCAAGAAACGTTTTAGGCTTACCAAGGAAGCTTTTAATTATGTTCTTGGGGAATTAAAGTTTGAGGGGCAACTTTCTACCACTGTTCCACCAAAAATTCAACTTGCAGCAACCCTATCGCTTCTTGCTTCTGGAGGGTTTCAACATACTGTTGGAAATGACTTTCTGATTGGCATAAGTCAAAGTGCTATTTGCAGAATAACAAAGCGGGTTGTGGATGAAATTGAACGTAAGCTTTGTGGTCAATTTATACAATTCAATCCTAGAAATAGTGATGAATGTAAGGAGTATATGATGGCAAAATACAATATTCCAGGAGGTTAGTACATATAATACGAAAATTTTATTATTTATGTATTATTTGCATTTAATCATCTATCCTATCTTTTAACAGTTATTGGTTGCGTAGATGGAACACATTTCGGATTGCAGAAGCCACCCAACGAGCATATGTTTTTCAACAGGAAGGGGTTTCATAGCTTAAACTCTATGATAGTGAGTTATTATTATTTAAATACGTTATTGTTTATGGAAATTAAATTTTTTAAGATATGCGACCACAAACATAAAATTTTGGCCATTAATTCTAAATATGGTGGAGCCGCACATGATTCATTTGTCTGGAAGGAATCTGAAGAAAGAAATCTCCTTGAACAAGAATATAGTAATAATTTAAGGAACTTTTGGCTCTTAGGTAAGAAAATGTAAAACATTAGTCTCGAGTGACACTTATTTATTTATGTTTTTATTTATAGGCGATTCGGGGTATCCCTGTGAACCGTGGTTGTTAACGCCCTACCGAAATCCGCAAGAAAATTCAATGGAATCACTTTTTAATGAGATTCATTCAAAAGCTAGGTGTATTGTAGAAAGGACAATTGGTATATTAAAGGCTCGATGGAAAATTTTATGCCACGATAAGAGAAGCCGATATAGTGCAGAAAAAGTGGCTCAATTTTCAAACGTATGTGCTGCACTACACAATATTTGCATACATTTTAAAGTTCCCAATTACGAAGACGCACCTCAGACGCCAGATACACATGCAATGCCTGAAATTGACAATGGCACAGAAACCCAAATAACCAAAATTGGAAAAAAAATTAGAGACAGCATTAAAATAAGCCTAAGTAGCAATTAAATTAAACTTAAAATGTATTTATTAGAAGACACAGGTACAAATAAAAAAATTCAATATGTGTATTAAAAAACAAAATTCTGTGTTAAACATAACTAGTAATAATTTGAGATCTAATTGGTGGTTACAAAACAAAGCATAATAGATTTAAACGTTCTTTGGCTGCTTTTATAGTCCCTTAGTTAGCTTTTCCATCTCCTTTATTTTTATTTGTAGTTCCATTTCTTTTATTTGTATGTTTATTTTGTGTTCATTTTCCTTCATTTCCAGGATTTTTTTTTTAAATTCAACTAATTGATTTGTAAGGTTGACCTCCTTTTCCTTTAATTTAAGGTTTTTATTATTAATGTCGATAAGTTGGTCATATCTTTTTAACATTTCCTTTTGATATTCTTCAGTAGACGAAATGTTTTTCTTTAACAAGGTGGTTTTTGTTTCTCTTTTTATTTTGGAATCCTTATACATCACTTGGGATTTAGTGGGCACACATTTATTTTCTAGGCCGTCATCTTCAGACTCTATAATATAGGAATATTTTTCCTGAATATGCACCTCTTCATTATCTGAGATTAAAGTCGGTGATGTAGCTGAAACATAATATTTTTTTCCTTGCAATGGAGATGTAAAGGCATAGCTATCAATATTTTTTTCTGAGGACGTACTTGCAGACAACTCTTCCAGAGATTTGTTTTGAGATAGTGACCCATAGCTTTTGACATTCTTCAGACCCTCAACGGCAACTTCTATACCTGCTGCTGCCAATATTTGTTCCTCTACTTGGGAAAGAATTTTTTCTTCATATGGGCCACCACCCGTTCTTTTTTTTGAAGATTTATTGAACGAAACCTTTTTTTTTACATTTTGTTTCTGGTCAGCGTAAACCTGCACAAAAAAATTATTACTCAAGAGAAGAGATTTTTCTTTCCATGTTACCTTGCGCCACATTTTGGCATCTTTTACTGGCGGTCCAGAAGCATTAAGTTTACCTGCTAGGTGTTCCCAGAGTTGATTAGCCCTTGCTTTTCCTTGTGAGGTATTCGGCAAAATACTTTTTGCTAAATCTGTATGTTTTTCCATAAAGTTACCAAGAATTTCCTTCTGAGCAAAGTTTATTTTTGACCTACAATTACTAAAATTATTTTTTATTTCTTAAATATTATAAATTTTGCTCTTACATTTTCTTTTTTTTTACTTCTTGCTGAAAAACGTTATTTCGAATGCTATTTTGCTTACGAGTGAAATTTCGCAAGGTTGCATTCGAATGATCGCTCGTTATCGAATGTCATCATTAGAAATTTCGATAGGTTTCAATCGATATCGAATAAGAGAATCCCAAAAGCAAAAGAATTCGCACGTTCGAATAAAAACTCGCTCGTTTACGAATGCGAGAATTACCCCCCAGTTCGCGGCTGTTCTCGTATAGAGTTATCTTTCATGCCTCGTATGAATTGAGCTCGAAGAAAAACGTTTGATATGTCAGCATTGCAAGCACAAGCTGACACAAACTCACACTCATTTATATCCCGCCGGAGTAATGCCACGTAATCGGCCAATGATTGATTATCATTTTGATATGTTGAAAGAAATCGATGTTGGATTACCAATATGTTTTTCTTTGGGCATAAATGTGTTTCAAGTTTCTTCACTAATTCGTCATATTTTATTTCTGATACATTTTTTGGGGCAACTAAAGACACTAGCAACCTAAAATGTGTTGATCCGATAGAATTTACGAGCATTTGGTGGCACAAAGTTTTATTAGCAAATACACCCTTCATTGTAAGGTAATTTTCAAACCTTTGGCGATATAACTTGAAGTTTTCCCGGTTGGAATCGAAATTCTCAAATGGCGGTAGCAGCACTTGTAATGCCTGTGCAGTTTGTTGTTATTGCTGTGTTTGAAGGTTTTAATTTGTATTAATTTGTTGTAGCAAATCCCTTTGTGATTTGCTGAAGACTTCCAACAACTGAGCAAATTGAGCAGCATCCATTTTATATAAAATAACGTTTTTGTTTTTTTCTTTTTTTTTTATGCGTTGAATTATTTCTCGAACTTTAGTTTATTGAATTTTTTTTCCTTTTAATTATTGAATTGAATTATATTTATTTTATGTTGTCGAATTTTTGTTTTTCTTTTTCACCCGTCGCCACTTTTCTATCTTTTCTTTTTATTGAATATGAACACGCGTTTCGTTATTTGGGTTTTAATATTAATTCATCTTTATTTAACACGAAATTACTTAGAACTAAAAATATAGAATTAACAACAAAAAGGGAATGCAAGGTTTTTGACATATGACAATAAGTACAGTGTTGCCATACTCATATAATATTTACAATGGGTCATAACAGTTCCAACTACATAGTTTGCTGTCCCCAGTCTACTATCCCCAGTCTACTATGCAGTTTTTTTTTCGTTACTCAGTCAAGTAAAAACACATTAACCAGTAACTCAAAACACAGCAAGCAGAAGAAACACAATTTGTTTTGTTGCTGAACTAATACAGTTACGCTGCGCTTAGTTTGAAAACTTAAAAAATGTAAATGATGACTGTGTGTGTATTTGAAATTTACTTACACAGTTAGAATGAAATAAGCAAGTTAATGGTTGAATATGAAAGTGTGAACTATTTTAAGCACAGTCACCAGTTGAGGCAAATTTTTTTTTAACTTGTTATTAAACACTGAAAAATATGACACTTGCAATAATTGTCAAAATTTTACTCGATGCAATAATTTTCTTTTCATAATTTGCGTTTGAAATAAGTAATTTCTTTTCTAATTGTACCAATATGGGACGTGGAAAACATTATAATCCAGAAAAACGAAGACTTATATCTCATTTCCACAACGAGATGAAATCTCCAACTGAAATTGCTTAAATACTAAAGTGTTCGCGAAATATAGTATACAATGCTATTCGTCTATGTGCTGCCGACAAGAAATATCATACGCAAAATAAAGAACGTAAGCCAATCCGTCGTAAAACTACAACTTATATGGACAGGACCATAGTACGAAAAACAAACTCAACCCTTTTATGTCCTCCCGTCAAATAAATAATGATATCAGGGAAAAATTCAACGTTCAAGTGTCAGACAGGTTAGTAAGAAGAAGACTGAATGAAGCAAACTTATTTGGACGAATAAGTAGAAAAAAGCCTCTTCTTTAAAGAAAAAATATTAAGAAACGTATTGATTTTGCCAAAACCACAAAGGAAATGAGTTGTCCTTTTGGAAAAATATGCTTTGGAGCGATGAAACGAAGGTAAATCGTGTCGGACCAAATGATAGAACATTTGTACACCGCCCAAAAAACCAGGCTTTAAGCATTAAGACACTTAGAAGACCTTGAAACACGGTGGGGGTAATATTATGGTATGGGGGGGGGGGGGGCTTTTTCCTGGCGTGGTGTTGGGCCTATCGTATTATGGAGCCATTTGCCTATGAAAATATGCCAGTTAAGTGGACATTTATGCAAGACAATGATCCGAAGCATTCGTCGAACATAGTGAAGGATTGGTTTTTACAAGAACAAATAATCCAATAGAAAATCTATGGAGTGATGTAAAAACAAAAGTTTCGCAAAACAATTACAAAAATTCCACCGAACTTTGGGCTGGTATTCAAGAACCTATACTAAAAGAAAGATGCCAGAGATAAGTTAAGAGTATGCAAAGAAAATGCGAATCGGTTATTGATAATAATGGATACAGCACAAAATATTAGTGTAATATTAACGGTAAAAAAATAATATTTGTTGTAAAACCCCAAAAATGTACGGTTTTTTGTAAAAATATAAAATGTGTCCTATTTTGAAGTCCAGGTATTTTTATTAGTTTATAGATATTTACCAATATATATAAAATAGTTGAAGGATTTTTATTTAAATATGGAATGAATTACAATCATCAATAATAACACTTCCCGTATATGAAATAAAAAATTTTCTTTTTGTTTTATTTTTGAAAATAAATAATTATGTTTCTTAACACATAAAAGTGTCTTATTTCCATGTCCATAGCTGTATGTAAAGATTTGTTATACAAAAAATAATTTTAGTTTTGGAAAAACCTTGATTAGTTTTGAACTTTAGTTCCAAATATTTCCACTAGGGGGCGTTGCAAAGGCACAAAATTAATCTAAAATACTTTATTTATGTGTATCCATGTTTCTTAAAACTTTGGTCGAAAAAGGATTAAAATACAAAAAAAAATTTGGAAACTTGCATTCTTCTGCGAAGTACGAGTAAGCGTGGGATCAAAAAAAATACGAACCCTCCAAATATTCGCCGCTGGATTCTTTTTATCAAATAAAACCCAAAACTATCAAAAACCCCGAAGTTTTAGTCCAAAAAACACGTTTAATAATTTTTAATAATCGGGTCAAATACTCCTCTGTGCAGCGGCTCTTTTGAAAATTATGGAGTTAAAAATTAACGCTGACACTTAAAAATGCGCTTTTTGTAGCTATGAAAGATTTTATACCTCTCAATAGCGAAGAATTTTTATGATTTCTACCACCGAATCTTTCATTTTGGCCCTTTTGTCCTATATCGCTTAGTTTTTGAGATACGGGCCATTTTATTAAATGGAAAATTTTTATTAAAAATTTCCGAGGGTCCAAGGCCCCACCAAGGTCCATTTTTGGATAGAGGTAACGTTTTTTATGATTAGGAGTAGTCGAAATTTTCGACAATATTGCTCTATCTCTATTAGTTTTTGAGATATGGGCTATTTTAAAAACTCGGCATCTTTAAAACTTCGGATACATTGGTGGCGCAATCTACCGAGTAATAACAGAAATATGAAAATATTATATTTTATTAATAAATTATATAAAATTTAACGAATAGGTTCTTAAAAAAATAGTTATAAATAATTTTGTAAATTAACACTCAAAATACGTTAAAGTACTGAGGATTTTCAGTATTGTGTTAAATGAGGATAACTAAAATCTTTGTTTAAATCAGTGTTTCAACTAAAAGTCAAATTACACAGTAAAAATGTGGAAGCAGTAAAAACGATTACTGCTTCCTTACTGCTACTTTTACCGCTTCTTAAAATGTATAGCTTCGTAAAGAGCATTAATGAAAGGCCTAAGTTGATTAATTGTTTACATCGCTTTTTGCTGTGCTTTTCCAAAAGGCATGAAATGAGCAATACATTTTGATTGCTTAAATATTTTTGCGGTTTTTTTTCAAAATTTTTTAAAATGCGGAAAAAAGTTATTATAATGAAAATAAGAGATTTTACTAAAAATAAGAGGCATTTTCTCTTCACGGAAAAATATGCAGGAATATTGTGCTTTTGAGAAGGCATGAGCTTTATAATATGCACTTCCGATTAGGCATGATTTATCGACATTTTAAAAGAAAAACAGGAGCACTAATTAAAAGCGGTGAATTCATGCCTTTTCGGATCTCGAAACAAGTGCTTTCACGCGAGCTATCTCGAACAAAAATCAGGCATGATATCATCAATAATGCAATCGCTTCGCTGCTCAATTTTCCCTGACAAAACTGCTTCCAAGCAAGCAGTAATTTCTGCTGGGTATATTTACTTTCATAATTAATTACGCTAGTAAATTCTGTAAATAAATAAATGTAATAAATAAATAAATAATTCTTAAAAATTAGACAAATCAATATGAAACCGTTTGCAGATTTTTTAAGTAGTATGTTTCATAATTAAATCCTGATATTTTTAAAGCAATTAAATACAAGTTTTGGATTTTTTTATTTAAAATAAAAGACTTTTTCTTCAAACAAACTTTTACAAAGTGTAGAAATTTATATTCGTTCCGTCATTTTTTAAAACAAAATAGGTGTTTGAAATTTGTATCAATACTTATTATGTGCGTTCCCGTACGTTACCGAGGGTTCCCGCGGGAACCCAAAACAGCAGAAACAACAACAATTTGCACGCAATTTTTAGTACGGGAACGCCTTTGGGTAACTACGGTAAAGTACGGGAACAGACATATTATGTGCAATTTTATTTGAATGAATTAAATCCCGATATGGACATGCCTTCGACATTTTATTTTTCACAATTTGTTAAATAATATTTCGAATTTTAGCATATTTACTGCGATTAATTTGGCAGATTGAGCAAAATTCCTTAATTTAGCTATAATTTCACGCTCGAAAATTATATTTTGTACAAAACCAAGAAATTAATAAAAAATGTCTAAACATTTTCTAAAAATGGCTAAAATAATGGCTAATGGCTAAATCCATTTTTTTCTGGCTAAACGTGTTCAAAAATGGCTATATCTAGCCATAAAATGGCTCAATTGGCATCGCTGGTCGGAGACCTCTATTTTGGGTCAAAGTTGAAACATGGACTTGCCGGTATCTTCGGATTTGGACAATATGAGCACCATTGGTAAGGTAAATGAAACGGCTTTAACATGCGGTAAAAACTTTTAATATTCGTTAACCCATTACGAACCGGTTCCGTTTTTTTGAATTTTTAGAGCGAGTTTTTCGAGAAAATCCTTTGAACATCAAAAATGTTTTTATATAATGGTATGATTTGTTTACACAAAATTGTATGTAAGATTACAAGGTTTAATTTAAAGTACAACTTTTGCTTTTAACCCTTATACGGGCAAAGTTGTAAGGGGTTAAAGTTAATTTTTTTTTTTTTTTTGTTAAATAAAAATTTAAAGAAATATGTAGTTAAGGGTGGGTGCGAACCGGCTAAACTAAATTCAGGTTTACAAGTTTCTTTGGAATTAGAAAATGTTTTAAAACAAATTTCAAAGAAATTTTAAACCCTTTTGTCAATTTGTATTTAGTTTAGAACAAATTTAGCCACCTCGCACAGGGCCTAAATAGGAAAATAATTTTGTGTTTTTTATTTTATTATAAAATAGTTTTATTTTCCTTATTTTTTTAAAGTTATTTTGGCATTTTCTGTTAAAATTTAGCCAGTAATATGGCTGAAGATGAAGCTATAATATAGACCCTTTTCTTAGGTTTTACATTTTAAGTAGGTTATAGAAATATCTTTTACTAGGACCAAAATTAAGACCGATTAGTTAACCCATTGAGAATCAAGAAGAAACTTTTCGAGACTTTTATATGGTAGACTTTAGAATTTCGTAACGAAATAGCCCTTTTTGAAAGGAAAAGAGAAATGGTCACTAGGACCAAAAATAAGACCGATTAGTTAACCCATCGAGAAAAAAGAAACTTTTCAAGACTTTTTCATGGTAAGACTAGAATTTCGCAAAAAATAGCCATATTTGGAAAGAAAAAAAAATCGCGCGACTTTTGACCTGATCGGTGCTGTGCCACTAAACTCAACTTTAGCCAAATATCGCCAGCTACTCTACAATTTAAGCTAGGTACAAATGACAGGGAATTTTTGGATTCATAATTTCGTTGTATTACCTTTTCAACAAAAGTTGCTTGAACTTGATCAAGTTCTCCATTTTTAATACTCCATACTAGATCAGACATTGGGTTTTCTTTCAATTTAACTATTTATTTATGAAAACACCTATAAAAAATAAACTTATTTATAGTTGTGTCGTTCATGAACGAACTAGTTCATTTGAACGGTTCAGTTCATTGAACGATATGACATGATTCACCACTATTCGTTCATTTCTTTCTTTTTTTTTAGTCATATAAAATTTGTATCCCTTTCTTATTAATTTTATTACAGAATTAAATGTTTTTCTTAATAATTTAAAATTTTTAATAAAATTGTAACTTTCTGACACTATTAGTCTATGCACAATAAAATTATATAAATGTGTAACATGTAGTGCGCCAATAAATTGTCGAACGAACGACACCGTTCACGAATCACTGTTCAGACACAGCTCATGACAAAAAAGAACGATTGAGCGATTTGAACGAACTAGTTCAATGAATTTTATTGAACGATTAAAAGAGTCACCAAAAAGAACGATTAAGCCCAACTCTAAACTTATTCCATAAACAGGGACGCCGACTTAGTGCTTTTCGCACTTACTCTGGTGCTTTTTGAGGTGCTAAACCGCGAAAATAATTAATCAAGCGCGTAACAAACAAAAGCGCTAAATTGGTGATTTTCCTAAATGTATATAATGTTGCATTTACATCTGCACCCAAATCCCGAGATTTCGACTAAAATTGAGATTTCAGTGAAAATCTCATGTGAAATCCCGAGATTCCCCATACAAAGGAAATCCCGTAAATTTGCGAGATTTCGAAGAAATCTCATGAAAATCTCACAAATCTGGAGACTTTTGCAGAATACAACACTGTGTTTCGCTTAATTTGTAGAGTTTTTGCATGAAAAAGTGGCAACGATGGTCAACAGCTGACTAAAAAAATAACCTAAAAATAACACAAAATAATGAAATAAAAAAATTATTATTAATTTAATAAATATGACTTTAGACCCAATGGAAATTTACTAATGATTATAAGAAGTGTTGCGTGGTTCTAATTTTTGCTTCCCGCGAAGCATAACTATGAAGAAAGCATTGGGAAGTGCATGTCTTCCTTCCGCCAAAATATTGCAAAATCTGGGTTCTAGCTTGTCGTCCTTATAAAAAAACAAATTTACTAACATATTTAGCGTTAGATCTTTACATAAAATAATGTAAATTGTACTTCGCCAATGAATAATATGGTTTTTAGAAATATTTTTATTTTGAGGTCATTTTTTTATGGTACTTTGTTTACAAAAAAAGTGCAGCTGTCAAATCGAAATCTCGCTACTGTCATAAAGTGCAAATGTAAACGGTCAAGATTTCGGTTCGAGATTTCCATTGAAATCTCGGGATTTGAAAACAGATGTAAACGCAACTTTAAGCTGCGTTTACATCTGCACCGAAATCCCGAGATTTCGATATTCACCACTCTGAAAAAACAGTGAAGATATGCGTATAAACTTGAATTTTCTGGAAAATGTATTTATTAGAACTAAATATGTGTACTTTATTCAAAATTGAACATCTATCAGCTTTCCTTCATTGCTTTTTCAGAGTGGTGAATATCGAAATCTCGAGATTTCGGTGCAGTTGTAAACGCAGCTTTATATACATTTAGGAAAATCACCAATTTAGCGCTTTTTAATTTAATATTTAGTTCTATATATATAATTTTTTGGAAAATATATTTATAGAACTAAATATGTGTAGGTACTTTATTCCAAATTAAACATCTATAAGCTTTCCTTCATTGTTTTTTGAGAGTGGTGAATAGCGAAATCTCGGGATTTCACATCTACACGAGAGAGAAAACTTCTAGAGATAGAACAAAAAACACCTCTAATTAGCTCTATTGTGAATGATTTAAGCTATTTAGAGGTGTTTTTTGCTCTACCTCTAGCAATTTTCTCTCTCATGTAGATGTGCCTTAGGTTGCGTTTACACTTGCATCGAAATCCCGAGATTTCACTATTCAACACTCTGAAAAAACAATGAAGAAAAGCATTTAAATGTGCAATTTTTAATAAAACACACGTAGTTAGCTATAATAAATACATTTTCTAAAAATTTAAAGTTTATATGCTTTCCTTCATTGTTTTTTGAGAGTGGTGAATAGCGAAATCTCGGGATTTCGATGCAAGTGTAAACGCAACCTTAGGTTGCATTTACACTTGCATCGAAACCCCGAGATTTCGCTATTCACCACTCTGAAAAAACAATGAAGAAAAGCATATTAATGTACAAATTTTAAAAAAGCACACATAGTTAGCTCTAATAAATACATTTTATAAAAATTTAACGTTTATATGCTTTCCTTCATTGTTTTTCGAGAGTGTTGAATAGCGAAATCACGGGATTTCGATGCAAGTGTAAACGCAACCTTATATTGCATTTATACCTTATGTTGCACCCAAATCCCGAGATTTCGACTAAAATTGAGATTTCAGTGAAAATCTCATGTGAAATCCCGAGATTCCCCATACAAAGGAAATCCCGTAAATTTGCGAGATATCGAAGAAATCTCATGAAAATCTCACAAATCTGGAGACTTTTGCAGAATACAACACTGTGTTTCGCTTAATTTGTAGAGTTTTTGCATGAAAAAGTGGCAACGATGGTCAACAGCTGACTAAAAAAGTAACCTAAAAATAACACAAAATAATGAAATAAAAAAATTATTATTAATTTAATAAATATGACTTTAGACGCAATGGAAATTTACTAATGATTATAGGAAGTATTGCGTGGTTCTAATTTTTGCTTCCCGCGAAGCATAACTATGAAGAAAGCATTGGGAAGTGCATGTCTTCCTTCCGCCAAAATATTGCAAAATCTGGGTTCTAGCTTGTCGTCCTAATAAAAAAACAAATTTACAAACATATTTAGCGTTAGATCTTTACATAAAATAATGTAAATTGTACTCCGCCAATGAATAAAATGGTTTTTAGAAATATTTTTATTTGAGGTTATTTTTTTATGGTACTTTGTTTACAAAAAAAGTGCAGCTGTCAAATCGAAATCTCGCTACTGTCATAAAGTGCAAATGTAAACGGTCAAGATTTCGGTTCGAGATTTCCATTGAAATCTCGGGATTTGAAAACAGATGTAAACGCAACTTTAAAGGCACATTTACACGCGAGAGAAATCTGCTAGAGATAGAGCAAAAATGAACCCTAAACAGCCTAAATCATTCACAATAGAGCTATTTAGAAGTGATTTTTGCTCTATCTCTAACAGATTTCTCTTGAGTGTAAATGTGCCTTAATAAATAAATTCCCTAAAAATGTAACGTCTATATGCTTTCCTTCGTTGTTTTTTAGGTTGAGTTTACACCTGCATCGAAATCCCGAGATTTCGCTAATCACAAACGGTGAAGGAAAGCATGTAAACATTAAATTTTTAGAAAATGTATTTATTAGGGCTAACTATGTGTGCTTTATTAAAAATTGCACATTTATATGCTTTTCGTCATTGTTTTTTCAGAGTGGTAAATAGCGAAATCTCGGGATTTTGATGCAAGTGTAAAAACGCAACCTTAGGAGTGGTGAATATCGAAATCTCGGGATTTCGATGCAAGTGTAAACGCAACTTAAAAAAGCACACGCAAAAAAAGTGTAAAATCAACTAAAAGAAGCGTATAAGTTACCTAAGTTTATTCTATATTAAGCTGCGTTTACATCTGCACCGAAATTTCGATATTCACCACTCTGAAAAAACAGTGAAGATATGCGTATAAACTTTAATTTTTTTGGAAAATGTATTTATTAGAACTAAATATGTGTACTTTATTCAAAATTGAACATCTATAAGCTTTTATTCATTGCTTTTTCAGAGTGGTGAATATCGAAATCTCGAGATTTCGGTGCAGATGTAAACGCAGCTTTAGGTTGCGTTTACACTTGCATCGAAATTTCGAGATTTCGCTATTCACCACTCTGAAAAAACAATGAAGAAAAGCATATAAATATACAAATTTTAAAAAACCACACATAGTTAGCTCTAATAAATACATTTTATAAAAATTTAACGTTTATATGCTTTCCTTCATTGTTTTTTGAGAGTGGTGAATAGCGAAATCTCGGGACTTCGATGCAAGTGTAAGCTGCGTTTACATATGCACCGAAATCCCGAGATTTCGATATTCACCACTCTGAAAAAATAGTGAAGATATGCGTATTAACTTTAATTTTTTTGAAAAATGTATTTATTAGAACTAAATATGTTTACTTTACTCAAAATTGAACATTTATAAGCTTTCCTTCATTGCTTTTTCAGAGTTGTGAATATCGAAATCTGGAGATTTCGGTGCAGATGTAGACGCAGCCTAGGTTGCGTTTACACTTGCATCGAAATCCCGAGATTTCGCTATTCACCACTCTGAAAAAACAATGAAGAAAAGCATATAAATGTGCAATTTTTAATAAAACACACGTAGTTAGCTATAATAAATACATTTACTAAAAATTTAAAGTTTATATGCTTTCCTTCATTGTTTTTTGAGAGTGGTGAATAGCGAAATCTCGGGATTTCGATGCAAGTGTAAACGCAACCTTAAACGCAACCTTATACAACTTCAAAAGTTCTTCGACAAGTTGTACAAAAAACTTTGGTAAACAGTTAATAAAAAATACTATTGATATTTATACTAAACAACTTTGTTAAATTTTCATGGTTTGATTTTTGTAGAATTGCTGAGTATTGTATTAACTTAGGCTTATATTCACAAAAATGTTTTGAATTTTATTACAGTTTAATAAAACAAATTAACATGCAAAACAACAACAAAAATCGTTCAATTAGCCTCTAATAAGACAAAAAGTTTTTTTGTGAATAACCATGTTAGAAAATAAGCACAATACAAATGGAAAAGCAATGTTAAGGTTGCGTTTACACTTGCATCTAAATCCCGAGATTTCGCTATTCACCACTCTGAAAAAACAATGAAGAAAAGCATATAAATGTGCAATTTTTAATAAAACACACATAGTTAGCTAATAAATACATTTTCTAAAAATTTAAAGTTTATATGCTTTCCTTCATTGTTTTTTGAGAGTGGTGAATAGCGAAATCTCGGGATTCCGATGCAAGTGTAAACGCAACCTAAATCTGCACCAAAATCTCGAGATTTCGATATTCACCACTCTGAAAAAGCAATGAAGGAAAGCTGATAGATGTTCAATTTTGAATAAAGTATTCTCGAGATTTCGATATGCAACACTCTGAAAAAGCAATGAAGGAAATCTTACAGATGTTTAATTTTGAATAAAGTACACATATTTAGTTCTAATAAATATATTTTCAAAAAAATTAAAGTTTATACGCATTTCTTCACTGTTTTCTCAGAGTGGTGAATATCGAAATCTCGGGATTTCGGTGCAGATGTAAACGCAGCTTTAGCGTCTTGACGAGACATCGATTTGTTCAACCAACGAACAATTTCTTTTTCACCCATGAAATTAATAAAATGCAAAGAAAAAGTAAATAACTTGTATTATTATTAAATTTTAAGCAATTTACTTTTTATTATTGTTAAAAAATTGGTGTAAAGGGCATTGAAAACATGAAAATAAATAGTTTACTTCCACAAAAAACAAAAAATAATGAATTGTCTGACATTACGTATTCTCCACCCAAAGCAAATGGACAAATTTTTTCCCGTTATTCTGCCGACGATTAGTTTTTGGGCAAACAAATCAATGAGTGCGTTTACCAGACGCTCAACTGTTGCTAATCCGCTACTCAACAACCTGGTGAACGATTTGATTAGCTACCGCTAATAGGCCATTCACATGAACGAGATAACTAAATCTCCTCAATTTTGTTCTTTATTCTATTACCACATAAAGTAATTTTTTGACATTATACGGTAATAGAATAAAGAACACAAATGAGGAGATTTAGTTATCTCGTTCACGTGAATGACCTATAAGTCAACATGTTGTGGTAGCGCTACCTTGTTTTGGTATTGTAAAAATTTTACGCTACTTGTGAGCAGTTAATGATACATCAGCTGTCGTTTGTTTTTTTGTATATTTTTTTTAAAGAATAATAAACGTATACAAATATAATTATAAAGGAATAAAAAATTTCGAAAAAATCAATGAAACATCTACAAATATTTTTATTTTAAAACAAAAACAAAAGTAGCATCGTTCAGCAGATTAAGGTAATCATAAAGCGCTAAATATCAATTGTTGCGGTAGCGGGTTTCTCTGGTAAAGCTGCCCAATGTCTCGTCAAGACTTAGAGTTAAATCGTGACGGAAAAAATTGAGCAAAATAGCAACGGAAACGGGATCTTACTTTTACAACACAGAACACAGAAAGTCAAGTTGGTTATATTTTATATTTTTGTTCTTACCACATTCCAACGAATTGTTGTTGTTTGACATTACCCAGTGTCTCGACATGCAATAAAATGATAGCAAGCAATTGTCAAAATGCTCATCTCAAGTGAAGACACTCAATTTCAATTTTATTGCAATATCATGATATCGCTGACATGCCATCGGATCTTGCAATGATGCCAGAGATCAAATGTCACTTTTATTTTTCATTTTAATTTTGTAATAGAAAAACAACAAAAAATTTAGTAAAAAGGAATGGAAAAGTGTTTAGTTTTTTATTATTTGTCGGTAAACATTAATGTTTCATAAAATTTGGTGTTTTTCGAAGAAAAATCTATGATATTTCTTATCCATGAAATGGTCAAGTGTTCTCCACCACTCTGCAATTGATATCATTTTGACGTTTCTCTGCAATGGTTTTGACATTTCATATATAATTTATTGCATTTGAAGACACCGGGTTACTTACTTACCCAAGAAACATTTTTATGGACACTCCGGCACGTACGGAATCATGAATCCGGCTTTACGGCACATTAACGGTCCGTAATACACGTATCCGTCAAAGCTTGTACGTATACGGAACATTAACCGACCGTGTAATCGGATTTTCGAACACAATACGTTTTAACTCCGTTTCCGTACCGTAAAATACGGACTGAGTTGATTTTAATTTGTGTTCAAAATAAAAACAATTAATTAAAAAAAAAAATGAATCTCAAACCTTCAGTCGGTAAAAAAGTATTTTTGTGGCGAGAAATTAGTAGCGATGGCGGGAATATATGCAACACATCATCAATCAAATAACTTCAAGTCGCATAGATACATTAGATGGTAAGATTTATGAAATTTAGTGCATGTTTCACAATGGTTTTCGTAAGATGGTTTGTTTTTGTAACAAAAGCTCTGTTCCACGTACATTAACGCGTCTAGCCAATTTTTCCAAAAAGCGGTTCCATCGTCAAAATTATGCGTAAATTGTTGTTGTTTCGAGTAAATTGGGAACCCGCGGTACCGACGTGGAACATGCCTAAAGTGTGCGAATTTGAATCATATGCAAAATACCATTGTAAATACAATCAGTTAAACCATAGCTAATTTATTTTTCCCTTTGCATGTAGATGATCGATTTTATTATGGGTCCCTATCGCGTATTGATTCGCTGGATAGAACTAAACTAAGCGGGATATACTAATATATATTGTAAATAATTAATATCGTTATCAATAAATTTATAAAAAAGCATAAAAATTACTACTCAACATTAGTAAACATATGGTCAATTTAGGTAGATATATAAGTCCGGAGTCACTCCGTTTATACATGACATAATGGTCCGTAAATGGTCCGTCATTGACGGACTTTCAACGGACCTGTCCGTTTTTTACACGACGTAACGGTCCGTAAACGGTCCGTCATTGACGGACTTTCAACGGACTTGTCCGTTTTTCACACGACACATCGATCCGTAAACGGTACGTCATTGACGGATTTTCAACGGATTCGAATCAGTTTCGATGTTCCTTAAGTTCCGTTTTCTGGTCCGTATACGGATCCAGAAAACGGTACGTAAACGGTGTTGGATTCCGTTTATGATGGACCGAAAATGGTGCGTAAACGGAACGAATTGTTTGTTGGGTAGCGTCTTTACGAGACATCGATTTGTGCGAACATGAAACGAATTACATGCAAAACAAAAACAACAAATAAAATTTGTTGTTGTTTCACGTGTGATTTGTTTCATGTTCGCACAAATCCATGGCTAGTCAAGACTATAAGTTAGAATAAAAGGCTGTGAAAGTGTTATTGTGTTACTGGTGTTTTTTATATATTTTATAAATGTATAAAGTTAAATTCTTTGATATTACTAATGCATGTGCATGACGAAATCAACCATGTAATCGTACTATACTTGCACTGTGGTTGATATTGTGTGAAAATCTGGCAACATTAGGAAAATAATCTGAGAGTAAAAACAGGAGAATAAGAAATTCCGTTGAGAAAATAAAATAAGTTTTATCTCTCACGGAAATCGTTGCACAATTTTAATTGTCAAATTGTATGGAAAAAACGGGGACCTTTGCACTGTGCTTATTCTCTTATACGTTTTTTTGTGCACTTTGTACATTTTTATATATTAAATGGTCAAAACTAATTTCATACTCTTTAATACTTTGTTGCAAAACCCTTGACCAAAGCTTCCCAGAATGACCCATACTGACCGCCTAGCTCAGGGACGTCAGGGGGGGATCGACCGATCATCTGGGAAGAGGGCAGAACAATAAAATTTCTAAAAAAAAACTAACAAAACTCAAACAAAAACTATAATAACTAAAAACTCAAAAAACCTTTGTATATAAATTTTATATACAAAAAAAACCAAAAAAAACTAACGATGGGCACTTACTACAAGTCCCACAAAACCAAAAAAAAAACCCACAAATGTACAAGTTACTTTAACCTACGAAACCGACAGACAAAAAAAAAACAAGCAATATTTAACAAACAATAGATTTTATAGGGACAACAGATGGTATATGTCCCGCTAGTCGCCCACCCCTCCATGATAACCTAATCCTAACTCTACTAGGCTATCCCACAAATAACACGGTCACTGGTCACCTTACATACCTACATTAACACACTCACTGAAATTATTAACCAGACATTATCTCATCAATGTCAGCTAAATAAAAACATTTGAAATTTAAATTTAAAATACAAAAAAGGAATATTGTTTTATTTACCAAAAAAAACTTTAGGATTTTAAAAATGGAATAAAGAAAACCGTAAGTATTTATAAAGATGGATACCAAAAAAAAATGGCTGATAAAAATTTAATAAGATCTTAAATTAAACAAGTAAGTACTACAAAAAAACCTTAAACTTCAGTATTAATTAAAAAAGATATTATCTTATTCTCTAAACGATTAACAAAAAAAAAATAAAATCCTAATCTATCTCCCAAAAATAATTTTCTGAATACCCTAACCAAATTTTGGTATATTTCCTAAAAATAAAACTAACGCGTTCCTATATGAGAGAGCTCTCTAATATATCTTTCTTTCCTCACGGCTAAATTGACCGTATACGCGGGTTATTAAAAAAAATAAAGGGTATTTTAACAAGAAAATTTTCGGGCTCACAATAAACACTTAACACTACAAAAATTTTAACACTAAACTAAATAAAATTTTTGCTAATTACTGCTTTTTTTTATAACCTTAGGTTTTTTTCTTTTTAACTAATTTCTTTCAAAATCTTTTTTCTAACTTTTTTTTTATATCTTTTTTCCTGAATTAAAATTTTCTTAAATTTCTCTTTTTTTTTAAAAAAACTAACACCGCTTAATGAGATATTTAACACTGCCGGATATTATGTTTCCACTTTTTCTTATTTTCTTATAAAAATTAATTATCTTCGGACTCACCAAACCAAATTTATTCTTTACTTCGGTATCTTGCCACTAGTTACCCCAATTCGTTGGTTGGTTTTTAAACGGCCATCACGGCAAAAATGTTGAGAACCAAAAAATATACAGTTGACCCAAAAATAAAAAATGTTGAAAAGGAGATAACGTTTTCCAAAACAAATGAGGCAGGATGTTGTATCGGAAAAATAACGACCGCAATGTTGTACAGTAACATAAATTTGTGGACTACAACCCGTCCTTGTGTCTTCGGCAGTTGATGGGTTGTAGCCCTTCCGCACATACACAAAAAAAATGGCGTTTCTTTTCCCTACTAAACATTTCAATTATACACAAATTTACCAAACAAATTATGGTTCCACTCACCCTTTCCACGGCAGTAGCTACCTAAGCGGTGTCCAGCGGCTTGGCATAAAAAATACGGTTGCTCCAACAAAAAGAAAAACCTTCACCCAAAAATTTAAGGGCCAAATTTTCCAGCAGCTAGTGGCTCCATTAACTATTCAAGCAGTAATGAATTTACCGCGACAATTAACTTTGTGCCAAGCCGCTGTTCTAAACAAATTCAGCCAAACTTGTTTAGCACCGCCCCTAATTCTTAAAGTTAGCTGCCTATATCTATCTTTTTCTGTGTATCTTCTATTCTACTCTCTATTTGGCCCTATATCTCATAATACCATTTTTTCTCTAATCTTCCATCTTTTCTGTTAATATTTTCCTTCAAAATTTAAAACAAAAATATTATCCATCAACAAAAAGATGGCATCCTCAGGTCAATAACCGCCGAAATATTTGACCATGAATCGCATTCGGCCATTAAACCCTTAGATTCCTGGCCAAATATTCATGTTCTTCTAGCTCTGATACCAGGCGAACAGCAAAATCAGTACCTGACGGTTATTTAGAAAAAACAATCTCCTTGTCTTTCATTCCATTTTAATTTATTTTCATTCACCCCATTCTACCCTCATTTACTTTATGTTTATTCACCCACCTTCTAAACAATAACAATCAACAGCTGATTGCTATTGGAAAGTTGAAGTGTCAACCTGGTACAGCAGACGTGCACTTCTGTGCAACTCTGTCACCGCTACAAATCTTTCGATTTTCAATGCCCGTCTGCAGGAAAGTGAAAGAGCGGTCCCGATTACGAATCCTATGCCCAACGTAGGCAAACGCCCACACCCTGAGAACAATACCATGCTCTACCGTAAAACTAACCGGGCAACAAATTCCTAAACAAACCAAAAATTTGCAATCTTTACTCTTAAAAACGGTGGAATTTATATTCAAAACTTGGCAACACTGAAATCGTTACGCTTCCCCTGTTTTTGACAGATTCAGATCTGGCAACTCTGCAAATTAAATCGGTATTTAGTACCGGGTACCCAAATAACCAGCTCCTTTGCAACACCAGCTGTCATTGCTAAACACGCTGGTTGTAAAAAAACTATTTCCGCGTTCGCAATGAAATCTTTCACAGCCGTGCCGTCCGTGAAAACCAGTAAAAGTAATAACATAAAATAAAGATGCACACAAAAAAAAATAAAATGAAACAGTGTGTGCTTAAAAAAAATTAAAAGAATAAAATGAACATTGTGCACAAAAAAAATTAGTGTGAATAAGTTAAAACGAAGTGCTTAAAAAAAAATAATAAAATAAAGAAATTAGAAAAAAAAATGTGTGAAAACCAACTAAAAATACATGAATGCCAAAGAGCGACTCCATTACAAAAAAAACCAATCCAAACAACGTGCAAAACAAAACATGTAAAGTGCGTTGTTCAAAATAAAAAAAAAACCGGACGTGTACATAAAAAAAATGTGCTGAACAAAAAAAAACTGCTGCGTAAAGCTGCCTACACACTAGGGAACATTCCATTCCACATTGCCATTTTTTTTTACGAATGTTGAAATGTGTATAGCATTGTCTGTATTAAAAAAATAAAAAAAAAGGTAGAAACACATGTTCCAAAGTACGTGGGCAACTTAAAAAAAATTAAAGGGCGGATTATGGGACCGTAAACGTAAATGTGATGTAACTGTACCGTGCCGTATCTGAAAGTACACTTAAGCTGGTTTCACACGGCATGTATAAATTTTTCCATTAAGGGCGAGTAACTTATTTCCAACATAACCATGGTTAAATAATAACCAGAGATATTTCCATATACGGCCCGTTAACTTATCTCAATTTATACCCTGGTTAAGATATCTACTAGCCTTAACCACTGGTAAACATATTTTTTTAATAACTTATCTAAATTTTAACCAAGCATTTCTTTTAACCAATGCTAAAATTTAACCATAGAAATTTCTGTGGTTAAGAAACCTAACCAAGGCTATTTTAGAACAATTCACCCTACATAAGATATTTTAATACATTAGACTTGTAATGATGATTATTAAAAAATTTAATCAAACCAGCTTTAACCAAACTTTGACTAAGAATCGTTTATGGCACATGTAAATATTTTCGATGTGCATTTCCCCCACTTTACCAAAACTTATAAAAATTGCATCATTACTTAAAATCGTGCCCAAATTTTTTGCTCTTTAGGATTTAGGTTTCTGTGATAGCTTACAGAAACTGGCCTCATATAAGGAAATAGGTAAAATTTATTTTTTTTTATTGGTTCAGGGAGCCAAAATCTGTCTTGAACAATTAAAACCAAAAATGGTGGCCAATATACCAACAATTTGACATTCATAACTATGGTTAAGCACTAAACTCAGTTTATTTTGAGATAAGTTAACAGGGCTTATTTGTTAATTTTTATTCCTTATTTGTTGTTTGAATCAATTTTCTTTAATCATTTTATATTTTCTTCCGGCTAAAATCATTCAGCTGTTTCGATGCCGGATAGAAAATTCTGATTTCAACAGAATGATCCTGCAAGTTCGTTTACCTTTACGTGTTAGTAACCACATTCGTATACATTTATTCTTGTGGTATCGAAACGGCTAATTCGTTACAGGTACGTCTACGGTTGGGTAACTCAGCCTTAACAGTGTGCGGTCGAAAAAAAAACTACGGCCGTGTGATAACAAAATGAAAAGTGTACTGTAAAAAGACGGACGTCTGCAAAAAAAAATGAAAACCACAACAGTGAAGTAACCAATACGAAAGAAAATTTAGCGAAACAAAACTAATGAAATAAAAGCATGTGAAAAAAACAATAAAAAAAATAAGGATGCTAAAGCACTTAAAGAAAATCAAACAAAAATTAAAAAAAATTGTGTGGAAGAACTTAAAGGAAACGGAAAAAAATTGAATAAAAAATGCGAGAAAAAAAAAATTGAATGAAAACAAAAATGTGTGTAAAAAAAACGGACAGATATAAAAAAAAAATAATGTGTGCACATAAAATGAAGAAGTAAACAAAATAACAATTTAAAGAAAGCAAAAAAAAATTGCCTACAGAGAATTAAAGAAAATGTAAAAACAAACCGGAAAGAAATATGAGACGCATGTGCCCAAAAAAAAAAATTGAAAGCAAAATGAAGTGAACACATAAAATTTAAACAAAAAAAAAAAATAAAATAAAACAAAGGAGTGCAAACTAGTGTTTCCAATTCGGTTAATCGATTAACCGATTCTTCGATTAATCGCCTCTATTTCGGTTAATGTCGAAACAAATAATTTAAAACTCAAATAATTATTCGACCCGAATAATCGGTTAAAATATGTCGATTAACCGGTTACATTTTTAATATGGAATTTTTCCTTTTTATTTTTATTTTTTCCCCAAAACTTCATAATTTTCTTAGTCTTGGCTAAAAACTTGCAAAAAAAGCTTAGAAAAACAAATACTAACTAAAAATACCACCAAACTCTTTAAAAATCGAGAGAAAGAGGACCATAAGCCTTTAAATACCTTTTTTGGAGAAACTCCAAACAAGTCGGCATTGCACCAGTGAGACACGTCATCTGTTTTAAGAGACTGATAAATTTTACTTCTATTTGTAAAAAAGAGCTTTAAAAAACATCGCGAAGGCCCAAATAAAGCTGTTTTTTAAAACTTTTTCAAAACACACGACGTGTTTGGCAGGTTTTAGGAAATACAATATACAATGCTTCATTTCTGTTTTAATTCTTTTAAATATTAAAACTAAATTATATTTCCATGTCTCTTAAGACAAGGTTGCATTTGTTTTAAAACTGTGTCACACAATTGACATATTAGTTCTATAAGAACTCTAGCTTTTCTTACTTCTTTCAAGAGAGTGTGTACAATCGGTTTAAAACCACATCAATTCTAAGACATGTTCCACTAGAATACCATGGAACCCGAACCCGTATAAATGAAATTAAATTTTTATTCGAATTAAAAGAAATAACCAAAAAGCAGAAAATAAAAGTTAAAAAATTTAAATTTATATGCAATTTGACATCTATAACCGCACACTGAGAAAATTGTGTACATGCTATTTATGAATTTTTACATTGATTCAATTAAGTTTCGCTGGAATTCGTCCATTGAAAGTTTTCTTTGAACTGATGCAGTTTTTGATACAATTTTATGAAAAATTTCATATTATTTATTAAAAATTTTATACACCCAAAAAAAGTTTTATTAAAAAGAGCTTTATAAAAATAATTCACTTTGGGAAGAAAACTTCATTAGCTTACTGAAATTTTTCATTAAAACTCGTCTGCCGAAATGCTATCTGCGTAACTCGTCGCGCAAACTTTAGGTTATTTTTTATTATTAATGGCCCTTAGAAAACGGAGACTGAGAAAATCAGAAAAATGTTATTCTGCTTTTTGCAGCGTAAATTAGTATTTTCATTAACTGAAATTCAACTCAACTATTTTTTTTATATCGAGGTCTCGATTTTTATTTCTTCAGGGGAGAAGGAAGAATCTTAACAAAATCTTCAAAACTTCAGATATAACATTTATTTAAATGAAATATTAAATTTTTTTGCGGCAGTATTGACTATTGTTCTTAAATTACTAATATTTGCCAAACCAAAACTCTTTCTGCCATTTTCAATCAAATTTTAGTAGCTTTAGAAAAATTTTTGCAGACCTTTGTCTACTAAGAAAATTTTTAATTAAAAAAAACCTCATATTCCAAAACTTTTCAACTTTAGAATATTGAAACTTATTTTAAATATAGCGAGTTTATATGTCACGTTGATATTTAATAAAAACAGGCAGATCTTTGTGTTTTTATTGATAAAAACTTAAGGAAATACATTAATTCTGTATTAAACGATTAATCGATCAATCGCCAATTTTCTCGATTAACCGACCCGAATAATCGGTTAAAATATTTTAGGCATTTTTCGAATAATGCATTAACCGGTTAACCGCCTACGTCGAATAATTGGAAACACTAGTGCAAACACAACTTAGAACAAATTTACAGACAGCAAGTGTTGTGTGACAGATGCAAGCTGGTCATTTTTATGGACCGGCGGCGGTGGTAAGCCAGCTGATATCTGCCTTTATCGGAGTTCCTGGCAGTACTGGCTCAAAAACTTTGTTTTCAAAAAAAACAGATTACAAAAAAAAACAAGTGAGTAATAAGTGCATTTAATTAATTCCTATTTATATTATTTATAAAAAAAAATCAAAATATTTTTCTTAATTTCCTGTTATTGCAAAGTGTGTGGCTAATATTGAAATATTAGTTTTATATCAGTTTGTTCTTGTTGTTAAGAACAACAAATTATAAAAACATAAATTATTAGCAAAATAAAAAAAAAAATGACCACTGTAAACGTGATTTTCCTTTAAAATCTGCCAGACTTTGCAATTATTTTCCTATGTAGGAAACAAATATTTACACTTGTTTTCCAGATTCCTCATTTCACCTTGAAAATTATTAATTCCATTTCCGATTTATCAATTGTATTTCAAATTTAACAATTCCTTTCTTCAAAACAGTCGAATTTCGGTTTAATCAAATATTTTTTCACAACAACGATAGATACCCAGGTAGAAATTATGTATGGTAACAAAATAACTACTGGCACCTTTTAATTCTCTACCTGGGTAATTATACAGTGAAAACAAAAAAGTGTGCATCAGAGCTTAACACAAAAAAAAATAATTTCTTACGCTTCGGATTGAAAAGGCACAATCTGATATCCCGGCCTCGATCGCGAATCCAAACGTGATTCTATTTGTACACCAGTACGAAAATTCCGACCCCGGTAATGAGCCAACCACTTGTTCTACTAGAAAACACTGGTTGTAAAATTCATAAACTTTTGCTTCAACTCACCGTAAATACGGACTCAGAATTATGTTATTGTACTAGGTGACTAACAACTCCCAGCTCTTATTGGCATAGTTCTCCAGAGTGTTAGTCTGCAACGCAGACTTGCAAGGAGGTGCACTTTTAGTACAATGACGGTTACACATGTATCCAGCTTAGAAACGTTGGTTCATTAGTTGAGCAAAACTTCGAATTTCTCATTACCAGGACTAATGAATTCACGGGCCGGTAGTACAAAAGAACCTACATTGGACCGCTTTCTGGACCTTGACATCAGAAAGACCTTAGCATTTACAAAAAAAAATCAAGTAATCAAAAAAAAAAAAAAACCAAAATACAATGAAAATTCTTCTTTTTAGGTCAGATAAAAGTTGCACGTAACCCATTTCATAAATTTTTCTAATTGAAAATTTGACAAATTTTAAAAGTTTTCAAGAGGAAAACTGGCACGCAAAAAAAAATTTATAATAATAAATAAATAATAATCAAAACAAAACTTTATAATTTTATTTGGGGGATAAAATAAAAAAAAATTTGCCGTCAACACAACTAATCCAACAATGACGTCACACATCAGAGGCAAAACTAACTGCAATTATTTGCATTAATAGTTCAATTTATATAAATTCCAAATCGAGCGCACTTATGTGCCAACGCAACACATATATCCCCAAGGATAAAAAAAAACTAAATAAATCGGTCCTACTATCTTGCAACTGAAGACTCATTTCAATCAAATATTATGTTTTCATAATATTCGTTGATGAATCCTCAGACCGTCAAAATAGTACAACCATTAAATCTTAAAATCCAGTCAAAGAGATATGGTTGCTTATAACTTCCGCCTATACATATAGTATAGGAGGTAATTTTCAATACAACTTTGATTTATAATTTTTTTTTGTTTCCTTTATTGAAACAAAATTCGTCAAATCTACTAATATTCTTGTTACTATTGAATTTTGTAGCATATCTTAAGTTTTGCCTTTATATCATTGGAACCTGGTGTGACGCCAAAAGAAAACTCATATCACGTTCAAGTTCCCTAACTTAACACAAAAAACAAACAAATTAACGAAACATTCAAAATAATGGGCCAGCTTGCCGTGCCTCTAAAGAATATAATCTTCAAACAAAAAAAAAATGAAAAAAAAAATTTTTGCCATTGAAAATTAAAAAAAAAATTTAATAATTAGGTTTCCTTAATAAATATCCTCCTAGATTTCATTTGCTTGAACATCCAGCGCGACAATAAACTTAAACCGGAGCAAGTTCACGAGATCACTGTTGCCAAGCCCTGAATATCATCTGATAATTTTGTTACCAAGAGAACCTATGGATTTCAAATGATGGGAAACTATATTAACGAGGAATTATCCATTACCGGAACTCTGTGAGTGCTGATAGAAGATTACGGAAAGAAGAAATGAAATTACGCTATCTGCACTTACGGAAAGTAGCTTATTTAACTCAGTTTTTCTTTAAAATACGGTACTTTGTTCAAAATTTGTTTCCATTTTTCCGTTTCAGGTATCCTTGGATAGTATAAATTGGCAACAGTCACCGAATATCACAGACGTACAAGTTGTAAAGAGGACTTTCCACAAAAACATACAAGTGTATAATTTTCGAAATAAATATGTAAATAAGGGACGATACAAACAGGTAAAAACTTTAAAAACTAAAATAATAAAATATTGCTCTATCCCTTATAAACTAATATCACAGATTCTATTGCTTCAAGTCCTTTGCATGAAATATTGCAATTCTTTTTCCTTGACGGTTTTCAATTTCATAAGTGTTGTTGCCAATAACACTTCTCACTCTACCTGGTTTAAAAACTGCATCAAATTTTGCGTTAAAATTTTTCTTAAAACTACTCTGCGCAAAATTTCGATAAAATATTTCCTGACCTGAATGAACTTCCCTACTGCGCTTGTTGTATTGCTTTTCCCCTTTATCATAAGCCCTATGTAAATTTTCTTTCAAAGTTTCACGCATTAATTCCAACCGATCTTTTCTTTGCAGAACTTCAATGTCTGGCTCCTCCAACGATTTTAACTTTTTGGCCAGCGCATAATCTGAACCGCAGCAAAACATATTTTGGCCAAATAATGCCATATATGGACTCATACCAATCGCTTCGTGCCTGGAACTGCGATACGCGCATTCTATTTCGGATATATGGGCATCCCAATCGCAATGATCCTCATCAAGGTATGCCCTAATCCCTGCAAGCACGGATTGGTTCACCCTTTCAGAGGCATTGGATTGTGGGCCATGAATTGGCGAAAACATATGGTTTATTCCGAAGGAATCGGTCATTTTCTTAAAATCAGCGCATTTAAATTGTTTGGCGTTATCGGAATGGATAATTTCCGGCGTACCGAAAGTATGAAAAATCACACGTATCAGATAATCGACCACAGCTTTAGACGTGGCTTCCCTCATTGGCTTTAAAAATATAAATTTTGAAAAATGGTCAAGGACGATAAAAATATAGGCGTTACCGGATTTAGAACGTGGATATTTACCCAAAAAATCTATGTAAATCTTCTGAAAAGGACGGTGAGTTATAACTTCATTTCCCATTCTTGGACGTAGCTCATAATTTGGTGATTTTGTTTCCTTACAGATTCTACAGTTGATTATATAATTTCGGACATGCATTAACATTTTCGGCCAGTAATAGAATTGCCGAATTCTATGCAGCGTTTTAGCGATTCCACCATGTGATGTTGTTTCTACGTCATGGTTTTTCGAAATTATAGTAGAAATCAAATTATCAGGTATCCACAGTTTCCACTCCAAGCCACTATCATCTCTGGCGAATGAGGTTCGTTTATACACCATTCCATTGTCCACTTTACCACCTATGGATTTCAAATGATGGGAAACTATATTAACGAGGAATTATCCATTACCGGAACTCTGTGAGTGCTGATAGAAGATTACGGAAAGAAGAAATGAAATTACGCTATCTGCACTTACGGGAAGTAGCTTATTTAACTCAGTTTTTCTTTAAAATACGGTACTTTGTTCAAAATTTGTTTCCATTTTTCCGTTTCAGGTATCCTTGGATAGTATAAATTGGCAACAGTCACCGAATATCACAGACGTACAAGTTGTAAAGAGGACTTTCCACAAAAACATACAAGTGTATAATTTTCGAAATAAATATGTAAATAAGGGACGATACAAACAGGTAAAAACTTTAAAAACTAAAATAATAAAATATTGCTCTATCCCTTATAAACTAATATCACAGATTCTATTGCTTCAAGTCCTTTGCATGAAATATTGCAATTCTTTTTCCTTGACGGTTTTCAATTTCATAAGTGTTGTTGCCAATAACACTTCTCACTCTACCTGGTTTAAAAACTGCATCAAATTTTGCGTTAAAATTTTTCTTAAAACTACTCTGCGCAAAATTTCGATAAAATATTTTCTGACCAGGTACAAAATGAACTTCCCTACTGCGCTTGTTGTATTGCTTTTCCCCTTTATCATAAGCCCTATGTAAATTTTCTTTCAAAGTTTCACGCATTAATTCCAACCGATCTTTTCTTTGCAGAACTTCAATGTCTGGCTCCTCCAACGATTTTAACTTTTTGGCCAGCGCATAATCTGAACCGCAGCAAAACATATTTTGGCCAAATAATGCCATATATGGACTCATACCAATCGCTTCGTGCCTGGAACTGCGATACGCGCATTCTATTTCGGATATATGGGCATCCCAATCGCAATGATCCTCATCAAGGTATGCCCTAATCCCTGCAAGCACGGATTGGTTCACCCTTTCAGAGGCATTGGATTGTGGGCCATGAATTGGCGAAAACATATGGTTTATTCCGAAGGAATCGGTCATTTTCTTAAAATCAGCGCATTTAAATTGTTTGGCGTTATCGGAATGGATAATTTCCGGCGTACCGAAAGTATGAAAAATCACACGTATCAGATAATCGACCACAGCTTTAGACGTGGCTTCCCTCATTGGCTTTAAAAATATAAATTTTGAAAAATGGTCAAGGACGATAAAAATATAGGCGTTACCGGATTTAGAACGTGGATATTTACCCAAAAAATCTATGTAAATCTTCTGAAAAGGACGGTGAGTTATAACTTCATTTCCCATTCTTGGACGTAGCTCATAATTTGGTGATTTTGTTTCCTTACAGATTCTACAGTTGATTATATAATTTCGGACATGCATTAACATTTTCGGCCAGTAATAGAATTGCCGAATTCTATGCAGCGTTTTAGCGATTCCACCATGTGATGTTGTTTCTACGTCATGGTTTTTCGAAATTATAGTAGAAATCAAATTATCAGGTATCCACAGTTTCCACTCCAAGCCACTATCATCTCTGGCGAATGAGGTTCGTTTATACACCATTCCATTGTCCACTTTAAGGTCAGGTAACTGATTAATATTCGTTTTTACGTTTTCTATTAAGTCCAGATATTCTGGCGATTCAAACTCCGTTGTCTCGAAATCAATTAATTCTAATTCATCTGCCTCTAGATCATCGACAGAACGCGACAACATATCAGCAACCACATTATCTGAACCTTTTCTGTGTTCAATTTGGAAATTAAATGTCTGCAATTGGAGAGACCACCGTGCCAAACGGCCGCTTAAATCTTTAAGCGTCATCAGCCATTTGAGGCTTGCGTGGTCCGTAATAATTGTAAATGGCATTAATTCCACATACGGCCTAAAACGCTTAACTGCAAGTACTGCTGCCAGACACTCTTTCTCGGTAACAGTGTAGTTTTGCTGAGCACCATTTAGTTTTTGCGAAAAGAAAGCTATTGGCCTTTCCAAACCATCATCATCTTTTTGGAATAAGACAGCACCAACGCCAATATGTGAAGCATCACATTGGATAAAATACGGCCGTTTAAAGTCTGGATGAACCAGTACCGGAGCAGTTGTTAAAGCTGTTTTTAATTCTTTAAAAGCTGTTAATGCCTCTTCTGTCATCTGGAACTTTTTATTCTTCTTAAGCGTATCGCTGAGTGGTGCAGAAATCGTAGCGAAGTCTTTCATAAACCTCCTGTACCAACCAGCTGTTCCTAAGAAGCTACGGACTTGCCTTGGAGTCTTTGGAACTGGAATGCTTCTAATAGCCTCTACTTTTTGTGGGTCTGTACGCAGGGTACCTCCACCAATTACAAAACCCAGGTATTTAAGTTCTTTGAAACAAAATACACTTTTCTTCATACCAATAGTTAAATTTGCTTTTCTCAAACAGGTAGCAACTTCCATCAGCAGTGCCATATGGGTATCAAAATCTGGAGAGATGACGAGCAAATCGTCTAAATATATAAAAACGTTATTCCTTAGCTTTTGTGGAATTACTTTGTCCATTAAACGACAAAGTCGTTGCGCCGCATTGCATAAGCCAAAAGGCATGACTGTGTATTGGTAATGCGGTCGGCCTGGAATAGTGAATGCCGTCAACTCTCTACATTTTGGTTCCAACTCTATTTGCCAAAATGCGAATTTCAAATCGACACTGCTGATGAAGATTGTTTCGTCTATCCTGCTGAGAATTCCTTCTATATTTTGTATGGGATATGCATCCTTAACAGTTAAATCGTTAAGTTTGCGAGCATCCAAGCATAGTCGATTTTTTCCCGGTTTGGAAACCAAAGTTACCCTATTGTTCCAGGGACTTTCGCTTCTCTCAATTACTCCTAATTCCAGCATTTGATCCACTTCTTCGTATAGAAGCTCTTGAACTTTTGGCGAGACTGGGTAATGTCTTTCCTTGAACGGAACTGAGTCTGGTATTAACTGGATATGGTGTTTTTCGAGGTTTGTTTTACCTAATCCATCTTTTTCAAACGTTTTAAATAATGATTTTATCTCCTCTAGTTTACGCTGCTGTTCGGTGCTCAATTGGTGTTGTTCTGGTGTTTTCTTTTCGGCCGGTTTAAAATGCATTGCAATTTTTTCCATATCAATTTCATCCACACTAATAATATCTGGTGCTAATTTAAATTGTCGCCAGAAATCAATGCCTAAATATACGTTTTGCTCCAATGATGGGCATAAATAAAATAGTATTGGATGATCTTGATCACGAAATTTTACCCGAAGTTTAATTTTACCACACACTTTATGAGCACGTCCAGCGGCTGTACGAACGTTTGAGTAAAACCGATCCGACCTAACGCCAATTTCTTCTAAAAGTTCAAAACAATTTTTTCCTAACAGACTCACAGAAGCTCCAGTATCTAATAATCCTTTTATATCTTTATCTTCTAGAATTATATCCGCAAAAACTCTGGGATCGCCATTATCTACAGAATCAACGGCTGCTATAACTGCTTTTCGGATAGCTTTTCTTTTTTCGAACCTAGATCTTGCTTTTCTATATTTTGGTATAGATAAAAGCAGTGGTTCCCTACCTTCGCTACCAAATATACGATTTCTGACGGCTATATAATTTTTCATCCTATCTTCATATGAATTAAAAATTGTTTTAGTAGTATTGGTGGGTAATGTATCGTTCTCTATTTTTCTATTTAAAATATTAAAATTTTCATCTTTTACAGGCGAATGATTTACAGTATTCGTACCTATGGTTCTTGTATTGCGGACGTTTGTGTGGAGCGTGACTCGCCCGCCTTTGTCAAGCTCCTCCGGCTGTTTTCCGGATTACACTTGGGACATTTGGGAGTCACTGTATTCTCCATGCCGCATTTATAACAAAATCTATTGACCACTGAAGAATCGCACTCCATATAAGTGTGGCCGGGAAGCTTACAGTTCCAGCATTTTAATTCGATTTTCCTGCGCTGAGTTATTTCATCCACTGTAAGTACGTCCGGATCTTCATCCGCTTCCCGATTTAAATTTTCATCGTAAATTTCATCTAAATGTTTACGGGCCGCGTATCTTATATTTTGTGGGGGTGGAATAGACCGCAAATCGCGCTTTGGGAATCTCCTTTCTATCTCCTTACATTCCTCTCTAAGTTGTTCTATGCTATATATTGCCATAGGATAAATCATTCTAGCCAGGTTCTCTCGCAAATTAGTTTTAAAAATTTTGATCATTTCATAATCCGGAATAGGGGTACGAAGCCTAGATCTTAGAGTTAGCATTATTTGAAAATATTCATCTATGGTTTCATGGGCTTGTTGTTTTCTATTAACGAATTCGCACATTATTTCAAAATCACTGCGGTTGGACTGGTACTGTTTTAAAAGACTAAATCTCAAAGTGGGCCAATCTAGTTTTCCCTCATTAGTATTAATGTTGGGATTTATATTATTTTTATTAATTTCATAGCTCACTTTGAGATTGTAAGTCTTCAAAAACAGCCAGTACCACTCCTTTGCCTGTCCCCGCAAGAGTCTATGAAAATCTCTGAGAACTTCTGCCCATGGAATACCATAGTGTGTTTTCAAATATTCTACACGAAAAACAAAATCTTCAATAGTTATACTATTCCTTGTTCCATCAAAAACTACATCCCATTTATCAATACGTACTTTCCCCTCTACGGGTTCTACATTAAAATTTGGTTCATATGTGGTAAATGTAGGACCATTAGCCAGCATATCAGAAAATCTCGGATTGCAATCTTCAAGTTGCCCGCCTAAACCGTTCAATACGTTTGAACCCGTGGGTCCCTGAAAAGCATTTATATTTACCCTACCAGTAGCATGCGAATTTTGTTGGCGGTAATTATCAAAATACATAGCATCGCCTCTTGTATTCGTATGGTTATTCGGTATAGGAACCTTTTCTCTCGAAGATGAACTGTTTCTACTGGATTCATTATTCCCGAAAGGATTTCCTACTTCAATTGCCGCAGCACATTCTTGCTGTTGCGGTTTTAAACGGACATCTACTTCGTCCATAATTTTCTTAAAACCTTCCTGTATAGTGGTCTGAATCCAGCGTCCCATTTCCGCCCTTAAAACCTGACCATAATATTCCTGAGCTTTTATAACAGCATTATCTATACTAACGGTCATATCAGTAGGTAATTTATTCTGAACACTTGTAGCCTCTGCCACTACAGGTTCCCCTCCGGCAGTTTCGCCTATATCGATTAGGTCATTATCTTCAGGCATAATATTTTGGTTCTGTACTACTGGAGTATCGTTTGGAAGATTTCCTACTCCTGACACTGACGGTAACTGAGACATATTAGCATTTTGATTTATTGTTCTTGAAAGATCTGTTACGTTTGGGTCTCTATATATAGGATTCGTAATTGGGGTTCGCATAACCGGTGGTGGGCGATTTTTGTCAAATTGCAATTGCCTTTGACCCTTGGTCTTTTCCAGACTGTTAGCATTAGACATTTTAAGCAATTTTATAAATTTATTAATTTGTAATTAAAGAAAAGTGAATAAAATAAATGAAAAATATTATGGTTAAAAAAAAATTTGTAAATGAAATTGTTTTCTCTATTTAACATAAACATGACGGTGTGTTAATATAAGTATTTTATGTAGGGTGACCAAAAATTTTTAAAAATAAGTTATTTAAACCTATTTTACTAACTAGTGTCCTACATCTATTATCACAGTTAAATATTGCCCTAACCCAACCCAAATTATCCTAATCTATATTGCTAAATCCCTATCTACCTGACAGTGCGAACATTTGTTATTGTGAATACAAAAGGTCACTGTCCCTAAATTTCGATGAAGCTACGTAGCTCTAAACATGTCTACGGCCTTCATCATATTAATATTTAAAAATAAAAAAAACGCTAAAGTAAATCAAAATATCACAGACTAGACAAATATCCATCAGAGTTGCTCATTTTGCCTGCCTCCAAATTTTCATGCAATTGGTCAATAGCCAAGCCACTATATTTGGAGTAAACAAAATGATTAGCTCCACGGATGAACTTTTAAATCTATTTCCTTTGGGCGCCATATTGTTGCAAAACCCTTGACCAAAGCTTCCCAGAATGACCCATACTGACCGCCTAGCTCAGGGACGTCAGGGGGGGATCGACCGATCATCTGGGAAGAGGGCAGAACAATAAAATTTCTAAAAAAAAACTAACAAAACTCAAACAAAAACTATAATAACTAAAAACTCAAAAAACCTTTGTATATAAATTTTATATACAAAAAAAACCAAAAAAAACTAACGATGGGCACTTACTACAAGTCCCACAAAACCAAAAAAAAAACCCACAAATGTACAAGTTACTTTAACCTACGAAACCGACAGACAAAAAAAAACAAGCAATATTTAACAAACAATAGATTTTATAGGGACAACAGATGGTATATGTCCCGCTAGTCGCCCACCCCTCCATGATAACCTAATCCTAACTCTACTAGGCTATCCCACAAATAACACGGTCACTGGTCACCCTACATACCTACATTAACACACTCACTGAAATTATTAACCAGACATTATCTCATCAATGTCAGCTAAATAAAAACATTTGAAATTTAAATTTAAAATACAAAAAAGGAATATTGTTTTATTTACCAAAAAAAACTTTAGGATTTTAAAAATGGAATAAAGAAAACCGTAAGTATTTATAAAGATGGATACCAAAAAAAAATGGCTGATAAAAATTTAATAAGATCTTAAATTAAACAAGTAAGTACTACAAAAAAACCTTAAACTTCAGTATTAATTAAAAAAGATGTTATCTTATTCTCTAAACGATTAACAAAAAAAAAATAAAATCCTAATCTATCTCCCAAAAATAATTTTCTGAATACCCTAACCAAATTTTGGTATATTTCCTAAAAATAAAACTAACGCGTTCCTATATGAGAGAGCTCTCTAATATATCTTTCTTTCCTCACGGCTAAATTGACCGTATACGCGGGTTATTAAAAAAAATAAAGGGTATTTTAACAAGAAAATTTTCGGGCTCACAATAAACACTTAACACTACAAAAATTTTAACACTAAACTAAATAAAATTTTTGCTAATTACTGCTTTTTTTTTATAACCTTAGGTTTTTTTCTTTTTAACTAATTTCTTTCAAAATCTTTTTTCTAACTTTTTTTTTATATCTTTTTTCCTGAATTAAAATTTTCTTAAATTTCTCTTTTTTTTTAAAAAAACTAACACCGCTTAATGAGATATTTAACACTGCCGGATATTATGTTTCCACTTTTTCTTATTTTCTTATAAAAATTAATTATCTTCGGACTCACCAAACCAAATTTATTCTTTACTTCGGTATCTTGCCACTAGTTACCCCAATTCGTTGGTTGGTTTTTAAACGGCCATCACGGCAAAAATGTTGAGAACCAAAAAATATACAGTTGACCCAAAAATAAAAAATGTTGAAAAGGAGATAACGTTTTCCAAAACAAATGAGGCAGGATGTTGTATCGGAAAAATAACGACCGCAATGTTGTACAGTAACATAAATTTGTGGACTACAACCCGTCCTTGTGTCTTCGGCAGTTGATGGGTTGTAGCCCTTCCGCACATACACAAAAAAAATGGCGTTTCTTTTCCCTACTAAACATTTCAATTATACACAAATTTACCAAACAAATTATGGTTCCACTCACCCTTTCCACGGCAGTAGCTACCTAAGCGGTGTCCAGCGGCTTGGCATAAAAAATACGGTTGCTCCAACAAAAAGAAAAACCTTCACCCAAAAATTTAAGGGCCAAATTTTCCAGCAGCTAGTGGCTCCATTAACTATTCAAGCAGTAATGAATTTACCGCGACAATTAACTTTGTGCCAAGCCGCTGTTCTAAACAAATTCAGCCAAACTTGTTTAGCACCGCCCCTAATTCTTAAAGTTAGCTGCCTATATCTATCTTTTTCTGTGTATCTTCTATTCTACTCTCTATTTGGCCCTATATCTCATAATACCATTTTTTCTCTAATCCTCCATCTTTTCTGTTAATATTTTCCTTCAAAATTTAAAACAAAAATATTATCCATCAACAAAAAGATGGCATCCTCAGGTCAATAACCGCCGAAATATTTGACCATGAATCGCATTCGGCCATTAAACCCTTAGATTCCTGGCCAAATATTCATGTTCTTCTAGCTCTGATACCAGGCGAACAGCAAAATCAGTACCTGACGGTTATTTAGAAAAAACAATCTCCTTGTCTTTCATTCCATTTTAATTTATTTTCATTCACCCCATTCTACCCTCATTTACTTTATGTTTATTCACCCACCTTCTAAACAATAACAATCAACAGCTGATTGCTATTGGAAAGTTGAAGTGTCAACCTGGTACAGCAGACGTGCACTTCTGTGGAACTCTGTCACCGCTACAACTTTTCAATTAAAATGTAGATAAAAAAACAAGATCAAAATAAATACACAAAGAAATTCTTTGATTCTGAGGAATTTTTCGTAAGAAAAACACTTCTTCAAAGAAAAACACTTAAGGTTGCGTTTACACTTGCATCGAAATCGCGAGATTTCGCTATTCACCACTATCAAAAAACAATGAAGAAAAGCATATAAACGTTAAATTTTTAGAAAATGTATTTATTAGAGCCAACTATGTGTGCTTTATTAAAAATTGCACATATATATGCTTTTCTTCATTGTTTTTTCAGAGTGGTGAATAGCGAAATCTCGGGATTTCGATGCAAGTGTAAACGCAACCTAAGCTGCGTTTAGATCTGCACCGAAATCCCGAGATTTCAATATTCACCCCTCTGAAAAAACAGTGAAGATATGTGTATATATTTTAACTTTTAGGAAAATGTATTTATTAAGGCACATCTACACGAGAGAGAAAACTTCTAGAGATAGAGCAAAAAACACCTCTAATTACCTCTATTGTGAATGATTTAAGCTATTTAGAGGTGTTTTTTTTTGCTCTATATCTAGCAATTTTCTCTCTCGTGTAGATGTGCCTTTAGAAGAGAGGTCGGCATCACCTATGCCCATGGGCGCTCTCTCACACCTACATAAGCTCACACATAGAACAAAAAAATAATCAGCCGCATACAAGATTTCAATGAAGTAGGTTGTCACATCGCTTGTTTGGCAGATTTTTTACACTCTGCACAATGTTTATTGATACATTTTTTTGGTAATTTATTTTTAAGTTTTTTTGTTTTTATTTTTTTGTGTTGTTGGTTTTTGATATTTGTTTTCGTAGTTGTTGTTTGCTTTTAAATTTTTATTTTATATTCCCATTATAAACATTTAAAATTTTCGAATTATTATACAAACGTTCTTTGTCAGTGCATTGAGAGTGAGAGGCTGCAACTCACTCATACAAGCACAAAATAAGGTTGTATATGTTTGCCGATCCCTGCTTTAGAACTAAATATATTTACTTTATTCAAACATCCATAAGCTTTCCTTCATTGCTTTTTCATAGTGGTGAATATCGAAATCTCGAAATTTCGGTGTAGGTTGCGTTTACACTTGCATCGAAATCCCGAGATTTCGCTATTCACCACTCACAAAAAACAATGAAGGAAAGCATATAAACTTTAAATTTTTAGAAAATGTATTTATTATAGCTAACTACGTGTGTTTTATTAAAAATTGCACATTTATATGCTTTTCTTCATTGTTTTTTCAGAGTGTTGAATAGCGAAATCTCGGGATTTCGATGCAAGTGTAAACGCAACCGTAGATGTAAACGCAGCTTTAGCAGAAGTATTTAGAATATAAAGCCGCGTTAACATCTGCACCGAAATCTCGAGATTTCGATATTCACCACTCTGAAAAAGCAATGAAGGAAAGCCTTTAGATGTTCAATTTTGCATAAAGTACACATATTTGTCAATTGCTATCGTTTAGAGTATTTTCGTAATAGATAAACATGCCCTTACATAGGGGTTACACGATCAATTTTTGCCTTTCAAGTTTCAATACACTCACATTTTTTTACTAACACACTCACATTTTAAAAATTGAACAGCAACTTGATATCAATTTTTGCTTTCAATTTTTGGGAGAACTTGACGGTCAAGTTTTAAACAGCTGATTAATTTCTTGTAAATTTATTTTTCTTTTTACAAATATTGTACCGCAATAAAACACGATTGATAAAATACGGAATGTGAATATTTCGGTATATCGACGAAATGATTTAAAAATAAAAATAAATAAAAAATCAATTTCTGCTGACATGAAAATGTCTGTGGAATTTGTGAAGAAAAAATAAAGTCTTTTCGAACAGCCTACAGTGCGGAAACAGCCCACAGAGGCGAGCATTTTTAGTTCTTTCCTTGACGACGGCATCTTGAAAACAAAATTGACATTCAAGTTGCATGCAACCTACGTCACAGCTTCAAGTTCAACTGAATTTGACAAGCAGTATGTGTTATCAACTTGAAAGCAAAATCTTGATCATGTAACCTCACTGTTAACTTAGAGTTTATACGCATATCTTCACTCCGAAAAAACAATGAAGGAAAGCATATAGACGTTAAGTTTTTAGAGAATGTATTTATTAGAGCCAACTATGTGTGCTTTTTTTTAAAAATTTAACATTTATATGATTTCCTTCATTGTTTTTTCGGAGTGGTGAATATCGAATCTCGGGATTTCAATGCAAGTGTAAACGCAACATAAGAGAA
Source organism: Leucophora obtusa (assembly GCA_949987735.1). Taxonomy (NCBI): domain Eukaryota; kingdom Metazoa; phylum Arthropoda; class Insecta; order Diptera; family Anthomyiidae; genus Leucophora; species Leucophora obtusa. The sequence continues at coordinate 88,035,629 of OX465298.1, forward strand.
AAATTATAAAAACTTTTTCTTTAAAAAAAATTCCTAAACTCTAAGGACTTCTTTTTGAAGAAACATGCTGAGATTTTATGGATTTTTTTAATAAAAAATACTAATATACAAGGGACTCTTCCTAATCGAAAAATGCTTAGAATGTGCAAACTTTTGATAAAAGATTCGGAGGATTTTTTCTTACAGAAAATTGTTTAGAGTCTAAGAGAGTCCTTAAGGATCATTTACACGCGAGAGAAAACTGCTAGAGATAGAGCAAAAATCACCTCTAAATAGCTCTATTGTGAATTTCTTAAGCTATTTAGGGTTGCTTTTTGCTCTATCTCTAGAAATTTTCTATCGAGTGTAAATGTGCCTTTAGGCTGCGTTTACATCTGCACCGAAATCTCAAGATTTCGATATTCTCCACTCCGAAAAAACAGTGAAGATATGCATATAAACTTTAATTTTTTGGAAAATATATTTATTAGAGCTAAATATGTGTACTTTATTCAAAATTTAACATCTATAATCTTTTCGTCATTGCTTTTTCAGAGTGGTGAATATCGAAATCTCGGGATTTCGGTGCAGATGTAAACGCAGCTTAAGAATCTAAGTATTTTGCTTTAATAAAAGCTTCTTCAAATTTTACAATTTTCTTTGAAAAAAGCAATTAAGTTGCATTTACATCTGCACCGAAATCTCGAGATTTCGATATTCACCACTCTGAAATTTTCCAATAAATTTTGGAAAATGAATTTATTAGAATTAAATATGTGTACTTTATTCAAAATTGAACATCTATAAGCTTTCCTTCATTGCTTTTTCAGAGTGGTGAATATCTCGAGATTTCGGTGCAGATGTAAACGCAGCCTTAGGCCCTAAACATTTTATAATGGAAAAACTCCTTACAATCTAGAAATTTTTCTATTAGAAAAGGTGCTTAGAATGTGAGTACTTTTCTTTAAGAAAAAGTCCTTAGAATTTGAGAAGTTTTCTTAAAGACCAAGTCATTAGAATCTAAAGCTGCGTTTACATCTGCACTGAACTCCCGAGATTTCGATATTCACCTATCTGAAAAAACAGTGAAGATATGCGTATAAATTTTAATTTTTTGGAAAATGTATTTATTAAGGCACATCTACATGGGATAGAAAACTCGCTAGACTTTATGAAAATGCAGCTCTGTATAAGTCTACGAAATGTAATCTCTAGGCCATTGACAATTGCTGTCATGCATAATGTCATATAAGAGATTAATCAGAACTGGGTCGATAACGACAACAACATGTGCTTTTTCATATATTTTGTATGGGAAGCAAAATGTCGCCATGTCGTCCGGCGATTTGTCGTCGTAATAGAATCTATTCTATTTTCGTGACGACACACTAATGCACACTCAAAATATTTGTCAAATAGTTGCCATATTTTTAACTAATTAAAGGAACAGAGTTGCAGAAATTCGTATTAGAGTTGCAAAAATTCGTACTTTGTTTACAAAAAAATTATTTTTTTGACAAGGGAAATATAATTGAAAATAAAAATGCATAATTTACCGCAAAAAAGCAAAATTAAATAGAAAAAAATGTAAAACAACAAGAATTAATGGAAAACCAATTGAATTGGTGAAGAATTGTGGCGAAAAAAATACAAACATATTCATGTTTTGCTTTCATTTTTTTCTAAACGTCAACAAATGTCGACGGTCGATTGTTGCTGAATTTAAATTATTCGCGACGACTTTTGCTGTCGTCGGTCGACAATCGACACAGTTGTGATTAACTTCTAACTTTGGATCGACGTGAAGAAAACAGAGTAAAAAAAACAGACTTTTTGTCTGTTTTTGTTTAAATTCCATTTTATTTATTCTGTTTTTTGTTTCCATTCCATTTTGTTTTCTGCTTTTTTTTCTATTCCAAACTGTTTTACACGTATAAAAATAATGATAATGATTTATAAAAATAAGGATTATGAAAATCGAACTCGCAAAAAAATACATGTAAATTAAGCAATTATATAGGTTTGGTTTTATATTGAGCAACACTTACGTATTGCCTGTGTACAAAATATTTTTTCAGAAATATATTCGGAACACCAGTAGAAATCGAGCTCCGTGTTGGTCATTGCTGCACCCTAAAAATTCCATAGTTGGTTATAACGAAAATATCAACTATCTTATAGGTGAAATACCCCTAACTAACATATGGTTGAATTGATGTAGTTGGCGTCAACTAAATTTTTTCAAATATCAGCAATTCAACTAGGAATGTTGCTACTTACAACGATATGCTAACTAAATTGGCGTTTGGTAAATATCAACTATTTACAATCAGAGATGGTTAAGAGAAACTATAGATTTTAATGTTTTATTTCAATTCTCAAATAAATCAATAACAACTTTTTTTAATAATTTTATTTTAAAACACTTTTTCCACACGTACACATTTGTCATTTTTATTTATTCCTTTTTTTTACGTCGGTTCTTGTCCATACACACATATCTTCTTGGATTCCAGGAATTGATTGAATTTGGAAATCTGCAGATTATTAAAATTTATAAATATTTGAAAAATAAGGAAAATTACAAATGGTTACAATTTACCAATTTTCTGTTAAACTTAAAATAAAAAAACGTCCCCTGACGATTTACTTAGGCAAGAATGAAATCCGGATAGGGACATGCCTCAACAGATTATTTTTCACAATTTGTTAAATACGTTTGGGATTTTAGCACATTTAATTCCTTTAATGCAATTAACGTATAACCCGATAAAAATAAATTTAGAAAAAAAATATATTTATTAAAAACTTTTAAAAATAACTCGTCTTTTTTGTTTTGTTTTTTTAATACTTGACAATTTCATATTATTAGTAGTATTCACTTCAATTAACATATATGGTAACTCACAACTAAAACCGTAGTTGTTTGCGATTATTATAGTTGTTCGATATTTTTTTTAAATCAACTAAGGAATTCTTTAACTATGGAACTATGGAATTTTTTCGGTGTGAGAAATTAGCCGATTAGCGGGAATCCCCCCCAAACTTCGAACTCGCAAAAAATACATGTAAATTTCGAGCGTCGTGTTGGTAATTGCTGGGAAATTAGCCGATTAGCGGGAATCCCCCACCCCCGCAAACATCGAACTCGCAATTATATAGGTTTGGTTTTATATTCAGCAACACTTACGTATTGCCAGTGTACAAAATATTTTTGCAGAAATATATTCGGAACACCAGTGGAAATCGAGCGCCGTGTTGGTCATTGCTGGGAAATTAACCGATTAGCGGGAATTCCCCCCAAACTTCGAACTCGCAAAAAATACATGTAAATTAAGCAATTATATAGGTTTGGTTTTATATTCAGCAACAGTTACGTATTGCCTGTGTACAAAATATTTTTTCAGAAATATATTCGGAACACCAGTAGAAATCGAGCTCCGTGTTGGTCATTGCTGGAAAATTAGCCGATCAGTGGGAATCCCCCCCAAACTTCGAACTCGCAAAAAATACATTTAAATTAAGCACTAATATAGCTTTGGTTTCATATTCAGCAACACTTACGTATTGCCTGTATACAAAATATTTTTTCAGAAATATATTCAGAACACCGGTAGAAATCGAGCGCCGTGTTGGTCATTGCTGGGAAATTAGCCGATTAGCGGGAATCCCCCCCAAACTTCGAACTTGCAAAAAAATACATTTAAATTAAGCACTTATATAGGTTTGGTTTTATATTCAGCAACACTTACGTACTGCCTGTATACAAAATATTTTTTCATAAATATATTCGAAACACTAGTAGAAATCGAGCGCCGTGTTGGTCATTGCTGGGAAATTAGCCGATTAGCCGGAATGCCCCCCAAACTTCGAACTCGCAAAAAAATACATTTAAATTAAGCACTTATATAGGTTTAACGCCCTATGCTCCTTATAGGAACCGAGGGAACATATATATATTAGGGCGGGTCGATTTAATAATCGCCCATGGCTCAGTGAAAATCGTATTCTAGGGATCAAAATAAGAAACTTTACCGAAGGAGCCATACCTCTAAAACGAATTCTACTACCCCCCTACTGTTGACTTTTGTCCCGTAGGGTCAAGTTTTGAAAAATCCCACTTTGACCCATTTAGAGTGCCCCAATCGAGTCCAAATGTATGACCGACCCCCACTAACTTTGGAGGGCCGATCCACCCATGCCAGTGGCACACCCCCTGGAACTCCCCTGGGGGGTTCCCCATACAAACATTTTAAAAAATCACCATTTTTGGCACTTTATTTTATTATTTTTTATTTATTTTATTTATTTTTATTATTTTATTTATTTTTTCTCTTTAGAAATTTATTTAGTCAGAACATATGTAAATGAAAAAATTAATTTAACTTAGTAATAGAAAAGAAAATAAAAAAAATTACTGTTTGAAGTCTTTTTTGCTTTCAAGTCTGGGCAATTTCGCACGGCTCTCTAATGTCGTCACCATAACAGCCTCTACATTTTCCGGTATAACTCGTTTGGAAACGCTAGCTAGCAATTGAACGTGTCGTTCTGTTGCAGGTCGTAAAATAGGTTGTGTGGGTTTTTTAAGCCACCACAAGACACAGCTGCATGTCGTAAACTTACTTAAGCTAAATCGGTTACAGGTAGAATTGAGCATAAAATTATCATAAAGGATTTTCCAGAAGTAATAAAAGGCGCACTTGCTTAACAGAATTTGTGGTCAGATTAACGTTTAATTTACATGTAAGTACTTTATGGGCAGTTTTGACAACAAAATCGGTTACAGGTAGAATTAAGCATAAAATTATCATAAAGGATTTTCCAGAAGTAATAAAAGGCGCACTTGCTTAACAGAATTTGTAGTCAGATTAACGTTTAATTTACATGTAAGTACTTTATGGGCAGTTTTGACAACAAAATCGGTTACAGGTAGAATTGAAATTACCATTTCATTCTTATTACCTCGTCTCCTAGACCATATATAACGCAACAGTTTTTGTGAATGCATTAAGTCGTTGTGAAGAACTCGAAGTGTGAAGTGCTAATTTGAGATAAAAAAATATTTAAAAAAAAATCATTCCAAATCAAGAAGTTTACAATGAATCCACCATCCTCTACACCGCAAGATGAAGCAATAACAACATCAACAACTATCGAAAACCCAATGAGTCATATACCCAGGCATGACGTTACTGTTTTGGTGTGTCTACTGATTTGACTGATCTTAATTTACCAGCCCATCTGGATATCTTGAGATATTATTTTTACTTGAGCGAACAAAAAAAGTTGTCCTATAAAGCATTCACTATTCAAGTACAAGATAAGTTGATTGGAATTTGGGAAAAACTTGGTATGGAAATAATGCTGAAAAAAAGTGTATGTAATAAATTGAATAGATTGCTTGACAAATATCAAGAGCAAATCAAGAGAAGAAACAAACCCCAACAATTTACAGAGTATGTAAAATCTCTGGAAACAATTTTTTTCATTGGAACATGTAAATGCGATTTGAAGGCAGCTGCATGTGCATGCGGTTTGGTTCCCGAACGCCTCAAAGAGTTTATGCACGATCAACATAATCAGAGAAGTCTAACAATGGATGGATTTGCGATGGAAATTGAAGAGCAAGGAGCAACGTCTATGTCATCAATGCCAACATACCAAGATTCCGATGATTCAACATACGCACCGCCACCGGTTCAAGAAGATTTGGATATAAGCACAAGTTCACAATACACACAGAGATACGATTGTTTTAACTTTGCCTTGGTATGTGACAGATTTGGCGTGCCTGATAGAGTAGCATCAGCAATGGGAACAGCTCTTTTCCAAGATTTTAAAATGAAAGATATCCATGGCAAACCTCTCATCATGGATAAATCGAAAGTTCGCCGAGAAAAAGAGAAATGCAGACAAGAAGTGCTTCGCAAACGGTTAGATGATACCAATTTGTTAGCATTTTCATTCGATGGCAGAAAAGATGATACTTTAACGAGAGATACAATTGATGAGAAGTATCATACTAGAATGGTAAAAGAACCTCATCTTGTTATTTTGAGAGAACCGAATTCTGAATTGATTGGTTACGTAAGACTGGAACATGAAACCGCTGAATACAAAACAACCAAATTAAATGATTTTTTCAACGATAAAAATATATCACTGGATGCATTAGTTGGCATATGCACTGACGGTGAGCCAACAAACACTGGCCCAAACGGTGGAATTATACGACGATTCGAATTGCTGTTAAAAAGACCATTGCATTGGTTCGTTTGCCTTCTACACTTCAACGAACTTCCGTTTCGGCATTTGTTTGAAGCTTTGGATAAATCAACCAGCACTGGACCAAGATCGGCAACCGGAAAATTGAGCCGTCAAATCGAAACTTGTGAAACTCTTCCGGTAAGTTATTGCTATCACTCATTTATTATAATTGTCAACCGTTTTTAATTGTTTTATTTTTATATATTTTCAGGTGGTGGACGGCTTTCAGAAAATTGAGTTGAAAAATATGCCCCCTGCTCCAGAAAAAATTGAATTTTCCACCGATTCCAAGTACTTATACGACATGGCCCATGCAATTTCTAGCGGCGTGGTTTCAGTGGATCTGGCAAACATCAAACCAGGGAAAATTGTACATTCTCGGTGGCTCACCAAGGCCGCTAGACTATTACGATTATATGTGACAACGGAGAATCCAGATGCAAATTTAAGAATACTGGTTGAATTTATAATTACATGTTATGTGCCAATGTACTTCAATATCAAGTATTACAGCTCTGTCGTGTACGGTAGTAGATTATTTTTCAAATTCATTAGTTGGTCAAGATTTCTAGAACCTCGTTTACGCAAAATTGTCAATAAAGTAATTACAGATAATTCATATTATGCGCATTCGGAAAATATCTTTTTATCAATGTTGTTTGATGATAGCAAAGAAAAGCGCGACTGTGCTATCAAGATAATTCTACGCTATCGAACCGATGTTGACGACCCAACGGGACTTAGAGCTTATAAAAAACCAGATATAAACTTTTATTGCACAAGTTACACGGAAATGATCAATATGAATGACATAAATGACGTATTTGAACCACCATTCACGCGAAGCATTCCATACGATACTTTGAAAGAATATTTAAATCAAGATGATCCACCGTTTAATGATCCAAAAATTCCATCACACATACAAGAAACAGAACGACACGTTCAATTGCTAGCTAGCGTTTCCAAACGAGTTATACCGGAAAATGTAGAGGCTGTTATGGCGACGACATTAGAGAGCCGTGCGAAATTGCCCAGACTTGAAAGCAAAAAAGACTTCAAACAGTAATTTTTTATTTTTTCTTTTCTATTACTAAGTTAAATTAATTTTTTCATTTACATATGTTCTGACTAAATAAATTTCTAAGGAGAAAAAATAAATAAAATAATAAAAATAAATAAAATAAATAAAAAATAATAAAATGAAGTGCCAAAAATGGTGATTTTTTAAAATGTTTGTATGGGGAACCCCCCAGGGGAGTTCCAGGGGGTGTGCCACTGGCATGGGTGGATCGGCCCTCCAAAGTTAGTGGGGGTCGGTCATACATTTGGACTCGATTGGGGCACTCTAAATGGGTCAAAGTGGGATTTTTCAAAACTTGACCCTACGGGACAAAAGTCAACAGTTGGGGGGTAGTAGAATTCGTTTTAGAGGTATGGTTCCTTCGGCAAAGTTTCTTATTTTGATCCCTAGAGCCATGGGCGATCGTTTTGCCTCCCCACAAATCGACCCGGCCTAATATATATATATATATATATATATATATATATATATATATATATATATATAGGTTTGGTTTTATATTCAGCAACACTTACGTATGGCCTGTGTACAAAATATTTTTTCAGAAATATATTCAGAACACCAGCAGAAATCGAGAGCCGTGTTGGTCATTGCTGGGAAATTAGCCGATTAGCGGGAATCCCCCCCAAACTTCGAACTCGCAAAAAAATACATTTAAATTATGCACTTATAAAGGGTTCTGTAAGAGTCACAGAAAAAACGTTCAATGGCGTCCCAAGACTAAATACAACTGGCCGTGACAGGCGTAAAATGAATATACCAAAAATCGATTTAATAAAGTTTATTCAATTAATTGTATTATAATTAAGTTAAAGTGAACTCATTTATTTCAAGTATTCAAATTTATTTATGACGCAATGTTCTTTCTTAAATGACTACTTGCCGATGTTGTTTTCCTTGGTATTGCCTTCACGAGTATCGCCTAACGATTGACTCATTAGTTAAAAAATGTTTCGTTTCGTATCCACAAACGCCACAGAGTTGGCATGATATTCGCAGTATAACAGGGTTGCATTTGCATATCAGTGATGCTCCAACATTCCCCCCACCGTAAATCCTTTCTATGAGGATTCGCTAAAATTAAGTACTGCCAACTTAACAGCAGGTCGACGAATCACGCCTACTGATGTTTTCACCTCAGCTGAACGCACCTGACCATCTCTTCCGAAGAAAACTTGATTAATTTTTCCCATCTTCCATTGGGATCTCGGTTGGTTTGGGTCCAAGATGATTACAATGTCTCTAGGCTGAAGTGGAGGAGCTCCTTCTCTCCATTTTGGGCGCGTTAAAAGTTGAGGCAGATATTCTACCACCCATCTCTTCCATAGTTTATCCTTCAAATTCTGAGCAACTCGCCATTGTTTACGTAAGCATACCTGTTCCGTATTGAGACTTGGTGTTTGTGTTGAACTGAGACCACCAATAAGAAAGTGGTTAGGTGTTAACGGCTCCTCTGAGTCTGGGTCAATAGGCAATTGAGTCAAAGGCCTGTTATTTATTATACATTCTGCTTCAATCATAGCGCTTCGAAAAGTTTCGAGGCGTGGGGCCTCTTCCTTAAAAACCTTATGCAACAATCGTTTAACACAACGTACCAATCGTTCCCAACAACCACCTGCATGAGGGTTGGCAGGGCAATTAAACACTCATTCTATATTATCCTTAGCAAGATTCCGTTGAATTTCATCAAAATCAAAAAATCGATTTTCGAGCGTTATTTCTCTTTGGGCTCCAATAAAATTCGTCCCAATATCGCTCCTGATCCTTATGGGAACTCCTCTTCGGTTGACAAAATTACGTAAACAAATTAAAAAGGCATCTGTCGACAAATCTACTGCTATTTCCAAGTGTAGTGCTCTAGTACTTAGGCATGTAAACAGAGCAATCCATCTTTTTTCTCTTCTTCGACCAATAGCCACATAAAATGGCCCACAGTAATCCAGTCCAACATAACTAAACGGGCGGACATAAGGCGATAAGCGATCGAAAGGTAATTGTCCCATCAAGGGTGGAACGGGTTTGGCAGAATCGCGTATACACGTTGGACAAGTCCTCTTAACTTTTTTCAATACTAAACGTATATTTGGTACCCAAAATTTCTGTCTTACCTCATTTATTATCAGATGATCATTTTGATGATGTCTTATCTGATGGTAATAAGTAACAATCATCATAGTTATTGGGTGATTATTTGGCATAATAATAGGTCGTCGAGCTTTATCTGGTAGATAATAAGCGTTATCTATTCTTCCATTGACTCTGAGCAGCATACTGTCATCAATGTAGGGTGTCAGCGGATATATATTACTAGATTTCGCTAAAACTTTTCCTTTTATAAGACACAATCTTTCTGTCCCATAAACCTCCATTTGAACTAGACGGCAAATTAATCTTTCACCAGCATCAATTTCCGCGGCTGTAAGTTCAGTTGACGTTTTCCTGGACTTCTTTAGGTAGATGTTAATAAATCGTAACACCCAAGCAGCATAACTTTTCATTTTCAAAAAACTCGAGAATCTTTTCAAATCTAGAACTGGTTCATTCACCGACCTTAATACTAATATGGTGTTAACTCTTTCTTCATCGGCACAATGTTCGGTTTCGGAAAAATGTAGATCAGTTGGCCAGCATTCTTCATTAAGTTGTAAAAATTCAGGGCCCGTTAGCCATTTCGAGTTCAAATCAAAAGCTAATGATAATTTGGCTCTAGTGGCCTTATGAGCTACGTTCAAATACGTAAGCAACCATCTCCATTGTTCAGGAGTTGTAGTTGATAAAATTTCCGCTATGCGGCAGGCAACGAACTGTTTGTATTCCCTCACGGTAGAATGAATCCAAAGAACGACTGTTTTAGAATCGGACCAAAATATTGTACTATTAATTTTAAAATCATGACTGTCTTCTATAGATGTTTTCAAACGACAACCAAGAACGGCAGCTTGTAATTCAAGACGTGGGATTGTCATTCCCCTTGGCGGCGCAAAACGCGACTTTGCAATGACAAATGAAACATGGATATCGTCTTTACATTTTATACGCAAATATGCGACCGCTGCATATGCACTGGAACTAGCATCAACAAATATGTGCAATTGGATCTCCTCAGCGAATGGCAATACACCCAGATAACAACGAGGGACACAGAATAGTTTCACCTTGTCGAATTCCCTCCACCACGAATTCCATTGGGTCAGAATTTGTTGAGGCAATTGTTCATCCCATTGTAAACACAGTTTCCAAGTTTTTTGCAAAATATAGTAAAGTTGGCCAAAAACCCAAACGGATCAAAAATCGCCATCACTATACCCAAGACCTCTCTTTTCGTGGGTGCTCGTTTTCCGTCCAAAACGTCGCTGGCAATTTTGTAAAATTTGACATGGAATTCAAAACAATCACTACTCTTGTTCCAGTACAACCCAAGGATCTTATCAGTTAGATTCTGTCTCTCCATATTGAGTGTATTTGACTTACCATTAACACCGTCGTTCAGCTTGGCTTCGAGTTCCAAACAATTCGATGAAAAATTTCTTATTCCTATCACCATTGCGCCACAAAAAGCGTTGAGAATTTCGATCATCCGCAATAATGGACACCTGGGAAAACATTTCCTGTATATCGCCCGCTACAGCTATTTTTCCCTGACGGAACTGAAATAAAATAGTCTGAAGAGGCTTGGCATGTTCAGGACCCTTTAATAACGTGGAGTTTAGGGATATATTCGATGACGTGGCTTTCCTGGTTTGTGTGGATTCACCACGCCAAAATGTGGCAAGTACCATACTTTACCATAATTATTGGCCTTCAACTCCATTGAAGACAGTAGCCTGGCATAACCCTTAGTAATATACTTATCGATTTCACCTCTGTAGTTTGCAGCATAAACTGGATCCCTTGCCATTTTATTCTCAACTTTTACTAATCTTTGTTTAGCCATTTCAAAACTATCCGGCAGAACAGTATCATCCTTTTTCCAAAGAAGACCCGTTTCATACCGACCTCCTATATCATTTGTTGAATTTTCCAAAATTTTCCTGGCCCGTTTGTGATCATCGGATTCTAACACTAGATCAGTAGACTTTACTCCAAAATTTTCTATGGAAAAGTAATTTTCCACCATTTTACCGATCTCGTTTAACGTATCACTATCATTTATATGGCACACTGTAGCAATACTATCACCGATTTTAGAAGTAGGCCCATAAGCCACCCAACCTAACTTCGTTGCCGTGGCCACTGGTAAATCTGGACCGGCCTCAACGATTTGTTCCGGCAAACTCAAATGGCAGTTGTCTAAGCCGATTAATACTGACGGTTTTATATTCTGGTAGCTTTCTATTGGCAGATGTTTCAAATATTCAAAATCTTCCTTATTAAAACTTTGTACTGGTAGATCTAATTCCTTTACGGTCTGCAAATTTCTAATAACAAATTTCCTGTTATCATTTCTTGAGGAAATTTCAGCATTAACCTTCATTCCAGTTTCCGTCTTACGCATGTTTTCATACCATCGAACAGTTAGTGATGATTTCTGCCCTTTCAAACCCAACGACCTGGCAACCGTTTCATCAAGAAACGACACTGCAGATGCATCATCAATCAGGGCATACACCGCCATAGCACCCTTTGGACCATGTAACATAACTGGAAAAATTTTAAATAACTTACATGTACTTTTATTCTGATGACATTGTAGAACATGAGCAGGTTGTTCAGGATTTGTGGCCGTTACTGTGTTATCTTGATATAGTATGTGGTGATGATAACGATTACAGCCATTAATGGCACATATGCTCTTCTTTCGGCATTGCGTCAAATTATGGCCCTTATGAAGACAGGCAAAACATACACGGAAACGTTTAACGTGCTCCCATTAACATTCGTTGTAAGGTCTTTAAATTGTTGACATTCTGTAAGCTCGTGGCCTCCCTTACAGTGATGGCACTCTTTACGAGGAGCTTGAACTTCACTGCTATGAAGCACCCGGCGTGTAGTCGACTGCTGACGTTCATTTGTGGATATTGTATTACGTTGTGGCATCAAGGTACAAACACGAGCCAAATCACCAACCCATTCGGCAAAATGTTCCACAGTTGCAAATGGCATAACTGAAATCGAAAATTTTGCCCATTCATACTGTTTGGACAAAGGTAGTTTCAAAACCAACTGTTCCAAAAACGTTGGATTCATTAAATAGTGATCACATTTGGCAGACTTAAAAAAGGCGACAATATTTTTAGCACAAGTGGCTAAACCAAAAATTCCATCAAGACGTCCTTCAGTTATAGCTGGATACATTTTTATTTTCTCCAATTGCGATTTTATTAACATCTCTGGCCGACCAAAATTGAACTTCAGTTCATCTATTATCTGAGGTACGTTTTCCGGGTAAATCAACATTGACATTACAGAATCTTTAGCCGCACCATGCAAAGCTCTCTGTAGTCTCACCAAATTTTGTCTGTTGGAGTACCCAAATTCTACCGTGGTGTCGTTGTAGGTTGCCAAGAACAATGGCCAATCCTCTGGCTTTCCTTCAAAATGTGGCAAATGATATAATTTTGCCAAAATTTCACTATTTCGAATAGTACTTGGCATCGTAGTAGAATAAAAATTAGATGAGTTCGCCGGTGGCAAATGTAGATTTGCTGACGGCGCCAATTGAATGTTCGATGTTAAAAAATGTGCTGCAGTTGATGACCTGTATCTTGCTGACGGCAGTACTAGTTGGAAATAATTTAATGACGGCGGCGATTGTTGGAAATTATTTGATGACGGCGGCAATTGTTGGAAATTACTTGAAGACGGCGGCGATTGTTGCAAATTATTTGATGACGGCGGCAATTGTTGGAAATTACTTGTAGACGGCGGCGATTGTTGCCAATTATTTGATGACGGCGGCAATTGTTGGAAATTACTTGAAGACGGCGGCGATTGCTGCAAATTATTTGATGACGGCGGCAATTGTTGGAAATTATTTCATGACGGCGGCGATTGTTGCAAATTATTTGTAGACGGCGACATGTTCTCATGTATGTGTGACACTGTATACATGGAATTTTCTACACGTTGCAGTGGCGATGACATAGGCGTCTTTTCTCCTATTTGGGAACGAAGACTGATAATTTCGTTATTATTACGGCATGAATCTTGTCTCAATTCATCTATGGCGGACTTCAAAGAAGTCATTGACATCAAGACATCAATGCTGTAAAAGCTTCTGGTGATACCAATGACTGCGGCGGCAGAGGCAGAGCTGAAGTTGAGACAGTCCGTGCATTCAACAACTCTTTGGCATTGGTAGTAGCATCACATTTTGGATCATTCTCCACAATTGTGTCATCCAAATTCTCACTGTCATGGCTGTCCTCATCATTTTGTTGTTGAGCTTCGTTGTCTACTTCCGTTTGTTTCCCTGTTGTTTTCGTCTTTCTTGGCATTTTTCAGCAATTAATCTAAGCGATTTAAAATTACACGGATAATGGAAAGTATAAATTCGATATTTCGTAGAATTTAATTATACGATTTGAATTTCACGAACAAAATTTTCAGACGAAGTCGGAAAGGCGCAAGGAAAAACTTGTAAGAGTCACAGAAGAAACGTTCAATGGCGTCCCAAGACTAAATACAACTGGCCGTGACAGGCGTAAAATGAATATACCACAAATTGATTTAATAAAGTTTATTCAATTAATTGTATTATAATTAAGTTAAAGTGAATTCATTTATTTCAAGTATTCAAATTTATTTATGACGCAATGTTCTTTCTTAAATGACTACTTGCCGATGTTGTTTTCCTTGGTATTGCCTTCACGAGTATCGCCTAACGACTGACTCATTAGTTAAAAAATGCTTCGTTTCGTATCCACAAACGCCACAGAGTTGTCATGATATCAGTATGGGCCAACAGGTTCTTCAATAAGAGCGCTACAAAAGTTTTTTTAAATAAAACAAAACGGTTTTGGATATCAATGAAATTTTTTATTCCTGTGAAAGTACGTTCGATGGCATTATGTATGGAAATCAATCTCTTTTGCATGGCCACCACGGGCACGCTTGCAGAGGTCCAGACGCTGAACCCAATTTTCGATGGTTTTCAAGCATAAATCGGCCGATATTCGTACGAAGTTCATCAATCGTACCTGGCTTGTTGGCATAGACCATAGATTTGACGTAGCCACACAGGAAATAGTTCAACGGCGTTAAATCGCACGACCGAGACGGCCAATCGACTGGACCATTTCGTGAGATAACACGTTCTCCAAACTTGGTTTGCAATAAATTGATTGTGACATTCGCTGTGTGGCTTGTGGCGCCGTCCTGTTGGAACCACATGTCCAATTGGGACCAAAAATATTTGGTTATCATTGAACGGTAGCGATTCCCATTCACAGTAACGTGCCGGTCTTGATCATCACGAAAGAAGTACGGTCCAATGACGCCGCCGGCCCATAAACCGCACCAAACCGTAATTATTTCGGGATGCAATGATGACTCTTGGAGTACGTGTGGATTGCTGTCTGACCAATAACGCATATTTTGTTTATTGACGAAGCCATTCATTATGACGACCACACTGAACCAAAAGTCGTAAGTGAAATCAACATAAAAATTTTGTTAATTTTTAATGAAACGAATTGTTAAAACAATATATTTTTTATTCAAATTAATGTGTGTTTTTTTTAAATCAACTACTTTTTTTTAAATGAACATACTTATTTCCGTCAATAATTCTCTACAAAACAATTGTTGTAAATTTGATATAATTTTTCTTCAATTTGAAAAAAAGAGTATTAAATCTGTGAAAAAAAGTTTAGTGAGGTTAGTTTTGTCGCGTCATTACTCGTGCTAGCATGTGTATTTGTAATTGTCGGAAATATCAATAAATTGACATTAAGTGTTTTTGTTTTTCAAAGTATAGATAATTAACAAATTCAGTGAATTAAAGTGAATTGCTAATTGAAGATTTATTAATTTTAATTTAAATAAATTTATATAATTTTGAACGTTCTCAATTAAATCGTACATTAAAATTTCTGTCATTAATTTTGATATTATCTATCTTTTTGTTATTTTGTTTAAGGCAAACTATTAATGAATGTTATATAATGTATTTGAATTATTAATTTAAATAAAGTTATATGTTTTTGTATATAAAATGGTACATGTGTTTTAAATAAAGAGTTTTTAGTATATGCTATATTATAATTTCAATTTTATATTTAATTTTTTTTTTATATTTTATCAAATTAATTATAAAAAAGACATTGTATTAAAAAAAATTTGAAATTGGTGAAATATAAAAAATAATGAAATATAAGTCTGAAAATTAATAATAAATCGATAAAAACTGAATTAATTAAATAAAATGCATTGTTGAATTTAATAAAATTCATTGGTAAAACAACAAAATCATTATGCAATTTAATTAAATATAGTTGTTAAGACAACAAATTTTTGTTAATACATTTGACGATATTTTGTCAAAATAATACCACATAAAATAGTTAAACGTCAAAATATAAATCTACTAAACAATGCGTTAAATTGATGGACAGGTTTTGTTAGTTGTATAGTGATCACCCATTCATCAATTTAATATGGATTTTAGTTGATTTCACAGCTGTTTTTGGTTCAGTGCATAAATTGGACGTAGCGCTCTTAACGTTGAGGCCACTGACTCCGAATTTCGGTAGTAAATTTTAATAATTTCGACTCGTTGTTGGCTCGTATATCTTTCCATCATGAAATAGCAAACCTTACTTGAGAGAAATGTCAAAAGAGCGGCAAGAAATATGGCGTCGTTTGCTGTCCCTGTCTTTCTACTTTTGTAGCGTCCCTGTTGAAGAACCCTAGGTTTGGTTTCATATTCAGCAACACTTACGTATTGCCTGTGTACAAAATATTTTTTCAGAAATATATTCGGAACACCAGTAGAAATCGAGCGCCGTGTTGATCATTGCTGGGAAATTAGCCGATTAACGGGAATCCCCCCCAAACTTCGAACTCGCAAAAAAATACATTTAAATTAAGCACTTATATAGGTTTGGTTTTATATTCAGCAACACTTACGTATTACCTGTGTACAAAATATTTTTTCAGAAATATATTCAGAACACCAGTAGAAATCGAGCGCCGTGTTGGTCATTGCTGGGAAATTAGCCGATTAGCGGGAATCCCCCCCAAACTTCGAATTCGCGAAAAAATACATTTAAATTAAGCACTTATATAGGTTTGGTTTTATATTCAGCAACACTTACGTATTGCCTGTGTACAAAATATTTTTTCAGAAATATATTCGGAACACCAGTAGAAATCGAGCGCCGTGTTGGTCATTGCCGGGAAATTAGCCGATTAGTGGGAATCCCCCCCAAACTTTGAACTCGCAAAAATACATGTAAATTAAGCAATTATATAGGTTTGGTTTTATATTCAGCAACACTTACGTATTGCCTGTGTACAAAATATTTTTTCAGAAATATATTCGGAACGCCAGTAGAAATCGAGCGCCGTGTTGGTCATTGCTGGGAAATTAGCCGATTAGCGGGAATCCCCCCCAAACTTCGAACTCGCAAAAAAATACATTTAAATTAAGCACTCATATAGGTTTGGTTTTATATTCAGCAACACTTACGTATTGCCTGTGTACAAAATATTTTTTCAGAAATATATTCGGAACACCAGTAGAAATCGAGCGCCGTATTGGTCATTGCTGGGAAATTAGCCGATTAATGGGAATTCACCCCAAACTTCGAACTCGCAAAAAATACATGTAAATTAAGCAATTATATAGGTTTGGTTTTATATTCAGCAAGACTTACGTATGGCCTATGTACAAAATATTTTTTCAGAAATATATTCGGAACACCAGTAGAAATCGAGCGCCGTGTTGGTCATTGCCGGAAAATTAGCCGATTAGCGGGAATCCCCCCCAAACTTCGAACTCGCAAAAAAATACATTTAAATTAAGCACTTATATAGGTTTGGTTTTATATTCAGCAACACTTACATATTGCCTGTGTACAAAATATTTTTTCAGAAATATATTCGGAACACCAGTAGAAATCGAGCGCCGTGTTGATCATTGCTGGGAAATTAGCCGATTAGCGGGAATTCACCCCAAACTTCGAACTCGCAAAAAATACATGTAAATTAAGCAATTATATGTATAGGTTTGGTTTTATATTCAGCAAGACTTACGTATTGCCTATGTACAAAATATTTTTTCAGAAATATATTCGGAACACCAGTAGAAATCGAGCGCCGTGTTGGTTCTTGCCGGGAAATTAGCCGATTAGCGGGAATCCCCCCCACCCCAAACTTCGAACTAGCAAAAAAATACATGTAAATTAAGCAATTATATAGGTTTGGTGTTTTATTCAGCAACACTTACGTATTGCCAGTGTACAAAATATTTTTTCAGAAATATATTCGGAACACCAGTAGAAATCGAGCGCCGTGTTGGTCATTGCTGGGAAATTAGCCGATTAGCTGGAATCTCACCCCCCCAAACTTCGAACTCGCAATAAAATACATTTAAATTAAGCAATTATATAGGTTTGGTTTGGTCAGCAAGATTTACGTATTGCCCGTGTACAAAATATTTTTTCAGAAATATATTCAGAACAGAGCTAAAAATAATTACCAAAAAAGTTTCCAGCACAGATTTCGAGCAAAGCTGGAGGAACCCTATTTGTGGTCAGAGTGGGATTCTGGCCAAATAAGGATTTGTATATCAGAGAAGTTGGTGTTTTCTAATAGATATGGGCTAGGAGATCCAAAAATAATTACCTTGCTAAAAGTTTCCAGCCCGGATTTTGAGCAAAGCTGGAAGAGCCCACACTCAGAAAAGTTCTGCAGTTACTACATGACAAAATAACTGCATAAAATAAATTTTACTACAGTGTAGTAGTTTTTGAAGTTTGTTTAAAAAACTAACTGTCAAAAACATTAAAAAATTTTGCTCTAAGTAAATTAACTGCAATTGAAGTTAAAATAACTACAAATGCTTACTACACAAATAACTGTCATGCAGTAACTGCAGAACTTTTCTGAGTGTAATTAAAATAATAAGGTAAGTTTTATAATATAGAATATAAATTTCTTTACGAGAATATTAAAAAATAATGTATTTATTTTATTTTTATTTGGGAATTCCCCCCAAACTTCGACCTCGCAAAAAAATACATGTAAATTAAGCAATTATATAGGTTTGGTTTTTTATTCAGCAACACTTACGTATTGCCTGTGTACAAAATATTTTTTCAGAAATATATTCGGAACACCAGTAGAAATCGGGCGCCGTGTTGGTCATTGCCGGGAAATTAGCCGATTAGCGGGAATCCCCCCAAACTTTGAATTCGCAAAAAATACATGTAAATTAAGCAATTATATAGGTTTGGTTTTATATTCAGCAACACTTACGTATTGCCTGTGCACAAAATATTTTTTCAGAAATATATTCAAAACACTAGTAGAAATCGAGCGCCGTGTTGGTCATTGCTGGGAAATTAGCCCCCCCCCTCTCTCGAAATCTGTGCTGGAAACTTTTTGCAAGGTAATTATTTTTAGCTCTACTAGCCCACAGCTTATGAGGCACATCTACACGAGAGAGAAAACTTTTAGAGATAGAGCAAAAAACACCTCTAATTAGCTCTATTGTGAATGATTTAAGCTATTTAGGGTTGTTTTTTGCACTATCTCTAGCAGTTTTATCTCTCGTGTAGATGTGCCTTTAGAAAACACCAACTTCTCTGATATACAAATCTTTGTTTGGCCAGAATCTCACTGTGACCATAAATGCACTCAGGGAATTATGTAGGTAAAATCAACTGCAAATGACAGTTAAAATAACTGCATTTGAAGTTAAAAAGTGTAGACTACATTTGCATTTAAATCAACTGCAATATGAAGTTATTTCTAACTGTTAAAAATCAACTGATATATGTATTAAAAAGAACTACAAATGCAATTAAAACAACACACATGAAAATTATTGTAAAACTGGCTAAACAACTGCAAATGTAGTTAAAATAACATAAATAAAAATTATTGTAAAATTTATTAATTTAATAAAAACTAATTTATGAAAATACACTTAATTTTATTCTCAAATAAATTTAAAATTGAGAAAAAAAAATTTACACTTATCACTTTTATTGTTCACTATTAAGATATTGTTCTAGATCAGTGGTGCGCATTTCAAAGCACATATGTGAATTTACTTATTCACACATATTCTTATGCTCTTTAATTTAGTCGTCATTGAGACAGCGACGAGTGCACATGCTTAGCGGATGTTTTGATATTTTTTTCAAGTGCACTGAAAACAAATATTTATGACATTCAGAAAATATATGATGAAAAATGTTTTTGATATTATGCAATTCCTTTTACGTTATAAAATATTTAAGGAATCTAGGGAATATGTTATTAAGGCACATCTACACGGGATAGAAAACTCGCGAGACTTTATGAAAATGCAGCTCTGTATAAGTTTATGAATTGCAATCTCTAGACCATTGACAATTGCTGTCATACGCAATTTCTTTAATTAGTAATAATTTTTAAAATGTCTTGTAATATTATTGAACATTTCAGTTTATTAAATTCACCTTTTGGTATTTTGAGAAAAAATTATTCTTTGAAATACAACAATTTTTATAAAATGAAATACTTGACAACTAGAGATGGTATTTTTACGATACAAATTAGTGCCAACAATATTAGAGATGACAAATTTAGCGCAAACTCTACGAGATTTCTATACCGTGTAGATGTGCCTTTAAAAGATATTATGATTATTTTCATAGTAATATCTTTCATAGTAGATCTTTAATAGAAATAAAAAAAAAAACAAAATATAAAAAAATTACCATAAAAGCATTTAGAACATTTTGTTTAAAATCTACACGCAGAAAAAAACAGGTGGAACTTTATCTAAGTGCTATGTAATTATACAACTACATAAGTTCGAAGTAAGTTTTACAATTTTCTAGCAAAATATATGTAATTTTTCGGATATTTTCCGCTACACATGTATATATTTGGCAAGGATTGTATATATTTTACAATAAAATTTACATATTTTACTAGAACTTTGTAAAACTAACTTGAACATTATGTAGTTGTATAATTACATAGCTCTTAGGTAATATTCCTCCTGTGTTTTTCTGTGTGTATAAAAATATGTTGCAGAAAATTTCATTAAGATTGTATAAACAATATGGAAATTGATAAATATGTAAAAAGACATATTTTTTAATTCGCTCAATTTTATTCCCAGTGCAGGTCTCTCTCTTGCTCGCTAATACAATTGCAAATCAATTTTGCGCATCACTGTTCTAGATGACCGTTTGTGAGGGATGAAATATTATTTGTTTGGCTTCCTTTTTTTTCTCCTGGTAGAAAGTGATAAATATATTAAAGAGCTGAAAGAAAATAAATACATTATTTTTTAATATTCTCGTAAATAAATTTATATTCTATATTATAAAACTTACCTTATTATTTTAATTACACTCAGAAAAGTTCTGCAGTTACTGCATGACAGTTATTTGTGTAGTAAGCATTTGTAGTTATTTTAACTTCAATTGCAGTTAATTTACTTAGAGCAAAATTTTTTAATGTTTTTGACAGTTAGTTTTTTAAACAAACTTCAAAAACTACTACACTGTAGTAAAATTTATTTTATGCAGTTATTTTGTCATGTAGTAACTGCAGAACTTTTCTGAGTGTGGGCTCCTCCAGCTTTGCTCAAAATCCGGGCTGGAAACTTTTAGCAAGGTAATTATTTTTGGATCTCCTAGCCCATATCTATTAGAAAACACCAACTTCTCTGATATACAAATCCTTATTTGGCCAGAATCCCACTCTGACCACAAATAGCGTTCCTCCAGCTTTGCTCGAAATCTGTGCTGGAAACTTTTTGCAAGGTAATTATTTTTAGCTCTGTTCTGAATATATTTCTGAAAAAATATTTTGTACACGGGCAATACGTAAATCTTGCTGACCAAACCAAACCTATATAATTGCTTAATTTAAATGTATTTTTTTGCTAGTTCGAAGTTTGGGGGGGGGGATTCCCGCTAATCGGCTAATTTCCTAGCAGTGACCAACACGGCGCTCGATTTCTACTAGTGTTCCGAATATATATCTGAAAAAATATTTTGTACACAGGCAATACGTAAGTGTTGCTGAATAAAAAACCAAACCTATATAATTGCTTAATTTACATGTATTTTTTTGCGAGTTGGAAGTTTGGGGGGGGATTCCCGCTAATCGGCTAATTTCCCGGCAAGAACCAATACGGCGCTCGATTTCTACTGGTGTTCCGAATATATTTCTGAAAAAATATTTTGTACACAGTCAATATGTAAGTGTTGCTGAATAAAAAACCAAACCTATATAATTGCCTAATTTACATGTATTTTTTTGCGAGTTCGAAGTTTGGGGGGGGAGATTCCCGCTAATCCGCTAATTTCCCAGCAATGACGAACACGGCGCTCGATTTCTACTGGTGTTCCGAATATATTTCTGAAAAAATATTTTGTACACAGGCTGTTCAAGTATGAACCAGGGTTTAAAAAACTACGATTCAAAAAATATTTTTGCTTTTTACTACTGCTACTACTGCAAACAATTCATGTAGCTTTAGTAAAAGCATCTGCCTGCTACTTAGTTTATACAAAGTAGGTACCCTGCAGGAAATGTCAATAGTGAAACAGTACTGATTCACTATCGACTTTGTCACCAGTACTACTGACCAAGTATTCCCCAGACAATGTAATTTGCTATAGACATTTAACATATGCTCGTCATTGCGAATCAATAGTGACATTGGAACTAGTGAGTAGGTAGTGACTAGGTAGTTCTCATGGGACCATGTGTAGACATCGGAACCAGAGATTCACTACTGACTAGGTAGTTCTCATGGGACCATATGTAGACATTGGAACCATAAATTCACTAGCGAATCTACTAGCAAATCGGATTGTTCTTTCACTTTTCTTTTATAGTCTCGTTTACTCATTATGTTTCAAATTTATTAATAATAAAATATTTTTATTCACCTTTTTAATCACTTTTTTATTTTTTTAATTTTAAAACTTAAGTTTTTCGTTCAACCACGTGTATTTAAAACAAAACTATAAAAATATCAAGAAGAAGCATTACTACACTCATCTCTCAAAAAATTTCTCTACCTATCAAAAGAAGAGTAAAAAAATTTCTCTACCCATCAAAAGCAGAGTAAACGCGTAAAAAGGTTAAAGTCGGGCATGCCGACTATACAATATCCTACACCAGTCTGGTATATTGTTTGGATCCGAAATTCGAATGGGTTAAAATGGGGCTTATGTCAAAATTTTCTATAATGTGAGTCAGCGCACCAAATTTCATTAAAATATCTTAATATTTGCGACCTGCAGTTTGTAACCAAGCCAATTTTGGGGGACCCTTATATGGGCACTAGTTCTAAACATGGACCGATGTTCACCAAAATCAATAGGCTTCGTCCTTGGGCCAACATAGGTCTATGTACCAAATTTCATCAAAATAGCTTAATATTTGCGACCTGCAACGTATAAACAATATAATTTTGGGGGGACCCTTATATGGGCACTAGTTCTAAACATGGACCGATGTTCACGAAAATCAATAGGCTTCGTCCTTGGGCCAACATAGGTCTATGTACCAAATTTCTTAATATTTGCGACCTGCAGCGTATAAACAGTATAATTTTGGTAGGACCCTTATATGGGCACTAGGTCTAAACATAGACCGATATTCACCAAAATCAATAGGCTGCGTTATTGGGCCAATATAGGTCTGTGTATCAAATTTCATCAAAATATCTTAATATTTGCGACCTGCAGCGTATAAACATTATAATTTTGGTAGGACCCTTATATGGGCACTAGGTCTAAACATGGACCGATGTTCACCAAAATCAATAGGCTGCATTATTGGGCCAATATAGGTCTGTGTACCAAATTTCATCAAAATATCTTAATATTTACGACCTGCAGCATATAAACAGTATAATTTTGGTAGGACCCTTATATGGGCACTAGGTCTAAACATAGACCGATGTTCACCAAAATCAATAGGCTGCGTTACTGGGCCAATATAGGTCTGTGTACCAAATTTCGTCAAAATATCTTAATATTTACGACCTGCAGCGTATAAACAGTATAATTTTGATAGGACCCTTATATGGGCACTAGGTCTAAACATGAACCGATGTTCACCAAAATCAATAGGGTGCATTATTGGGCCAATATAGGTCTGTGTACCAAATTTCATCAAAATATCTTAATATTTACGACCTGCAGCATATAAAAAGTATAATTTTGGTAGGACCCTTATATGGGCACTAGGTCTAAACATGGACCGATGTTCAAAAAAATCAAACTTGTTCGTCCTTGGGCCAACATAGGTCTGCGTACCAAATTTCATCAAAATATCTTAATAGTTGCGACCTGTAGAGTGCGCACAAGATTGCATGGACAGACAGACAGACGGACGGACGGACGGACAGACGGACGGACATCGTTAAATCGAAATAAAAAAAATTCTGAACCGATCGGTATACTATAAGTTGGGTCTACGACCAATATTTTTTGGTGTTACAAACATCAGCACAAACTTATAATACCCTGACCACATAGTGGTGTAGGGTATAAAAAGTGTAGACTCTTAGTTGACAATGTCAACAAAACAGTAGACAAAAGTGGTGACATGGAGACACTTGGCCCTAGGCTTCCTGCAGGAAATGTCAATAGTGAAACAGTACTGATTCACTATCGACTTTGTCACCAGTACTACTGACCAAGTATTCCCCAGACAATGTAATTTGCTATAGACATTTAACATATGCTCGTCATTGCGAATCAATAGTGACATTGGAACTAGTGAGTATGTAGTGACTAGGTAGTTCTCATGGGACCATGTGTAGACATCGGAACCAGAGATTCACTACTGACTAGGTAGTTCGCATGGGACCATATGTAGACATTGGAACCATAAATTCACTAGCGACTAGGTAGTTCTCATGGGATCATGTGTAGACATCGGAACCAGAGATTCGCTGCTGACTAGGTAGTTCGCATGGGACCACATGTAGACATTGGAACCAGAGACTCGCTAGTGACTAGGTAATTCTTATGTTAAAATAAGAACACATATTTTATATTTTATTTAAATTAAATTATAAAGTTTTATTAAAAAAAAAAACTAGAATACTTAAGGTACAAGGAACACACACAACATCGGGCTCCAACAAATCTTCAGCAGTTTCCAAAAAATTTTCAGCAGCCTCCACAAAATCGTTGCTTTTAAAAGATTCGCTAAAAATTGCTGCATCATTTTCATTTATTCTTTTTTTATACAAATCGGATTGTTCTTTCACTTTTCTTTTATAGTCTCGTTTACTCATTATGTTTCGAATTTATTAATAATAAATAAAATATTTTTATTCACCTTTTTAATCACTTTTTTATTTTTTTAATTTTAAAACTTAAGTTTTTCGTTCAACCACGTGTATTTAAAACAAAACTATAAAAATATCAAGAAGAAGCATTACTACACTCATCTCTCAAAAAATTTCTCTACCTATCAAAAGAAGAGTAAAAAAATGTCTCTACCCATCAAAAGCAGAGTAAAAAAGTGTAGACTCTTAGTTGACAATGTCAACAAAATAGTAGACAAAAGTGGTGACATGGAGACACTTGTCCCTAGGCTTCCTGCAGGGTACCTATCAAAAGAAGAGTAAAAAAATGTCTCTACCCATCAAAAGCAGAGTAAAAAAGTGTAGACTCTTAGTTGACAATGTCAACAAAATAGTAGACAAAAGTGGTGACATGGAGACACTTGGCCCTAGGCTTCCTGCAGGGCAGTAAGAGCAGAAAAACGAAATGAACAACTACTACTGCTACAAATACTGCTGCTACAGAAAAAAAAAAAAAAAACAGCAAGAGCAGAAAACGAAAAAACAAAGTAGTAAAACATAGAAAAACGAAATATGACTCCTTTCATGCTGAGTAGTTTTTTTTTTAGCGAAAGAATAAATGATTTTGGTTTATCTGATGTGTATTGGGCGCATACAAAATTACATAATAAACTTGAAATGTTTTAATTAAAAAAGCGGCTTATAAATTAATAATAAAGGTTTATGAGTTCATATTTGAATATGTTTGACCCTTTGTATGCAATATGATTATAATCAGCACCAGTACACTCACAAAAAAAGCCCGTACAAATAGTTTAAAATTCTACTAAAATAACAGAATATACTCGTATTTTCGATGAAGTTGAGCATCACGGCCTGCTAAATTTATAAAAATACAATAATTTAAAAGAAACGTTGTTTAATGGAAATTAAATTATTCAGTTGAAATCAGCATATCGTTGCTGCGCCTAAGAAAATAGCTATTTGTTTTCAAAAATTATTTGTGGAACACCTAAATTAGGTCTGTGTTGTGTGTCTTGGCCATTTTTTTGGAAGTATTTCTTTTATAAATGAAAAGCTTGAAGTTTGGTTTATATGTGTGTAAAAAAATAATTTACAAGAAGTTCCGAAAAACGTTGAAATAAAGCAGATTTGTATGTCTCCTCACAAAAAAGTTTATCGACAAATATGTAGGTATTTTCTTAGGAGCAGCGACGAATATGTTTGTTGATTAAAAACAAGTAAAAATTCAGTTTTATGTTTGATGTTCCTATCTTACGGATATATAACAAAAATAATCTGCTACTGTCAGTAGTATTTTCTACAAGGTCATTTTAAAGTACAGATGGGCATCGATTATCCGTGATTCAATTAACCGGGAACATCAATTATCTGGGATCTATAAGGAAAGGAAGATTTTTTTATTTCAATCGATTAACCGTGATTACATCAATTATCCGGGATTGAAAAACATCTACTATTTATTTTGACGAAATTTGGTTTCAACATGTTAGCAACACTAAAATTAATATGTGTCTAAAACGAAATAAGGTTATTCCCTTGTTTGCATGTTTTTCCTCTGGTGTTTAGTTGCAATTGAAATTTACGTAGTAAGGAGTGTTGATGTGTAATTTTAGAATCGAGTAAAAAGCAAAGAAAAGTATTAACTATTCAAGAAAAATTTGATATAGTCAACGACTATTTAAAAAAAACATGTTTCTGTTCAAACACTATCACAAAAATATGGAGTGGGCAAACAAACAGTTTATGACTGAATAAAATATAAAGATAAAATATTAAAATATTGTGCAGAAAGTGATTTAGTTACTCGCTTCCAAAATCGAAAAACTTTAAAAAGTGCATTAGAACGAAATACGAATGGTTCCGACAAAAACGTTTTAAAGGGATCCCAATTTCCAGTTTAATGATAATGGAAAAGGCTAAGTTCTTCCATTAAAAATTAAATATAAGCTTAGCATGTGAATATTCTCGAGGCTAGTTACAGAACTTTAAAAAACAACATGGAATTCACCAAGCATCTGCCGAATATGTATCTGCCACAATTTTTGTAAATCAGTTGGAAGAATACACATCAAAGGAAAATCTTATAAATAAGAAAATCTACAATGGAGAGGAAACAAGCCTTTTTTGGAAGTGTTTCCCTGAAAGCAGTTTTAGTTGCCATTATGAACATTTCTTATATGGCCATAAAAATTCAAAGGACATATTATAGAAAGATTAATATTATAGAATATTAGAGAACAAGATAAAATACAAGTCTACCGTATCTAAGAGAAGCTCTTAGCGGAAAATATGAAAGTTAAGGAAAAGAAACAAAACACAATAAATGAATTTTTTTAAGTAATTACATATGTAGCAATTAAAAACTTATTAACGTTATATTTTGTAAGTTTGTATATTGATTAAATAAAACAAACATTTATATTAAAAAGCGTAAAAAATTTTACACCAGTTAACCGGAAAAATCGATTATCCAGAATGCGTCCGATCCCGACCATTCCGGATAATCGATGCCCAACTGTAGTTTTTAGTACACTCATATAAAAAAGTTAGTGCAAAATTTAAACCCGTTCTGATTCAATTAAACTAATTTTTCCGTTATTTTGTCTTTAAATTTAACTCAGTTTTAGCGTTCTTAAGCCTAAACCAGATAAACGCACTGTCAACAGTATTTTATTTTAGGACTTCGGTTAACGATTTTTGTCGAAACTTTATAAAAAGTATATTTAATAATCTGGCTAATTATGGGATAATCTTCAATGTAAAAAATAAAAAACGCTAAATCTGATGTGACTAAATTGTTTTCATTAGCACCAAATAATTATAAAAATATTATCTTTTCAATCAAAGATAGGGATTATATAAAAGGTTAAAATCATAATCTGTGAGATTAGATACTGAGTGTAAAAAATATCCATAAAAATCTCCAACCACTTCCTAAATCAGCGTAAAAACCGTCCGTCGCCATTTCAAGAATAAAATCTCCAAATGTGTTTGTAAATCGCCACGTTTGGCAAGAAAGCGCTATATCTGACAACCCTAACAACAAATACTGATCTACGTATGTATTTTGTGTGTATCCTTATTTTGCGACAACCCTAACAACAAATACTGATCTACGTATGAATTTTGTGTGTATCCTTATTTTGCTCTCGCCCACCACTTGTTAACAATTTACCGTTGAAACAGTGCTGTCTTATTGTGACGTAAATTTATGTACCCTAATTCTATCATTATGTGTCTTGAAACTGTTAATTTTTAAAACAATAAATAAAATATTGAAAAGTGAATTGGTACCACGGGTGGGTGGGTGCGGCAATTTTTAAAGAAATTTTAAACCCTTTTCTCTATTTGTATTTAGTTTAGAAAAAATTTAGCCACCTCGCACAGGGCCTACGTAATGAAAAGAAATTGCAAATTACACAGTACAACAGCCAATCTGGGGGGTGAGAAATTCCAAGTCAGGGTGATGGTACTAGGTCAGTATAGTAAAACCCTCAAAGGGTTTGGCGTTCGTATGTGTCATTTTTTTTTATGACCTTTTAAATTTTTTCCTTATCTTGATGTTTTTTCGCATAGTTGTAACTCGAGAACCACTTGTCCGATTTTGATGAAACAAATTTAGAAAAATTTAGAATTACAATTTCTTTAATCCGTTCATATAACATTTTTCTTTATAATCAACAGTTTTGCCGGTAAAAATAAATTTGTGGAGAAAAAAAAATATTTTTTTGCCTAAAAATTAAAATTTTTTATGAATTAAAAAAAAAAAAATTTTAATTTTTAGGCAAAAAAATATTTGTTTTTCTCCACAAATTTATTTTTACCGGCAAAACTGTTGATTATAAAGAAAAATGTTATATGAACGGATTAAAGAAATTGTAATTCTAAATTTTTCTAAATTTGTTTCATCAATATCGGACAAGTGGTTCTCGAGTTACAACTAAGCGAAAAAACATCAAGATAAGGAAAAAATTTAAAAGGTCATAAAAAAAATGACACATACGAACGCCAAACCCTTTGAGGGTTTTACTATACTGACCTAGTACCATCACCCTGACTTGGAATTTCTCACCCCCAGACAATAATCCCAAAAATGTTCCATAGTGTTATTCATAATTAGTGGTGAGTTAAAAAATATATAATATAGTATAAAATAAAAAATTTAAAATACAAAATATAAATCATAAATCATAAAATCAATCGAATATTCCAAAACGGCAAATTAGCATCTTCATGCTCTGTTCTGTTTAACAAAAACAACCCGGTGAAAAATATCCATATATGAACATTTATGGTTCAACCATATATGTATGGATCCGAAAAATGAGGTAACACCTAAGTACATGTTCATATATGGACATATATGAACATATACATTTATTAAATATATGCGAATACATGCGAACGTTGCTGTCCTTTATTATAACCCGAGTAAAAAAAATTATATATAATCATATGTGGCATATATTACAATATATAATTAGACATGCCGTTATGTATATCCATATATAATTATATATGACGTCTTTTTCCAAATTTTTTTTTAATATTATGCCATATATAATTTCATCTAATTAGATATCAACCTTTATAATATTAGATATGGTATATATGATTATATATTGCATAGCATGGCTGATCTTATTGCATATATAGTTATATATAGAGCTATATCTTAATATATATTGCGGCATTTTAGGAATATATAATTATATATGGTATCATTTAAACAATATATAACTATATATGGTGCCAGTTAAACTATATATTATCAAATATGGTGCCATTTAAACAATATATGGTCATATATGGTACCTCATAAACCAAATCTTTAATTCAGTTCCAGATATGATAATATATGGTACTATATATAGTGCGATATATATTTATATATGGTGTTATTTAAGCTATATATTATCATATATGGTGCCATTCAAACCATATATTATCATATATGGTGCCATTCAAACCATATATTATCATATATGGTACCATTTAAACCATATATTATCATATATGGTGCAATTTCAACAATATATGCCCATATATGGTACCTCATGAACAATATTTTTAATACAGTTCCACATATGATAATATATGCTACCATATATAGTCCCATATATATTGATATATGGTGTCATTTAAACAATACTAATATATAGACATATATGGTATCATTTATACAATATATTGTCATATATAGCACAATTTAAACAATATATGGTCAAATTTGGTACCACATCAACATTTTGAATACAATTCCATATATGGTTTAATTTGAATAATGTAAAACTGTATGGCGCTATAAAAAATATTATCAGATATGTTACTTCATTAACAATATTTATAATACAGTGTCATATATTGTAATATATGTATATCATTCAATATATATTGATGTATGGTAATGGTACAATAATTCCAATATCAGTTGAGATACAATTTGTGGGTCCATATCAACAATTTGTTCACGTACATTTAACATATATATATGTACATTTAAGTTATAATTTATAAACACTTTATAAAGTTAAATAGTTCCATAAACCTCGTCTAACTGTATAGAATGTTTATGTATACGATTTAATATATAATAATTACAACTACATATTGGTGCCATTATCTAAAATTTAATTTAATGTTAACTTATAATAAAATAAAAATGTATTTCCTAAAAATAAAAATATAGTGTTAATTAATGTTAATATACAATAGGTTTAAGTTTAACATCCCAGACAGAAAAATATAATCGGCACAATGCTGGCAAACCGTTGGCGATGGTCGGTTATGCGTTGGCAGAACGTTGCATTAACTATCTTGGCAAAAAAATAGATTTCAAAAAACGTTTTTGAAAAAATTGAGAAAACTTTTTTAAATATTTGCTTTTAAAAACATGAAATTTAACCCAGTCCACCAGATTGTCAGCCAAGACCTCTACACTCTAATCTAACGAGACTTGTTATAGATGTGTGATAGCTACAAAATAAATGAATGATAAAAGCATTTCGAGCTAACTTATAAGCATCGAAAAAAGGTATTCCAGAAATTATTAAATGTATTTTAGAAAATTTTAATTGTATATCACAAAAAATTATTTGCACTTCAGAAACTACAATATTACGCAAATTTAATTATTTATTTAGTTGTGTCCAGAAATAATGAAATCTATTTCAGAATTTCATAGCTAATAGAGAAAAATTTCTCAAATACATTTCATAATTTCGGAAATACGATTGATAATTTCTGAAATACAGTTTGATGATTTCTGAAATACAGTTGTGAATTTCGGAAATACAATTAATAATTTCTGAAACACAATTGATAAAACTGAACTTCAATTGACTAGTTCTGAAATACAATTCATAAATGTGAAAAATAATTGATGAGTTCTGAAACACAATTGATAAAACTGAAATTCAATTGATTATTTCTGAAATACAATTGATAAATCTTAAAACAATTAATACAATTGGAAATGGTGTAGAGCGTCAAAAAGATGTAAATAAAATTATTTTATTCAAAGATTTCAATTTAATAAAAAAATAAATATATAATTTTATAAAAAAATTTATAGAAAAAAAAATTTTAATTTTATAAAAAGAAATTCATTTTGTAAAAAAAAATGCATATCGAACTCGAGACCTTCTGAGTTTACACCTTATTTTAACAAAATATTGTAATTTTTATACAATCAGTGCTCTGCCAGTCTATTATATTTTGAACAGTTGGCAATATATGTCTGGGATCTTATTTAATCCCAAATAAATGGAGATCTTACGTAGTACCCAAATATAATCCGGCATCTAATTTTATCTGTCATTTTTATGGATACTTTTAGATGTCAATCCCCAAATATATTGCTGTTTCTAATTCGATCTGCCATTTTAATACCGAAATAAATTGCTGGATCTAATTCGATCTGCCATTTTTCTGATAAATTTAGATCCAAGTTTATCCCCAAATATATTGCTGGATCTAATTTGATCTGCCATTTTTCAGATCAATTTATATCTAAGTTTATCCACAAATATATTGCTGGATCTAATTCGGTGTGCCATTTTTCGGATCAAATTAGATCTAAGTTTATCCCCAAATATATAGCTAGATCTAATTCGATCTGCCACTTTTTCGGATCAAATTAGATATACGTTTATCCACAAATATATTGCCGGATCTAATTTGATCTGCCAAAATTGAGATCAAATCAGATCTAAGTTTATCCCCAAATATATAGCTGGATCTAATTGGATCCGCCATTTTTCGGATCAAATTAGATCTAAAAATATCCGCAAATATATAGCTGGATCCGCCAATTTTCGGATCAAAATAGATCTAGGTTTATCCCCAAAGATATCATTGGACCTCCCAATTTTGAGATATAACTTGATCTTAGTTTATCCCCATATATACAATGGGATCTAATACGATATGATTGGATACACCCAATTTTGAGATCTAATTGGATCAGCTAGATATTACAGCAGATCTTAAACAATATCAAATTGGATATAATTAGATATTGCGCGAGATCAATTTTTTTTACTCGGGAAGGTTGTACGATAGATATAAATTTATGTATGACATTCAAATTAGGCGCTACATATGTTCCTTTTTTTATTCATGGCATTAAATATAATTCCATATTTATCCAAATATGAGTTCCTTTTACATATATGAGTTCCTTTTACATATAATATGTTCATATACAAGTCCCTTTTGCATAAATTGAATAACATATACTTTCATATTTGTCCATATATGAGTGCCATTTCGATATATGAAATAACAGATGCTTCCATATATGTATGTATATGAAATTTTTTCCATATATAGAATCACATATACTTCCATATATGTTCATATAAAATCCATATATGTTCATAAAAAATCCATATTTGTTCATATGTGTCCATACATAAACCATATATGAACATGTTTGAGAGTATATGAACATTTTTCACCGGGAATATAAAATACATACACACACACACACAGTACTGGAAAAACCAAACAAATAATTCATTTTTAAACAACCAAAAATATTTCTATGACTACTCTGCTGAGTAGTAATTTGGGAGTCATGTATGTTTGGCTGCTACTGCTCTTGCTTAATTTGTAAGTAGACGATTGGTGTTGCGGTAGTTTTCAATTTCAAAACAAAGATGTGTGCTACTGCTTAGCTAATAAAATTTTTGTGTAGTGATAGTAGTAGCTGAGTAGTAATTTGGGAGTCTTGTCTATCTGGCTGCTACTGCTACTTGTTGAATTTAGTACCAGACACATCGATTGATGCTGTGGTGGTTTTCAATTTCAAAACAAAGCTATGCGCTACTGCTGAGCTACAGAAAAGTTTGCATAGTGGTAGTAGTAGCGATGTGATGACTTTTAGTTTTGTTGTTTTTTTTACTACAATAATCGTCATTTTTAGTTACTACTGCTACTTTAGTCGTAGCTTTTTCAACCCTGCATATAACACATGACTGAAATAATCCGGAGGACGATACTAGAAGCCAACAAGGTTTGGTCCGCTGGGTTATTATGCACCAAAATAAAATAAAAAAAAAAATCATGTTTTTCAAAAATTCGTCAAAAATAGTGGGAGAGATGTAGAGCTCTGAAATTTTCAACAATAATTTGCCACTATATTTCTATAAATCTGGATATATAACATATGACTGAAATAATCCGACGGACAAACTACAAACCAAATATGAGTTCCTTTTACATATATGGAAAAATGTATTCTTCGAAATATGTTCATATACAAGTCCCTTTTGCATAAATTGAATAACATATACTTTCATATTTGTCCATATATGAGTGCCATTTCGATATATGAAATAACAGATGCTTCCATATATGTCTGTATATGAAATTTTTTCCATATATAGAATCACATATACTTCCATATATGTTCATATAAAATCCATATATGTTCATAAAAAATCCATATTTGTTCATATGTGTCTATACATAAACCATATATGAACATGTTTGAGAGTATATGAACATTTTTCACCGGGAATATAAAATACATACACACACACACACAGTACTGGAAAAACCAAACAAATAATTCATTTTTAAACAACCAAAAATATTTCTATGACTACTCTGCTGAGTAGTAATTTGGGAGTCATGTATGTTTGGCTGCTACTGCTCTTGCTTAATTTGTAAGTAGACGATTGGTGTTGCGGTAGTTTTCAATTTCAAAACAAAGATGTGTGCTACTGCTTAGCTAATAAAATTTTTGTGTAGTGATAGTAGTAGCTGAGTAGTAATTTGGGAGTCTTGTCTATCTGGCTGCTACTGCTACTTGTTGAATTTAGTACCAGACACATCGATTGATGCTGTGGTGGTTTTCAATTTCAAAACAAAGCTATGCGCTACTGCTGAGCTACAGAAAAGTTTGCATAGTGGTAGTAGTAGCGATGTGATGACTTTTAGTTTTGTTTTTTTTTTTACTACAATAATCGTCATTTTTAGTTACTACTGCTACTTTAGTCGTAGCTTTTTCAACCCTGCATATAACACATGACTGAAATAATCCGGAGGACGATACTAGAAGCCAACAAGGTTTGGTCCGCTGGGTTATTATGCACCAAAATAAAATAAAAAAAATCATGTTTTTCAAAAATTCGTCAAAAATAGTGGGAGAGATGTAGAGCTCTGAAATTTTCAACAATAATTTGCCACTATATTTCTATAAATCTGGATATATAACATATGACTGAAATAATCCGACGGACAAACTACAAACCAACCAGATTTGGTCGACTGGGTTACTATGCACCAAAATAAAAGAAAAAATATCATGTTTTTCAAAAATTCGTCAAAAATAGCGGGAGAGATGTAGAGCTCTGAAATTTTCAATAATAATTTTCCACTACATTTCTATAAATCCTGATATATAACACATGCCTGAAATAACCCGGCGAACGAAACTACAAACCAACAAGATTTGGTCCGCTGGGTTATTATGCACCAAAATAAAATAAAAAAGATCATCTTTTTCAAAAATTCGTCAAAAATAGCAGGACAGATGACGAGCTCTGAAATTTTCAACAGTAATTTTCCACTACATTTCTATAAATCCAGATATATAACACATGCCTGAAATAATCCCGCGGACGAAACTACAAACCAACAAGGTTTACTCGACTGGGTTATTATGCATCAAAATAAAAGAAAAAAAATCATGTTTTTCAAAAATTCGTCACAAATAGCAGGAGAGATGTAGAGCTCTGGAATTTTCAACAATAATTTTAC
The DNA here is from genome assembly GCA_949987735.1 of Leucophora obtusa. Lineage (NCBI taxonomy): Eukaryota > Metazoa > Arthropoda > Insecta > Diptera > Anthomyiidae > Leucophora > Leucophora obtusa. The sequence goes on from OX465298.1 coordinate 88,070,698, forward strand.
ACTACATTTCCATAAATCCGCATATATAACACATGCCTGAAATAATCCGGCGGACGAAACTACAATCCAACAAGTTTTGGTCCGCAGGGTTATTATGCACCAAAATAAAAGAAAAAAAATCGTATTTTTCAAAAATTCTTCAAAAATAGCGGAAGAAATTTTCAACAATAATTTTCCACTATATTTCTATAAATCTGGATATATAACAACACATGCCTGATATAATCCGGCGAACGAAACTACAAACCAACAAGATTTGGACCGCTGGGTCATTATGCACCAAAATAAATTCAAAAAATCATCTTTTTCAAAAATTCGTCAAAAATAGCGGGAGAGATGTAGAGCTCTGAAATTTTCAACAGTAATTTTCCACTACATTTCCATAAATCCGCATATATAACACATGCCTGAAATAATCCGGCGGACGAAACTACAATCCAACTAGTTTTGGTCCGCAGGGTTATTATGCACCAAAATAAAAGAAAAAAAATCGTATTTTGCAAAAATTCTTCAAAAATAGCGGAAGAGATGTAGAGCTCTGAAATTTTCAACAATAATTTTCCACTATATTTCTATAAATCTGGATATATAACAACACATGCCTGATATAATCCGGCGAACGAAACTACAAACCAACAAGATTTGGTCGACTGGGTTATTATGCACCAAAATAAAGAAAAAATATCATGTTTTTCAAAAATTCGTCAAAAATAGTGGGAGAGATGTAGAGCTCTGAAATTTTCAACAATAATTTGCCACTACATTTCTATACATCTGGACATATAACACAGGACTGAAATAATCCGGCGGCACCAAAATAAAATAAAAAAAATCTTTTTTTCCAAAATTCGTCAAAAATATCGCGAGAGATGTAGAGCTCTGAAATTTTCAACAATAATTTTCCACTACATTTCTATAAATCTGGATATATAACACATGCCTGAAATAACCCGGCGAACGAAACTACAAACCAACAAGATTTGGTCCGCTGGGTTATTATGCACCAAAATAAAATAAAAAAGATCATCTTTTTCAAAAATTCGTCAAAAATAGCAGGACAGATGTCGAGCTCTGAAATTTTCAACAGTAATTTTCCACTACATTTCTATAAATCCAGATATATAACACATGCCTGAAATAATCCCGCGGACGAAACTACAAACCAAAAAGTTTGGTCGACTGGGTTATTATGCATCAAAATAAAAGAAAAAAAATCATGTTTTTCAAAAATTCGTCACAAATAGCGGGAGAGATGTAGAGCTCTGGAATTTTCAACAATAATTTTCCACTACATTTCTATAAATCCGGACATATAACACTTGCCTGAAATAATCCCGCGGACGAAACTACAATCCAACAAGTTTTGGTCCGCAGGGTTATTATGCACCAAAATAAAATAAAAAAATCATCTTTTTCAAAAATTCGTCAAAACTATCGAGAGAGATGTAGTGCTCTGAAATTTTCAACAGTAATTTTCCACTACATTTCTATAAATCTGGATATATAACACATTACTGAAATAATCCGGCGGACAAACTACAAACCAACAAGATTTGGTCGACTGGGTTACTATGCCCCAAAATAAAAGAAAAAATTTCATGTTTTTCAAAAATTCGTCAAAAATAGCGGGAGAGATGTAGAGCTCTGAAATTTTCAACAATAATTTTCCACTACATTTCTATAAATCTGGACATATAACACATGACTGAAATAATCCGGCGGACGATACTAGAAGCCAACAAGGTTTGGTCCGCTGGGTTATTATGCACCAAAATAAAATAAAAAAAATCATGTTTTTCAAAAATTCGTCAAAAATAGTGGGAGAGATGTAGAGCTCTGAAATTTTCAACAATAATTTGCCACTACATTTCTATAAATCTGGATATATAACACATGACTGAAATAATCCGGCGGACAAACTACAAACCAACAAGATTTGGTCGACTGGGTTACTATGCACCAAAATAAAAGAAAAAATATCATGTTTTTCAAAAATTCGTCAAAAATAGCAGGAGAGATGTAGAGCTCTGAAATTTTCAACAATAATTTTCCACAACATTTCTATAAATCCTGATATATAACACATGTCTGAAATAATCCGGTGGACGAAACTACAATTCAACAAGATTTGGTCCGCTGGGTTATTATGCACCAAAATAAAATAAAAAAAAATCATCTTTTTCAAAAATTCGTCAAAACTATCGGGAGAGATGTAGTGCTCTGAAATTTTCAACAGTAATTTTCCACTACATTTCTATAAATCTGGATATATAACAGATTACTGAAATAATCCGGCGGACAAACTACAAACCACAAGGTTTGGTCGACTGGGTTATTATGCACCAAAATAAAAAAAAAATTTCATGTTTTTCAAAAATTCGTCAAAAATAGCGGAAGAGATGTAGAGCTCTGAAATTTTCAACAATAATTTTCTACTACATTTCCATAAATCCGCATATATAACACATGCCTGAAATAATCCGGCGGACGATACTAAAAACCAACAAGATTTGGTCGACTGGGTTACTATGCACCAAAATAAAATAAAAAAAATCATGTTTTTCAAAAATTCGTCAAAAATAGTGGGAGAGATGCAGAGCTCTGAAATTTTCAACAATAATTTGCCACTATATTTCTATAAATCTGGATATATAACACATGACTGAAATAATCCGACGGACAAACTACAAACCAACCAGATTTGGTCGACTTGGTTATTATGCACCAAAATAAAGAAAAAATATCATGTTTTTCAAAAATTCGTCAAAAATAGTGGGAGAGATGTAGAGCTCTGAAATTTTCAACAATAATTTGCCACTACATTTCTATACATCTGGACATATAACACATGACTGAAATAATACGGCGGACGATACTAGAAGCCAACAAGGTTTGGTCCGCTGGGTTATTATGCACCAAAATAAAATAAAAAAAATCATGTTTTTCAAAAATTCGTCAAAAATAGTGGGAGAGATGTAGAGCTCTGAAATTTTCAACAATAATTTTCCACTACATTTCTATAAATCTGGACATATAACACATGACTGAAATAATCCGGCGGACGATACTAGAAGCCAACAAGGTTTGGTCCGCTGGGTTATTATGCACCAAAATAAAATAAAAAAAATCATGTTTTTCAAAAATTCGTCAAAAATAGTGGGAGAGATGTAGAGCTCTGAAATTTTCAACAATAATTTGCCACTACATTTCTATAAATCTGGATATATAACACATGACTGAAATAATCCGGCGGACAAACTACAAACCAACAAGATTTGGTCGACTGGGTTACTATGCACCAAAATAAAAGAAAAAATATCATGTTTTTCAAAAATTCGTCAAAAATAGCAGGAGAGATGTAGAGCTCTGAAATTTTCAACAATAATTTTCCACAACATTTCTATAAATCCTGATATATAACACATGTCTGAAATAATCCGGTGGACGAAACTACAATTCAACAAGATTTGGTCCGCTGGGTTATTATGCACCAAAATAAAATAAAAAAAATCATCTTTTTCAAAAATTCGTCAAAACTATCGGGAGAGATGTAGTGCTCTGAAATTTTCAACAGTAATTTTCCACTACATTTCTATAAATCTGGATATATAACACATTACTGAAATAATCCGGCGGACAAACTACAAACCACAAGGTTTGGTCGACTGGGTTATTATGCACCAAAATAAAAAAAAAATTTCATGTTTTTCAAAAATTCGTCAAAAATAGCGGAAGAGATGTAGAGCTCTGAAATTTTCAACAATAATTTTCCACTACATTTCCATAAATCCGCATATATAACACATGCCTGAAATAATCCGGCGGACGATACTAAAAACCAACAAGATTTGGTCGACTGGGTTACTATGCACCAAAATAAAAGAAAAAATATCATGTTTTTCAAAAATTCGTCAAAAATACCGGGAGAGATGTAGAGCTCTGAAATTTTCAACAATAATTTTCCACTACATTTCTATAAATCTGGACATATAACACATGACTGAAATAATCCGGCGGACGATACTAGAAGCCAACAAGGTTTGGTCCGCTGGGTTATTATGCACCAAAATAAAATAAAAAAAATCATGTTTTTCAAAAATTCGTCAAAAATAGTGGGAGAGATGTAGAGCTCTGAAATTTTCAACAATAATTTGCCACTACATTTCTATAAATCTGGATATATAACACATGACTGAAATAATCCGGCGGACAAACTACAAACCAACAAGATTTGGTCGACTGGGTTACTATGCACCAAAATAAAAGAAAAAATATCATGTTTTTCAAAAATTCGTCAAAACTATCGGGAGAGTTGTAGTGCTCTGAAATTTTCAACAATGTGTTTCCACTACATTTCTATAAATCCGAATATATAACACATGCCTGAAATAGTACGGCGGACGATACTACAAACCAACAAGATTTGGTCGACTGGGTTATTATGCACCAAAATAAAAGAAAAAAAATCATGTTTTTCAAAAATTCGTCAAAAATAGTGGCAGAGATGTAGAGCTCTGAAATTTTCAACAATAATTTGCCACTACATTTCTATAGATCTTGATATATAACACATGCCTGAAATATTCTGGCGGACGATACTACAAGCCAACAAGATTTGGTCGACTGGGTTACTATGCACCAAAATAAAAGAAAAAATATCATGTTTTTCAAAAATTCGTCAAAAATAGCGGGAGAGATGTAGAGCTCTAAAATTTTCAACAATAATTTTCCACTACATTTCTATAAATCTGGATATATAACAGATGCCTGAAATAATCCGTCGGACGATACTACAAACCAACAAGATTTGGTCGACTGGGTTATTATGCACCAAAATAAAAGAAAAAATATCATATTTTTCAAAATTTCGTCAAAAATAGCCGGAGAGATTTAGAGCTCTGAAATTTTCAACAATAATTTTCGACTACATTTCTATAAATCTGGATATATTACACATGCCTGAAATAATCCGTCGGACGAAACTACAAACCAACAAGATTTGGTCCACTGGGTTATTATGCACCAAAATAAAAAAAAAAATCATGTTTTTCAAAAATTCTTCAAAAATAGCGGGAGAGATGTAGAGTTCTGAAATTTTCAACAATAAGTTTCCACTACATTTCTCTAAATCCGGATATATAACACATGCCTGAAATAATACGGCGGACGATACCACAAACCGCCAAGATTTGGTCGACTGGGTTATTATGCACCAAAATAAAAGAAAAAAAATCATGTTTTTCAAAAATTCGTCAAAAATAGCTCTGAAATTTTCAACAGTAATTTTCCGCTACATTTCTATAAATCTGGATATATAACACATTTCTGAAATAATCCGGTGGACGAAACTACAAACCAACAAGGTTTGGTCCACTGGGTTATTATGCACCAAAATAAAATAAAGCTATTACAAGACTCCAGCTTTTGCAGAGAATTATTCAAAAAAAATGTATTTAAAAAAAAAAATTTTATATATCATACTTAATAAGCCAAACCTTGTTGGGTTATACTGCCCATCGTGGGGCGGGTCGGGATACATGTGATATACAGAAAAATATAGAATTATATCCTCTTTTAGATTCTGTAATCTCCGAGCTATTACAAGTCTTCAGGTTTTGTAGAGAATTTTTCAAAAAAATGTATTTAAAAAAAAAAAATTTTATATATCAAACTAAATAAGCCAAATCTTGTTGGGTTATAGTGCCCATCATGGGGCGGCTCGGGGTACGTATAATAGACAGAAAAATTTCTAATTATAACCTCTTTTAGATTCTGCAATCTCCAAGCTATTACAAGACTCCAGGTGTTGTAGAGAATTTTTCAAAAATATTTATTTTTTCAAAAAAAAAATTTATATACCAAACTTAATAAGCCAAATCTTGTTGGGTTATAGTGCCCATCGTGAGGCGGGTCGGGATACATGTGATATACAGAAAAATTTCTAATTTTATCCTATTACAAGACTCTAGTTTTTGTAGAGAATTTTTCAAAAAAATGTATTTTTTGTAAAAGAAAATTTTATATACCAACCTTAATAAGCCAAATCTTGACCCATCGTGGTCGGGTTAGGGTACATGTGATATACAGAAAAATTTCCAATTGTATCGTCTTTTAGATTCTGCCATCTCCGAGCTATTACAAGACTCCAGTTTTTGCACAGAATTTTTCAAAAAATTGTATTTTTTGTAAAAAAAAAAATTTATATACCAATCTTAATAAGCCGAATCTTGTTGGGTTATAGTGCCCATCGCAGGGCGGGTCAGAGTTCATGTGATATACAGAAAAATTTCTAATTGTATCGTCTTTTAGATTCTGCAATCTCCGAGCTATTACAAGACTCCAGTTTTTGCAGAGAATTTTTCAAAAAAATTTATTTTTTTAAAAACAAAATTTATATACCAAACTTAATAAGCCAAATCTTGTTGGGTTATACTTCCCATCGTGGGGCGGGTCGGGATACATGTGATATACAGAAAAATATCAAATTATATCCTCTTTTAGATTCTGTAATCCCCGAGCTATTACAAGACTTCAGGTTTTGTAGAGAATTTTTCAGAAAAATGTATTTAAAAAAAAAAATTTTATATATCAAACTTAATAAGCCAAATCTTGTTGGGTTATAATGCCCATCATGGGGCGGGTCGGGGTACATGTGATACACAAAAAAATTTCTAATTATATCCTCTTTTAGATTCTGCAACCACCAAGCTATTACAAGGCTCGAGGTTTTGTAGAGAATTTTTCAAAAAAATTTATTTTTTCTTAAAAAATTTATATACCAAACTTAATAAGCCAAATCTTGTTGGGTTATAGTGCCCATCATGGGGCGGGTCGGGGTACATGTGATACATAGAAAAATTTCAAATTATATCCACCAGACTCCAAGACTCCAGTTTTTGTAGAGAATTATTCAAAAAAATGTATTTAAAAAAAAATGCATATACCAACCTTAATAAGCCAAATCTTGTTGGGTTATAGTGCCTATCAAAAATAGCGGGAGAGATGTTGAGGCCTGAAATTTTCAGAAATAATTTCCACTATATTTTCCTAAATCTGGACTTCAACACATGCCTGAAACAATCATGATTTTATTAAAATTTTATTTGTATATATATATATTAGGCTGGGTCGATTTGTGGGGAGGCAAAAAAATCGCCCATGGCTCAGGGAAAATCGTATTCTAGGGATCAAAATAAGAAACTTTGCCGAAGGAACCATACCTCTAAAACGAATTCTACTACCCCTAACTGTTGACTTTTGTCCCGTAGGGTCAAGTTTTGAAAAATCCCACTTTGACCCATTTAGAGTGCCCCAATCGAGTCCAAATGTATGACCGACCCCCACTAACTTTGGAGGGCCGATCCACCCATGCCAGTGGTACACCCCCTGGAACTCCCCTGGGGGTTCCCCATACAAACATTTTAAAAAATCACCATTTTTGGCACTTTATTTTATTATTTTTTATTTATTTTATTTATTTTTATTATTTTATTTATTTTTTCTCTTTAGAAATTTATTTAGTCAGAACATATGTAAATGAAAAAATTAATTTAACTTAGTAATAGAAAAGAAAAAATGCCCAGACTTGAAAGCAAAAAAGACTTCAAACAGTAATTTTTTTTATTTTCTTTTCTATTACTAAGTTAAATTAATTTTTTCATTTACATATGTTCTGACTAAATAAATTTCTAAAGAGAAAAAATAAATAAAATAATAAAAATAAATAAAATAAATAAAAAATAATAAAATAAAGTGCCAAAAATGGTGATTTTTTAAAATGTTTGTATGGGGAACCCCCCAGGGGAGTTCCAGGGGGTGTGCCACTGGCATGGGTGGATCGGCCCTCCAAAGTTAGTGGGGGTCGGTCATACATTTGGACTCGATTGGGGCACTCTAAATGGGTCAAAGTGGGATTTTTCAAAACTTGACCCTACGGGACAAAAGTCAACAGTTGGGGGTAGTAGAATTCGTTTTAGAGGTATGGTTCCTTCGGCAAAGTTTCTTATTTTGATCCCTAGAATACGATTTTCACTGAGCCATGGGCGATTATTAAATCGACCCGCCCTAATATATATCCATATTTTTAAGTTATTTCGTAAAATTTTCAAATACCTCATGCTTTTGTTTACATATCTAGGCACCACATGGTTTTGTTTACATTTCAAAGCACCACGTGCGTTTTGTTTACATTTATAGCACCACGTGCGTTTTGACCACGTGCTCAGAAATGTTAACAAGTACTAACGATTATTCGTTAGCTCTTGTTAACTCAAGTATTGGATCTTGTTAACTCAAGTATTGGATCTTGTTAAATTCATGGAGATGTGACAGCGAGTATTTTGAGATCTACGAAGAATGGTCTTAACCGGCTAAGCTCAGCCGCCGCCTAATTTTAGTTACCGCCGCCGTCGAAAATTTTTTTTACACGATAACAATCTAAAAATAGCAGAGCTTTGAAGAATTAATTCTATTTTGAATGAATTCACTACCAATCGAATTCAATTTTCTCTAGAATTGAATATATTCTTTTTCTTAAGTAATTCACTGAATTCGTTAAACTGAACGCGTTCATCAAACAATAAATTCAAAGAATTAATTCCATTGCAATAGTTCTCTTTATTAAATCAAATGAATTAATTCGCTGGTGAACTTTTTTAATCATGTAGGTTGATAAAGTCCATCGGATTTCTCTAACACTTAATATATATATGTAATTTGTTTATTTTTACTAGCGAGCCTCTGTAAAATTGCTTACCAGTGAAAAAACGATTAGATTTGATCAAGTTAGGTTTGATCCAATTGTATCTATTCATATTAAGGCACATCTACACGAGAGACTAAATTTCTAGAGATAGAGCAAAAAACAACTCTAATTAGCTCTATTGTGAATGATTTTAGCTATTTAGAGGTGTTTTTTGCTTTATCTCTAGCAATTTTCTCTCTCGTGTAAATGTGCCTTTAGAGAGTGAATAACAACGTATAAAATTAAATATGAGTTTATCTGCGATTCCGATTCTCAAAATTTTCTTATTCGTTGCCTTATGTAATCATATATTAAAATATCTTTTCTCTTATATAATTTTATATGCCATATACAAATACATATACTTGATGAAATTATATCTAGTTGAAGATAAATTTGTATATTGCTTCGAACAACACTTTATAAAACTAAATGTGACTCAAGAATATTTTACATAAAATTATTTACTATCTCGAATCGAACAAAATGTATGTGGATTTAAATACAATTTATATACTTAATAATTCAATACAAAATTAAAAAGCTGAGCTTATATGTTATGCCCGGGTAAAAATCTTAATATGATGACACCATAATTATATCTTTTTTGATAAATCCCCATATACAACGACATACAACTTGATCCGAAAAATGGGTCATCTACATGTGTCTAATTATATCAAATTAGATATAATTTGATACAGTTTGATCCGAGATTTGTCCATATCCAGGACATCAAATTATATCTAATTCGATATAAAAATATCTGATTTTATGAAATTTTGTCTGATAGTAGGCATGCTTTTTATGCATACCAGCTATTAAATTGACATTGAAATGTCTATGGTTTTAACAATTTTGAAGACCCAAATTTTAAAACATAAAATAAAAATTTATTTGAATATTTTGGTCTTCTATATCGTACGCATCATTTTTTAATATGATTTTACATGCAAAAACATCACGTGAAAATTATTTGGCTATGGAGTAATTAACTCTGAATTTGCAGATAACTAAATTTGATGTTGAACTATATATTAATTTGTATGGGATTATATAGAAAGTTATATAAAATTAAAATATATTTTTAGTACGACGACACATACAGTGTTATAAAACTTAGTATCAAATCATATATAATCATATCGATCACTACATATAATTTGATTAGTTTTAAAGGCTTATGTAGTTATATATGGAGTCAGATTTGGGGATATGTAATAATATCAATTACCATACAAAGAATTCGTTGAAAAAATAATATCAGATATAGTTGTATATAATGATATGTGTCTTAATGTTACTCCATTCATTGTCAGATATAGCCCAATCACACTATATATGACAATATATAACTATTTTTACTCGGGTGTTGCATCTTGAGTTTCTACTGACCCAGAGTTTTTTCATTTCTGGGATAAATGAGACATACCAATGTCGCACTTTTTTAATTATAATTTCTAATCTTAAATCTAATAAAAGAAATAATAAGAAAAATAACTACACAGAGAAAAAATATAGTTAAATGAATTACTATATCAGATTTTAATTAACATTTGATTTTTTACGAACACTTTGTAAATAAAGTATAAATATTAGCGCCAGTGTTAAGTGATGACTACTTAGTAGGATATTTTATTTACCCAAGTAAAAAAATTGATATGGAGCCATATGAAGTTATATTTAATTATATATAATCTTTTATGTAATTAGATATAATTATATCCGAAAAATGAGAACGTCTTATTGTATCATATTGTATCGAATTGTATACAATTGTATACAATTTGGTACAATTTGATACAATTTTATGCAATTCGATACAATTGTATCCGAATTTTGTCCTCATCCAATTACATCAAATTATATCTTTTTGTATAAAATTATATAAAATGTTATAAAAGTGGACATAGATTGATACAATTATATCTAAATATTAACCTTATACTTTTTATCATATTATATAGGACCATATCTAACAATATACAAAAATTATTTTTTTAAATAAAAAAAAAAGTTCAATTACTTGTAATTGTAATTGTTCTTTTCTGAATTGCAATTACAATTGTAGTTGAGTTTTTTTTCAATTACAATTACATGTAATTGAGTAATTGCATGTGTAATTAATTACAAAATGTAATAGCAAATTGAAAGAAAATAACTCAATTAGGCTAACATCAACGAAATTCTAACAATGCTATTTTTATCTTCTGTTATTACTGTTTTTGCTGTTATTTTGTTTTAGTTTTTGCTGCTTCCTATGGAATTCAACTCTGATCGACAACTTATAAAGCACAGAGAACGACAACGAAAATATTTCCTAGATAGTAGTTCGCGATTTAAGCTGTTAAACGAACTGTTCTAGAAAAAGTGGAAGTCATGGATGTTTTATATTTAGCCCTTCTTTCAGAATATATTAAGTAAATTTTGTCATTTGTACAACCAAAGATGAACTTTGTCGGACGGTGTTTTAATAGAAATCGAGTTTTTCAAGTACAACATATGTCGGATTTATTTATTTTCTATTGAGCGGGAATTCCCGGGATCCCGGGAAATTCATAAAAAAATCCCGCTGTCCCGGGAAAAGAAAAACCCTATATAATATAAAAAATCAGTCAAGTGTAAGTTATAGAATAGAGAATTTCGTATTAGAGCTTCAGTGTTGTTAATGTTATGGGTGCGTAAGCCATTTTTGACTCATGCTCCTAAACAAAAACAAATTACTCACGCACGAGCATTTCGTTTCTTACTCAGCACACATGAGTATATTAAAAACTTACAATCAGAAAATTCTCACGCAAAACAGTAAAAATTACTAAAAACATATGATGCAAAAAATAAACTCACACACGAATCATGCACGGATTATTCTTACTCACGCTCACGCACGAATCACTTAAGTATAGTAATTATTACTCACGATCACGTGTGAATAACGTGACTAACGAACATTTCGTGTCACGCGCCAATCCCTAGTAATTACTAAATCTCAAACTAGTTCAAAATCATTGATAACATGGAACCAAATATAATATAATACGGTTTTATATGGACCTTATATATTTTTATATAAAATTACTTTGAAAAAATTGCCTATGTGGGATGATATATAATTATAGATGATTTTATAAAGAACGTTATAAGTTATATATGGGTTCATATTCGTCAATATATAATCATAACTAACACAAATTATAAAATATTTTTATATGGATCCACATAGTTTTATATTATAATGTATAGTATCATACTAAATTATATATAAACGTATATGTAATTATATCTTTTATATATAACTTTATGTACTTACATATAGCACATACATATATATGGCCAGTATGTAATAATATAAAATCACATATGTCTCCATATTAAAACCTTTGAGGAAAAAATATCTAATATATGACTATATAAAAGTATAAATGCTTGAATTTAAAAGCATATGTGGCCATATGTAACTATAAGTTACTATATGCAATTAGATAAAATATGTGATTATATCAAAACTTTTTTACTTGGGTAGGTAAGAAACTTTAAAATGAAATTTTATAATTGGTGCCTATTAAACTTGTCCTTAGTAAAGTAAATATGATTCTAGTTAAACTTTTTCATATTTAAGTTAATGTGTTTTCCGATTTTAAAAATAAGCAGAAAATTTTTTATATAAAAAGAAAAAAAAAACTGAGATTTGTGTGATTTCAAAGCTGTTTCTATCTTAGTAAACGTTGTTTCTGTATGGTTTTAATTTTTTTCTTCTGTGTATTAACAACTAACTGGATAATGTATTATATAACCCACACAGAGAGAAGTTTGCTGGACCAGTTTTAATGAAATTTTTTAATAAAATAATAAAGTTTTTTGATTAAGTGTATGAAACTTTAAATAAATAAAATGAATATTTTGACAACATTTTATCAAAAATTCCATTAATTTAATAAAAGTTTCAATGGACGAGGCCACTAGGCCACTAGAAATTCATCGGTTTTGTGCCAAAATATTTAATATCATTCAGATAATTCTCTCAGTTACTTAATTGGTTGTTTTCCTACACTATACATATTCATATAAACAAACAAAACTTAATGCAATTGAATAAGACCAAAACTCCGATAAAATTGGATGAAATTATATCAATTCAAATATTTTTTTTATTCGTTTATATACAATTTGATTAATCCATTTTCCGGATAAAATTTTATATAATTTAGTATGATGCCAAATAAAAAAGATATGCTACCGAATAAATTTTTTTCACGGGTAGTTCCAAATTTTATTTGTAAATAAATGTTTTCTTCTACTGAACGGCAGAAAACAGGATTTAATTCACTGAACGTAATTTTATTTTTTTTAATTCACTGAACGTAATTTTATTTTTTTTAATTCACTGAACATAATTTTTTTTTTTTTAATTCACTGAACGAAAATGAAATTCAACGAATTCAGTAGCGAATTAATTCAGTAAGGAATTAATTCACCTTTTTTCCGTTCGATTTATAAAATTGAACGCGTTCACCATTGAATTAATTCATTTGATTTAATAAAAAGAACTATAGCAATTGAATTAATTCGTAACAAAATAAATCGAACGAAAATAAATATGTATTAATTCCATTCAATATATTGTGCTTTGTGAATTAATTCATCGAATTTTTAATTCCGAATTGAAAAATTGAATTAAGGAATTAATTCTTCAAAGCTCTGAAAAATAGTATATATTTTTTTAATTTTCTTTTTTTTACCGTTAAGCCGATGTTTGTATGTGTCAACTTAAAGTTGGTTAGCCGATCATATTTTGACTCACAGCCAGCATTAAGCCGCCGCTAAAATTTTTTATTTTGCCACCGCAACCGATTAATCTGGTTAAGGCAGATCTCTGCTAAGAAAAACAAAATTAAACAGTTGATACGTTGTTACGGAAAAGACTAACTACACAAAAGAGCCATCCGGCACGGCCCATTATAGAAACGTCACGGAACGCAAAGACTAATGGAGCCTTAACGAACCATCATTTAGCCATACGTAACATGACGAATCAGCTGATTCAATCTAAAATAATGAGTAAAAAAGAAATAGACTGTCAGCTATGGCATTTTAACTCATTAAGCTGCCTACACACTAGGGAACATACTTAAAAAAAGAGAGCATTTTTTGTGAATGTGTGAGTGCTTTTGTGTGTGTGTGCGTGTTGAGAGCGTGCATTTCGTGTTTACAAAATTTTTTGATATTTTTTGTTCCCTCAACCATGTTCCCTAGTGTGTAGGCAGCTTTAGATTTTCCATAAGGAGACTCGTCACGTTACATCCACATATAGCTAATTCTACCTTTAAAGGCTCCATTAGTTTCATCGTAAAGTAAAAAAACGTATCTGTAATCAATTCAATGTGTTAAAATAATATATAAATATATTTTTATGTTTTTTCTATGCATTGAAACTGTTGTCAAGTAAAATCGTAAAAAAGTTCTGTTGAAAATAGAAATTTTCTATTTTATTACTTGACATTTAATTCTATGCACAAGAAAAAAATTAAAAATACAATATTTTTATTTTTTATACTCTTTTTTATTCTTTATGAGAATGATACGTTCTTTTTTTTACGATACTTCCAACTAATTTGGGCTTAATGGAGAACGATGTCATATCGTTCAATTAGTTGAACAGTGCAAAGGAACTAGTTCGTTTATCAGCGACACAACTCAAAATATTCAATTAACATGGCTTTAAATGGATTTTTCGATTTTTTTCAAAAGGAAAAAGTATAATAATTGATATCCATAATATTTATGTGTAAAATTACCTTAATACATCCATTTTATTTTAGACGTTTAGACCAAAAAAGAGATTTACTGCTGGTACAATACGTTATTCATTGCATAAACAAGCGCAAGCTAGTCTTCAATCTGGAATTAATTTACGGGAGGTTGTTCGCCTCCCGGATGGAGAAAATATGAACGATTGGATAGCAGTGCATGGTAAATGTTAACCCACATATAGTAAACCGCAAAAAATAGAGAACAAATCCACTTTACGGGCATAGCTCAAAAGAAAAACCGAAATTAGGGGTAAAATAGGTAAGTTCAGAAAAAAAATGTTTATGTCTGCAGCCCATATTTTCCGAGTTATAGGCCTCTTAAGTTTGGATATATCATTTAATTTATTTATTTTTAACTTCGGAATGCGTTATCTGAACGGAACGAAATGGCTCTCATTAAAAATCTTATTCAAGCACCTTTAATCGGTCATAAAATATTTTCGAAAATATTAACCCATTGCGGCCCAGCTCACGATTTTCTGTTTTTGAAATGGAATTTTTCCAAGAAAAATTCTGTTTTCTCAATATTTTGCCTATTTAATGTACAAAATAACTATTATTTATTTGTAGCTAAAGCTTTGAGCTTTAATATAATGTATAATTTAAGCCTTTAACCCTTCTAACAGCGCAGATATTAAGAGTTAAATGTGATATTTAATTTTTCTATTTTTGAACTTTGCACAATGTTTAAAATTTTGAGTTGATTCCAAAAATATACTTCAAAACCACTTTCGTGCCGAGCTTAGGGGTTTTTACCTATGTGGTAGGCGGTTAAGTGGCTTCGCTGAATAAACTTTTTCTGTGTATTCGAACTTCGGCCGGGCTTAGGGGTTTTTTCTTATGTGATAGGCAGTTTAGTAGCTTCGCTGAGTAGTTTTTCCGTGTAACCGGCCTTTGGCCGGGCTTAGGGGTTTTTTTCCTATGTGATAGGCAGTTTAGTGGCTTCGATGAGCAAAGCTTTTCCGTGTAACCGGCCGGGCTTAGGGGTTTTTTTCTATGTGTTAGGCAGTTTAGTGGCTTCTCGGAGTAAAGCTTTTCTGGGTAGTAGGCTTTGGCCGGGCTTAGGGGGTTCCCCTAATATTCCAATCAACAAACTCCCCAACCAAGCGAGCGCGCCGAAAATCAGTCAAATCTGTAAATATGATATTTAACTGTTAATATCTGCGGTGTTATAAGGGTTACAGGTATAAATTATATCTTAAATTAAAGCTGAGAGCCTTAACTACAATTAAATGATAGTTATTTTGTATCTTTATATCGGTGAAATATTGAGATAATGGGTTAATGGACTCGGGAGTATTATATATCATATTTCAATAGCCTTTTTAACGATATATATTTTGTTTTTATCCGATAATAAGAGACGAAGAAACAAAGAATTCAAAATTCTAACTTTGTGGGTCTATAACTCGGGAAGTGGGTGTCGCCGACAAAAAACCATGCATCGTTGAACACGGCATTGAAAGTTCTATCGTCCGTGAAAATTTGAAACAAATCCGAGTTATGCCCGTAAACTAGAGTTTAGCCTACCGTTATCCTTAAAGTACGTTATCGAAATAATTGAAATACCGTTATCCTTAAAATACCGATATCGAAATAAATGAAATATCGATACCCTTAAACAGGCACGTAGCTAGGAATTTATTTCGGAAGGGGGTGGTTTTCAAAAAATTTTTGTTTAATTTTTCCGGTTTTTTTTTTACTGGGGAAGCTTAAAACTATGCACACAGAAAAGAATTTATAACCATTAAAAAAAACTGGTTATTTTAAGTTAAGTGTGCTCCTTTACTTTTTGTGTAAAGTTCAGTAAAATGAGAGTACGCACAAAATCCGCTATCTAAATGACAAAATTGCCCAAAAATACGGGAACGCACAAAATCACTTTTCTAACCCAAAACTTTATTTAAAAGAAAAAGAAATTAAAATGCGTATAGTTTTAGTCTGAAAAATCGCACAGATACACATATTTTTTGCATTTAAAAGTTTTTTGACTGATCATTTAATTTTGATATATATTTAGAAGTTTTATTTTGTGTATTTCTTTATTTAATTAAAATTTAAAATTTTCACAATGGTGCTATTTGTTTATCAAGCACCAGCTGTCCCTTTTACAATTTTCCGCACTTAACAATAAAAAGAGAAAGAGAAGTTAATAGTAGACAGACGCAGACAATTTTATAAAAATATCTGTAAGAACTCAAAAATATCTGTAAGGGCCTAAAGGTTTTTAAAACTTGTTTAATATTACAACTAAGGTGGCTAATAACCCTAAAAGAAAATTTAATTTTTAACGCATTTTCTAAGTTTTAAACTAAGTTATATATTTCAAGTGTAATTTGATTTCTAGGTGATTTCAATTTTCAAAAATTTTAGTTTTTTGCCAATATTTAAAATTTTCTGCAATCCGTTTGTGATATATAGTATATTGTTTTACTTATTTTTTGGCAAGCATGGGTTCCGTGCGAATTTTCTGACAGAAGGATAGGTAAACGTGTCTTTAACCTTCGCACTCCTGAAACCCACCCGGATGGGTTTTTTAGATTTTCAATAATCGATAACTTTACGATTTTTGGTCAAAACAAAAAATGCTTTCGACTCAGTGGCTATTTTTTTACTTTTATCAGAAACTGTTAAATTGTTCAAGATTCGAATATTCTTTATAATTTTTTTCTTTAGTTTTTCAATTTTTCTACGTTGTCGTCTGAAACCCACCCAGGGGACTTGTTTCAGAATATTGGGTTTTTTTATAGTGTTTCCAATTATTCGACATAGGCGGTTAACCGGTTAATGCATTATTCGAAAAATCACTAAAATGGATTAACCGGTTATTCGGGTCGGTTATTCGAGAAAATTGGCGGTTAATCGATTAATCGTTTAATGCTAAATTAAGATATTTCATTAACTTTTTATTAATTAAAACACAAAAAGCTGACTCTTTTCATTAAATATTAACGTCATATATGAATACGATGTATTTAATAAAAAAGTTTTCATATTCGAAGGTTGTAAAGTTTCGGGATCTGATGTCAAATGTTGCTAAATCTACTAAAATTTCGTTGAAGATGGCAGAAAGAACTGGTGAAACTAACAAAATATTAGTAAGTTAAGAACAGCAAACCTAAAACTGTTACATATCGATTACTTAACGCAGATTTTTTATTCAGAAAAAAATTTAAAAATCTGAAAAGCTTAGATACAAAATTTCTTTGAATGTGATTTTTAATCAATACTGACACTATAAAATTTAATATTGCATTTAACTTTTTCAGACCCAACTAGCTTGCAAAAAGGTATTCATTTTATAACTTTAAGGTAAAATGGTACTAAAACTATTAAAATTTTCTGGTGTCAATTCATATTTTATGAAATATAATTTAGCTAAAAGTATAACTGAAATTTTTTATCTAAATAAACCTATTAGTATTTAAAATATTTGTAATTTTAAGAGAAAACATCACATCTCACAATCGTGTATGCTGGGTCTGAAAGGGTTAAAGAAATGCTATACCTAAAGTTTTTTAAATTTTAATAAGATTCTTCCTACAGCTACGAAATTTTCATTAAAGTCATCGATAAAAAAATTTGAGTTCTCTTTGAGATTAATTTCAGTTAATTGAGAATACCAATTTACTTTGTTTCTCAGTATTTTTTCGTTACTAAAGGCCATTAACAGTAAAAAATAACCTAAAGTTTGAGCGTACTTACTCTGAGAGAATTTTATCGGACGAGCTGTAAACAAAATTTTCAATAAGCTAATGAAGTTTTCTTCCAAAAGTAAAAGCCAAAATTATTAAATTTTATGAAAAAGCTTCAAAATTTTTAACAATCTCTTTCTAAAAAAACTTTTTTGGGTGTATGACATTTTTAATAAATAATATGAAATTCTTCATAAAATTTTATGAAAAATTGCATCAATTCAATTAAAAGTTTTAATAGACGAATTCCAGCGAAACTCAATTGAATCAGTGTATAAATTCATCAAAGGCATATAGACCAGGGGTGGCAAGACTTTTTTCGCTGCGTGCCAGAAACGGACAAATTATTCTTGTAAAAATTTCTCGCGTGCCACCTTAATTTAAGTTGTGTTTTAAAAGTTCTTTTTTAAAAATTTTTAAAATTTAGAAAATTTTTCTTAAAAATATCGCAGATGTACATATTTATCAGCGCTACGGATAACCCCCATGAAATAACCCCCAAAGGGAAAAATTAAATAACATCCAAGAAATGACGTAAAAATGTTTGACGGTTATTTAATATTTGGGAGTTTATTTAAACTTTAAATATTGAGATTATTTCATTATGAAAAAATCCCCAATGAAATAAAATCATTATGAAACTTATTTTCAGCCTTTATTTAATTGAGGGCTATTTCGTAAAACCTATTTTCCCTTTAAAAAAACTTAATTTTTTTAGATCCAATTTTATTACAAGTTGTTTTCCATTTTTGTGCAATTTTCTGGTACTTTTTTACTTCTCCAAATATGAGGTATTTTCTCATCGAAACATTTAAACTTCTTTCAGTTTAGAATTTTAGAAATTTTCCTAGAATTTTCTGATAATCGAATATGCGAGTTCTTTAATCAAAAAATGGAGGCAACACTGAATTTTATTCATTTTAAAAGACGATTTACAAGCTCTATGAAAAATTTCACCATTATGGAGTTAAATATACATTTTTGTAGCGAAATTTAACATTTAACTGAATTTTTTGCTGGTCTTCTAATAATTTAAATTTTTTGAAAATATACAACAAAACGTCGCGTGCCACCTAAAATCCACTCGCGTGCCACTACTGACACGCGTGCCATAGTTTTGCCAGCCCTGATATAGACAATTCACTGAGTGTGCAGTTACAGAAGTCAAATTCTATATAAATTAAAATTTTTTAACTTTAGGTTATTTGTTTTAATTCGAATTTATATTCCTTGAAACGGGTTCGGGTTCAATGTTGCTCTAGTGGAACATGTTTTAGAATTGATGTGGTTTTAAACCGATGTGAATGTACACTTTCTTTGGAAAAATAAGAAAAGTTAAAGATCTTTCAGAATTAACATGTTAATTGTATAACAGTTTTAAAACAAATGCAGCCTTGTCTTAAACGACATGGAGATATAATTTATATTAGTTTAAATTTTTAAAAGAATTGAAACAGTAATGCAAAATTGTCTATTTTATTTCATAAAGCATCCTCCAGCCAGTCGTGTGTTTTGTGAAGTTTTAAAAAACACCTTCATTTTGGCCTTTTGCTATGTTTAAGGCTTTTTTACAAATAGAAACTTTGATACATATTTTTTTTTAAACATTTGCGCAAAATTTTATTAAAAATTGGGAGTCTGATGGTACAATGTCGACTTGTTTGCGGTTGCTCGAAAAAGGTATTTAAGGACCTATTTCACACGATTTTTAAAGAATTTGATGCTATTTTAGTTAGTATTTGTTTTTTCTAAGATTTTCTGGTAATTTTATAGCCCAGATTAAGAAAATTGTGAAGTTTTGGGAAAAAATTAAGGAAAAATTCCATATTAAAAATGTAACCGGTTAATCGACCAATTTTAACCGATTATTCGGGTCGAATAATTATTTGAGTTTTAAATTTTTTGTTTCGACATTAACCGAAATAGAGGCGATTAATCGAGGAATCGGTTAATCGATTAACCGAATTGGAAACACTAGTTTTTTACCACTATTTGGTATAAAAATAGTACAGAAAGCATAATTACTTTTTAAAAATATTCAGCCTTACTATCAATATTTTCCAAATGTATATTTTTGTTAAAGTCGACTTTATTTTAAAACAAAGGTTTTGCTTTTACCGTACCATACAAAATATTTAAAATAAAACTTTTAAAATAAAGTCAAACACACATATTCAAATATTTAATAAAACAAATTGTAATGAATGAAAAATTAAAATAAATTGTCACAAAATAGAAAGAAATATTATAAAAAAAATAATACAAAAAACAAGGGACAAATGGAGAACGAAACTCCCAGAATTAATAGCTCGCCTCTTATTAATTTAAAAGTTTCAAAAATAGCGATCAAGATGTGAAAATTGGACAGCCGAAAAAAAAGAGAATTTGCGGACTGAGGTTTAAAAATATACTGAGATAATTCACTCAAAGGCCAACAACATTAAAGCTATTTCATTAAAAACTAAAGCTTGGGCTAATGTAACGACAAGTATGGGTGCCTTTGGCTACAATTTGGAAGAGAAGAAAATAAGAGAAATGTGGACTCGCATGAAAATGCATTCTAAAATGCCAGTATCCACATTCAAAAGAAGTATTAAAGAAAGAGGAGGTGGGACTCCACCAGCTTCACTGTCTTCATTCGACCAAATTGTAGCCAGCGTGTATCCCTATGATGATGACAATAATTATGCATCACATGACGGTGATGCAGATTATCAAAGCGATAGTAATGAGAGATTACAGCCGATCCCGCTCTGAACTCATCTTCTTTTCAAAAAGTTGTCTTTTGTAACTTCTTTCTTCCTCTACCATCTTTAACTGTTCGTTATGTATTCACTTTTTTACTTCATGAACCATTTCATAATTTTTCTCTTGCAGTTTAAAGCTTTTGTTCTAAAATAGCTTTAAACTTTTCTTTTGTGTAGAAGTTGTATCTGAAAATTAAAAGTACTTTTAGATCGTTTTCTAAAGATATTTTGTTATAGAGCATTTAATTTTTTAGTTAAAGGAAACATTTCATGCTTTGTTTAGGTTCTCAATTTCAATTATATGACTTAATGAGGGTATTCACAATCGGCGCAAACTGCATTTTTGCATTATGTAAATATACCATCGTATACTCAATATTAATTTTATCTAGTTTCAAATAGATTTTTTTTGGTTTACACCAAACATGGAAATAAAAAAATTTATTGAGCCAACAATTTGGCTTTTTGTTTAATGAATTTTATACCTTTGATTTGAAACTTCCGGCCAATGTATATCACACCGATACTTTCACTTATGTACGTGTTAAGGTATTCTTATTTTTTTTTTTTGAATATTATTCTCAGGTGATGTTTCCGCTGTGGGTGGAACAACCTTGTTTGACGAATGCACATCACTGGCAGGTAGTAAAGATTTTGCTCGCACTGCTTAGTTCAATAAAATAAATATTTTGGATTATAACAAGTGTTTTATTTAAAAAGCTATTGAATGTTATTATTACATGTAAAGAAATAAAATATAATAACTTAATTGAAATGTTTAGCAATAAAACGATCCCTATATATATTGTTGGAACGCACAGAAACAATTTCATCATCATTAGGTGGTATGAATATTACATCCTCCTTATGTTTTGTGTCTTTAAAAAGTTTTGAAATGTTGTATAAAACGACTATATTTTTTTGCAGTTTTAACATTTGTTTGTATCCCATTAAAACAAATACGGAATTTGTTTTTTAACTGTCCAAAAACTTTTTCAACAATATTTCTCGTTCTTATCTGGGTTTTTTTCTACCGGAGTTTAGATCCGCTTAAAGGTTCGCTTTGGCGAAATGGTGTCAATAAAATTTTGGAACATGGATAACCCCATCACCATTTAAAACGCCACCTCGAAGCATTTCTCCCATGTGAAGTAGTTTTTGCCTAATGGCCGATAACCTCCATATTCGGGAATCATTTAAAATTTTACCATTGGCGTCACAGATGTACTAGAACCAATTAAATTAAAATATAAGACATCATACTAAAAACTTAGTAAAATATAATGGTTGATATAGTTTGTACCTACTTGGACATTTAACGAATAGAAATCTTTTCGACATCGAAATCTTCCACCTAGTTCCCTTCCAGGGTTTCTTATTTTGAAATGAGAGCAGTCAATGGCTCCTACACATTGAGGAAACCTAAATTTTTTCCAAAAATCATCCTTAAGTTTTTTGATTTCATTAGGGGTATTTGGAAATTCAATAAACTGGTTCATTTTTGAAGCAATTGCCTTTGAGACTGTTCGAATCACCTTTGTCATTGACTGTTGAGAAATTTCATGAAGTTCAGCTACATAACGCAAATTTATATTTTACTATCTCTTCATTATTCAATAACTGTTATGAAACTTACCTACATACATACATATATCCTTTTGATACTGGCCCTTGGAAATATATCTTAGATATATTAATACTATTTCTTTGGGTGATAGTGGCGAGCCATTGGTGTTTATAGGTGTCAAGTCTGCTTTAACGAGATCAAAAATATATTGGGCTTAGTGTTTCCAATCGATTAACCGATTCCTCGATTAATCGCCTCTATTTCGGTTAATGTCAAAACAAATAATTTAAAACTCAAATAATTATTCGATCCGAATAATCGGTTAAAACAGTTCGATTAACCGGTTACAATTTTAATATAGAGTTTTTCCCTTATTTTTTCCCCCAAAACTTCATAATTTTCTTAACTTTGGCTAAAAAATTACAAGAAAAGCTTAGAATAAACATAAAATTACTAAAATACCATCAAATTCTTTTAAAATTGAGTGAAGAAGGTCGTTAAGCCTTTAGATAGCTTTTTTAATCAAAATAAAGGTGTTTCTAAAACTATCCAAAATACACGAAGTGTCTGGCTGGATCAGCGTCGAAGTGCTCTATAGGCTTTATTCAATACAGTAGGCGATTTTTAATTCTGTTCTTTTAAAAATTAAAACTAATGTAAATTATATTTCCATGTCCTTCAAGGCAAGGTTGCATTTTTTTTCAAATTTGTGTCCCACCACTGTCAACTGGCATCTTAATTCTGTAGAAACTCTACCTTTTCTCACATCTCCAAAGAAAGTGTGTATAATCGATTCAAAACCACATCAATTCTACAACATGTCCAACTACACCATTTTCAGTTTTATTTCAAAATGGTTTAGAAATGTTTTAAAATTATCCAAATATATTTTAAAATTGTGTAAAAAGGTTTCAAAATTGTCTAAAATGTTTCAAAATTATCCAGAAATTTTTTATATTCTTCCAAAAATGTTTTAAAATTGTTCAAAAATCACTCAAAATTGTGTAAAAATGTTTTAGAATTATCCAAAAATCTTTCAAAATTGTCCAAATATTGTTTAAAATTGTCTAAAAAACTTTGATATTTGTCCAACATTTCAAAATTACCCAAATGTGTTTTAAAATTTTCAAAATATATTACAAAATTGTACAAATATATTTAAAAATATTACAAATATATTTTATTTGTATTTAAGAAAATTCTATTTGTATTTTAAAATTGTTCAAATACATTTCAAAATTATTCACTCGCACTTAAAAATTTTAAATCTGTGTATCAGAATTGTAAAATTGCATTCAAAATAATTCCATTTGAATTTCAAAATTCTCCAAATGTATTTCAGAAATTTCCAAATGTATTTAAAAAGACTCTATTTGTATTCCAAAATTTTCCAAATGTATTTAATAAAATTCCAATTGCATTTCAAATTTTTCCAAATGTATTTCAGAAATTTCTAATTTTATTTTAAAAGCATTTTTACAAACATACATGTCTTCTCTTTCATAATGAAAATTTTATAGGAATTATAAGACTTAAGAGAAAGAGAAAGCATGTATATTTGAATAAATGCTTTTAAAATAAAAATAGAAATTTCTGAAATACATTTGGAAAAATTTGAAATTCAATTAGAATTTTATTAAATACATAAATACACAAGGGAATGTTAACTCAAACTTTGGATAATTTTGTTTATTGTCAATGGCCCTTAAAAACGGAAAAAAGAATGAGAATTTTAACAATTGTTTATGATATTCTTTAGTCAACTAACTCTACTATTCAGAAAAATTTTTTGTAAATTTTTGTAGAGTAAATTGGTATTTTCACATAACTAATATGTTACTCAAATGGAACTAAATTTTTTTTTTATTTCTTCAGCGGAGTAGGAAGAACTTTGGATAATAATTATTTTAAATGCAATATTATATTTATTGTAGTATTGATTAAATTTGCATTCAAATAAATTTTGTATCCAAAGTTTTACTTACTATTTAGAAAAAAATCTCCTAGTTTCAGCAGTTTTTCTTTTGCCATTTTTAACTAATTTTTAATAGCTATATTTTAAATAAATTTTTCTATTAGTATAAGAAATGTTTCAATTTAGATAATCTCAGATTCCGAAACTTTTCAACATTTACACGGGAGAGAAAACTGCTGGAGATGGACCAAAAACACTCCAAAATAGCTAAACTCAATTAAAATAGAGCTAATTAGAGGTGATTTTTGTTTTATCTCTAGCATTTGCTCTCTAGTGTAGGTGTGCTTTTTTAATTTAAATTTTTTTTAAATACATCGTGTTTATGTGTCATGTTGATATTTAACAAAAACAGGAAGCTGTTAGTGTTTTTGTTGATAAAAAGTTAAGGAAATACATTAATTTTGTTTTAAATGATTAATCGCCAATTTTCTCGAATAACCGACCCGAATAACCGGTTAATCGGTTTTAGTGATTTTTCGAATAATGCAATAACCGGTTAATCGCCTATGTCGAATAATTGGAAACAGTAATTGGGCTTCTGTCTTTGTAAACCTTTAAAAGTTGTACATATCAATAGGTACCACATTTTTCGTGGAAAATAAAAGCTTTTTATAATACCTGTAAAACGATATGAAATCTTCATCCGTATATTTTTCTAAACGACACACCCTTTTTTCCAAAACTTTCTGTTGCCTTAGTGACCAAAATTGGTCCAGAATTAATAAATAGCCAATTATTCCAATATCTGACATGTTGTATTTGAAAATATTTTGTTTGACATCTCGATTTTCAAATTTAAAACGAAACTTTAAATTTAAAATGAAACTTTAAAGGTATATTTTAAATATTTTTTATGGTTCAAAATTTAAAATAATAGTCGACTTTTGTGCTTTAAAATAGACCTTTTCTCTTTTATAGT
The DNA here is from genome assembly GCA_949987735.1 of Leucophora obtusa. NCBI lineage: Eukaryota > Metazoa > Arthropoda > Insecta > Diptera > Anthomyiidae > Leucophora > Leucophora obtusa. The sequence continues at coordinate 88,096,154 of OX465298.1, forward strand.
AAGGGTGATTGTTTTTATTTATTTATTATTCAAAATACAATAATATTTTGACAAGTTTAACACGTTGAGTGCCACCATAATATATTGTATTGAATTCACAAGTACCTGTGCACCGCCGGCGGTACACATGGCACTCTAATAAAAGTAAAGTGTGAACCGCCGGTGGTGCACATGGCACTCAACGTGTTAACTAAAATTTATTATTCATTGTTAGTCCTTTTTTTAAATACTTTATTGATACAAATTACAAGAAGTTTGAACAAGAAATTATGCATATTTATGCTTATGCTTCACGGTATGTATTGTCATACTTTAATTCCTTAATGAATTAAGTCACGACTGAATTCGTTCAATTTCATTTTCGTTCAGTGAATTAAAAAAATATAAAATTACGTTCAGTGAATTAAAAAAAATAATAAGTAAAATTGCTTATTTAAAATTTTTATTTGTACATTATTGTTTTCTTCTACTGAACGGCAGAAAACAGGCTTTGAATTCAGTGAACTTATTTTATTTTTTTTTAATTCAGTGAACTTATTTTATTTTTTTTCAATTCAGTGAACTTATTATTTTTTTTTAATTCACTGAACATAATTTTATTTTTTTTTAATTCACTGAACGTAATTTTATTTTTTTTAATTCACTGAACGAAAATGAAATTGAACGAATTCAGTAGTGAATTAATTCAGTAAGGATTTATAAAATTGAACGTGTTCACCAGTGAATTAATTCATTTGATTTAATAAAAAGAACTATTGCAATTGAATTAATTCGTAACAAAATAAATCGAACGAAAGCAAATATGAATTAATTCCATTCAATATATGGTGCTTAGTGAGTTTATTCATCGAATTTTTAATTCAGAATTGAAAAATTGAATTAAAGAATTAATTCTTCAAAGCTCTGGTCGGCACACATAGCCACCAGTGGCCGATCATAATCGGCATTTCACACGTACACAACACGAATGACACCAGTGTTGCCACAAACAAAAATTTTTTGTAACCAAAATATTAAAAAAAGGTACCAAATGAGAAAAAAATAACCAAAATTTTAAGTTTTTTAGTTTTTATTTAATTATATTAAAATAAATATTTTAATTTGAATTTAATTATTAACAAAATTTGTATTTTAGAGTTAACAAATAACAAAACAAAAATAAATTCTTTTACATATTAAATACTTACTACGGTGGGTCTCATACTGTAGGTTTAACTTTAACTTAAATATTAAATAAAAGAAAATGTTAACAAATTGTATACGAAACAACAATAAATTTTTGGGTTAACAGTAAGAGACCTACCATTAATAACTAAAAACTTAAATTTAATTTCATTCCAAATAGAGATCAACAAATTAGTTTGAGGTCAAATTCATCACCGTTTTATTTGAGGTATAAAAAAATTATTCTATGACCTGGTGTCAAAACCATTGCAGAGAAACGTCAAAACGATATCAATTACAAAGTGGTGGAGAGCACTTGGCTAAGAAATATCATAGATTTTTCTTCGAAAAACACAAAATTTTATCAAAAATTAATCTTTATCTACAAATAATAAATAATTAAACTCATTCTCATTCTTGTTTACTAAATTTTCTGATATTTTTTTATTACAAAACTAAAGTGAAAAGTGACATATGATGGCAGGCATCATTGCAAGAACCGCTTGCATGTCAGCGATATCATGATATTGCAATAAAATTTAAATTGATTGTCTTCACTTGAGACGAAATCATTTTAACAATTTTATTGCATGTCAATACACTAGATAAGGTTAAAACGTCTCTTTGGCAGACCACACATGCTGGGAATGATTTTGGTTTTTGCACAATTCTTTTGATTGCATAATATTATTATTAATAGTTTTAAAATCAAGGTTATTTCTAAACTTTGTTTTTATTAAAATAAGTTGTGAAAATTTTCTTTCGGCTGCAGCTAAACTATGTGGCAATGTCAGTGAATTTTGATCAAAATAAATTAGTTATTCAAAACATTTTTCATCCATTCCATTTTTGTATTTGGATTCTTCATCCAAAAATTCAACTATATCCATGTCATTGTTTAATTCTGTAATGTTCGAAAATCTTAACGATTTCCATTGGGTTAAAATTTGTTCTTACATATCAGCTGTTTTCTAGTGCGGAGATAGTTATGAAATGGACTGTATGTTATGTTGCATCTAGGGTTTTTAATGACTCAGATTTTTTTCATTTCTGCGCTCAAAAAAATAAGTTAGTAGAAAAATTAGTAAAACGTCTTGTATATCAAGTGTACTAGTTTTCAGCAATTTTTTTTGCTGAAATTCTGTTTTCAGCAAAAATTTTAATTATATTTTTTTTAGCACTAAAATAATTTTGAACTAATGTTTTACTAATTTATTTTGCTACAAAAATTGTGCTGATAACCGCATTCATAGCGTGGACGACAACCAGATAGACAAGATGTAGATGTCGCAGCTTGTGTGGAAACGGAAATGACTAAAAAAGAAAAACAACTAACTCTACACATCTTCAATATTTAAATTTTCAGCAAATAAATTAACTAAAGTAAAATTTCGCGAGTGCACTAAAAAAAAAGTTAGTAAAGTCAGCAAAATATGTTGCTGTGTCAGCGAATTTTTAGTCAGGAACGTGCTTGCAAAAAAGTTGGTAATTTCAGCAAAAGTTTTGCTGAAAATCAGCGAGCTGATTTTTACCAAAAAATAGTAATCTTCAGCAAAAGTTTTGCTAACACTTAGTCGACTGCAAATGAAAAAAATCCTTGCTAAAATCACTAAACTTTTTGTTGAATATAAGTAGACTGAAAAAAACTCAAAAAACTTGTAGCAAAATTTTACTTTAGTTAATTTATTTGCTGAAAATTCAAATATAGAATATGTGTAGAGTTGTTTTTCTTTTTTTGTCATTTCCGTTTCCAGACAAGCTGCATAATCTACATCTAGTCTATCTGGTTGTCGTCGACGCTATGAATGCGGTTATCAGCACAATTTTTGTAGCAAAATAAATTAGTAAAACATTAGTTCAAAATTAGTTTAGTGCTAAAGAAATATAACTAAAATTTTTGCTGAAAACGGAATTTCAGCAAAAAAATTGCTGAAAACTAGTACACTTGATATACAAGACGTTTTACTAATTTTTCTACTAACTATTTTTTTGAGTGTACTATATCAGATTTTAATTAAAATTTGATTTTTTAGGAACACTTTATAAAAAAAGTATGAATATTAGACCTAGTGTTATAGTCATCGATTGGTAGGATATTTTATTTAAGTAAGAAACTTTGAAACAAAATTTTCTAATTGGTGGCTATAATACTTATCCTTATTAAAGTAAATATGATTCTAGTTAAACTTTTTCATATTTAAGTTAATGTGTTTTCTGATTTCAAAGATAAGCAGACAATTTTTTATATAAAAAGAAAACAACCTGAGATTTGTCTTTTTCTATCTTAGTAAATCGATGTTTCTGTATGATTTTAATTTTTTTCTTCTGTGTAGTTACTAATAACTGATAACGGATTATATAACCCACATAGAGAGAAGTTTGCTGGACCAGTTTTAACGAAATTTTTTTAGTAAAATAAAGTTTTCTTCACAAGGTAAATGAAAAAATTCTTAAATTTGGTGAAAAATCTTCATATATTTTATGAATTTAGTTTTAATGAAACTTTTTCATTAAGTGTATGAAACTTTTAATAAATAAAATGAATATTTTCACAACATTTTATCAAAAATTCCATTAATTCAATGAAATGTTTCAATAGACGAGGCCCAGTGAAACTTCATCGGTTTTGTGCAAACATTTTTTAATATCATTCAGATAATTCTCTCAGTTAAATAATTGGTCGTTTTCCTACACTACACATATTCATATAAACAAACAAAATTTAATGCAATTGAATAAGACCAAAACTCCGATAAAATTAGATGAAATTATATCAATTCAAATATCTTTTTTATTCGTTTATATACAATTTGATTAATCCATTTTCCGGATTAAAATTTAATTATGCCTGTAAATCGGACTATACCAACCCACTATACAAGCACGAATATTTCATTGCTTGATGTATTCTTTGTTGCTAATGTATCTAATGTAATATTGTTTGACCAGGTTTCAGCATCATGTTTCTCAAGGCATGCTTTAATATTTTTAACATATAATTTTCAAGTTCAGCATGCAGACCAAATTAGTTACTACCGAGATTTTAAGTGTATGAACTACAATCTGTTACGTGAGAATTTTTTTCAAACTGACTAGAGTAGTATATATTCTACGCCTGTTATTGATGAAAAATTGTCATTTTTCGAAAATAACATTCTGCGACTTTGTAATGATATTGTTCCATTAAAATCTAAAATTATCACGGCACGAACTACACCGTGGTTCTCTGCAGCTGTTAAACAATTAATTGAGAAAAGAGATGTTGCCTACTCAAGATGGAAAAGATTTAAAACTCCTGAACTAAAACTTGAATATCGTACTGCCAGAAGTAACGTAAATAATAAAATTAAAATTGCAAAAAGAGATTATTATTCCAAACGTTTTGGATCTGCGCTTGAGTAAAAAAAAACATGGAAAACAATCCGTGAAATTGGTATTGGCAAAGCAGATTTAACAGTAAACTGCCAGGTTGATGCTAATGACCTAAACAAAACCTTTACTAACTTACCAATGGTCCAAATCGACAAAAACTTTTATAATTTCCCAACAACTATTAATAGTTCTTCTCTTGATGAAAATGGGTTTGAATTTTCATGCGTCTCAATTCAATTTGATGTCATGTCAACTTTTTCGTTAGTAAAATCTGAATTTGTGGGATACGATAATATGCATCCGAAATTTTTGAAAATAATTTTGCCATTAATTCTGCCTTACATACTCATCTGTTTAATGCAATTATCACATCAAGCACTTTTCCGCTGAAATGGAAGCATGCTAAAATCATACCGCTTCCGAAAACAACTACTGAATTTCGACCAATCGCGATTCTATGTTTCCTTTCAAAAGTTTTAGAAAAAATTCTACATCTACAAATCGGTAAATATATTAACCCTCTAACCGGCAAGCCCGCCTCCAGGCGGGGTGTATTAAATTGACCAGAAATGCGCCAAACAAGTACTTTAAAATGAGAAATTATGCTTTTTCAACAGAAAACAAAATTTATAAAATTTTTTGTGAAGAATTTTTTTGTATACAGTGCACGGTTTGGAAGCGAGAAAGTGTCAAAAATAAAATTTCGTAAAATTTCGAAAATTAAATATTTTAAAACAATCACAATTTTCAAATGTCTTAAAAACATATTTAAATTGACTAAAACAATTGATAATGATTGAAGCTTCGGCTATTCAAAAAATTCCTTACTTTGGTCCAAGGATACACAGGATTCCATAAGAATACCTTTAAAGGACATCGCCTTAACTTGAAAACCAATGGACGGATTTTTCTTAAATTTGGTAAAAAGAATATATTTGGTATAAGTAGCAAAGCTTATAAGTTTGAATAATATATATTGAAGTTGTGGTGCGTTTTCGCTCAATTTCGCATTTCTCGAAAGACGAAAATCGCTATATCCTCTTAAGTAACAGCACAAAAAATGTAATTTTTTTTATTGCAATTACATCTTGGTAAGAGCAATAATTTATGCTTAATCCTATTAACTTCTATGCGCTGGTTTTCGAGATTCACCCTTAAGCTATTTTGGCCCATATCGCCTAAAGTAGGCAACGAAAGAAACTATTGTAGAAGAACTTATTGTTTATTTTTCGTGAGGAAAACATGGTATAAATTTCTTTGCAAAAAAGCTTAGGCCGGTTAGAGGGTTAAGGAAAAAGGACTAATGTATGAAAGGCAATCTGGATTTCGTCCAAAGCATAGCTGCGTTACAGCCTTGACAGATGTGTCTGAATATATACGACGTGAACTGAATGATTGTAAAGTTAATTTCTTGGTACTCCTTGACCACTCCAAGGCCTTTGATACAGTAGACCATTTTACACTATGTATGAAACTCAGAAAATTTTTTAAATTCTCTTCGACTGCTACTCGATTGATATCTTCATATCTAACTGATCGTACACAATCCGTATATATAAATAATGTCTGGTCTAATCCCCTTTCTCTTACTAGAGGTGTGCCTCAAGGCTCGATTCTTGGCCCCCTCCTTTTTTCATTGTATGTATGCAAATGATTTGCCTAATCAGCTTTCGTATTGCAAAATACATATGTATGCGGATGATGTGCAATTGTATTTGAGCAGTCTAATGCAATTAATTACGGAAAACATTAGTAGGATTAACTCTGATTTGAATAAAATTTTTTTATGGGCTTCGGCAAATGGGCTCTGCCTTAATCCGCGGAAATCTAAATGTGTATTAATCCACAGGCAACGAAGCGTGCCAGTAATTGAACATGATATTGTGATAAATGGAGGAATAATTGAGTTCGTTGAAGCAGCTAAAAACCTTGGCATCGTTTTTAGCAAACATTTAACTTGGTCTCTTTGGTCAACACAATTTTTTACTCCTTTAAAAGTAAGAATTCTACTTGCTAAAACATACCTAATTCCCGGTTTAATCTATGGTTGTCAGCTTTTTGGGAATTGTGACACGAATTGCAAACGCAAATTAACCGTTTTGTCAGATATGTTTATGGACTAACGAGATTTGAGCGAATTTAATCTTTTGCCATAAAACTCTATGGAGTATCTTTTGAAATAATTCTAAAAATTCGAGTACTTTTGTTTTATCACAAAATCATTTATACAAAAAATCCTTTATATCTTTTTGAAATTATTCAATTTGCATTATCCCCAAGGGGTAGATAGACTATTATACCTGAACATAGTTATCATGTGTCTGAATGGCACTTCTTCATAAATGCCGCACGTCTTTGGAGAGATCTTCCATCCAATCAACAACTCAACAGCAACGCAAGCAACTTCAAACAATTTCTATTTGAATTTTTTTAAACAGAATTAATTTTGTTTTCTACAATATTGACAAATTGTTAGTCTAATTAATATATTTATTTTTGCAACAATTTGTGATTTTTAGATAGTTTACGTTTCTAAAGCATATTTAGTGTAATTTTAAGTTTTTCTTTAAATATTTTGCAATATCTGTTTTTCACAAACTGCTTTCCTGTACTTTAATTATAAGATTTAATCTTGTTGTACAGGACATTAGAACACAACTAAATAAATGAATAATTTAGTATGATGCCAAATAAAAAAAGATATGCTACCGAATAAATTTTTTTTCACGGGATAGAAAATAATTTAAAAAAATTGGAAACATTTTTTTAAATTATGGGAACAAATTTCAACTTACTTGAAAATTTTTAAAAATCAATGGACAAATTTGTCTTTTGTTAACTTGAAAATCTTACGACTTTTACTTAATCAATGTTTTGGTTAGATACTCTTTGAATTTTTCCAGTTGTGGTAAAAGTAACAAATTGTAGTAAGTTGACGAACAAGCCTAATGTAAAATGTTTACTATTTTCAAAAGGTTGGAAAATTTTGCATAAGAAAATTTAAAATACCCGTGAAAAAAAAATTTATTCGGTAGCATATATTTTTTAATTTTTTTTTTTTTTTTAATAAGAAAGCAACACTCAGGAAATTCTTCCTATTAATTAACGTGTTGCTTCCTTTTGGAAAGGGGATAGAGAAGAAGTGAAAGGTGGTGAAAGATGAAGGGCTTCAAATATGGCAACACTGTAATTGCGCGAGATGTTGAATTTTAGAACAGTTGTTGCGCGCCATCTGACGGTGAGTTGGCGAACTTTGTTGAAGCTTTTTAGTTCATAGCCATGTTATATTATTTTACTTCGGTGGGGTTAAGTGCTATGGGAACACCGAAGGAGGACGCTGCGATATTCATGAGGGATAGAAAAAACTCATACATATTACTATTTTTCATAAATTGATGTTGCCTTGGTTGGGGCTCGAACCCGCAACCTCACGTGTAACAGTCCAACGCGCTAATCATTACACCACAGCGCCCACATACTAACAAATGGGATCATACTAAATTATACAAATTTTAATCCGGAAAATGGATTAATCAAATTGTATATAAACGAATAAAAAAGATATTTGAATTGATATAATTTCATCCAATTTTATCGGAGTTTTGGTCTTATTCAATTGCATTAAATTTTGTTTGTTTATATGAATATGTATAGTGTAGGAAAACGGGATACGTATATAATACTGTTATGTAAAATACTGTTTAGACAAAATACTGGCCAAAAAAACTTTAAAAATCCTGCTTTTCATAATACTGTTTTGCAAAATACTGGATTTCACAGTACTGTTTTGCAAAATTCTGTGAAGTAAAAATGCTGGTTTACAAAATTTATTTTATTAAAAATAACTTCAACAAAAGTATATAATTTTCAAAAATTAACAAAAAATTAATTTCAATGCATTTTATAAACTTAAATTAGTACAAGATTTTTTGCAATTCGCTTTAGGTAGCCTGTATGGCTTAGTTCATACCTTTTTCTTATAACTCTTTTAATGTTTGTGTACGCTTTTCTTTAAATTTATGTAACGTCTTTCTCCATTCGCGCGTTTTGAAATGGTATTTACAGCTACCACGACCTCATTACCCAACTGCCTGATAAGGTAGTATAATCCTGACTTTCTACGCCCAACAACAGCTTTCAGTCTTCTATGCTAAGTTTCCACACTATTTTGAGTTCTTGGGTAGGATTTCATACTGTCATCGTAAACCGACCAAAAGGTTCCAGGATACTTTGGGTGATATGAGCCCTTGACGTTGGCTTTTTTAAACCACTCGCACAGTTTAAGCAAATCTTCATCTTCATACAAAAACGAGCGCGCTTTTTTGCTTTATTTTTACAAAAATTTTCGCCGCCCAGTAAAACAGGATTTTGCAAAACAGTATTGTGTTATACAGTATTTTGTAAAACAGTATTACGAAAAGCAGGATTTTGAAAACATGATTTTGTTATACACAGGATTTCGACCCGAATCCTAGGAAAACGACCAATTATTTAACTGAGAGAATTATCTGAATGATATTAATAAATTTTTGCACAAAACCGATGAAATTTCACTGGGCCTCGTCTATTGAAACATTTCATTAAATTAATGGAATTTTTGATAAAATGTTGTGAAAATATTCATTTTATTTCCCAGTGTAGAAACGGTAATGACATATCAATATTTTTTGGACTACCAGTAATGACACCCACTTACCTTCTGTATTATTTTAAAACATATAATAATGAGTTACTGATAATTACTTATTTTTATCATTATTTCAAATAGAAAATAATTTTTTAGATTTTTTTGAAAATTTTTTGAAATCTATTTTTAGACTCAATATTTTTTAAACACTGGTAAGGATATATGTAACCACATATTTTTTGATTTTTTGTATGTTGGCGAGTAAGCTTACTTGTGTGCAGCAGGCGAATTGTGTTTTTATCTATTAAATATTACATGTCGATATAGCTCAGATGGTAGAGCTGTTGACAGGCAATCTGTAGACCCAGGTTCGATTCCCGCACCAGCAAATTTTATTTAAAAAAAAATACAATAAAAAATATTTTTTTTTATATAATTTATTTTTTAGAAAATCTATTTTTAGACTCATTATTTTTGTCAGTACTGGTAAGCACATAGGTAATGATATATTTTTTGATTTTTCGTATGCTGGTGTGTAACGACAACTCATTATTTTTCGCGACATCGCCATATAAAGGTAATAAGAAATGTAATAACAAAAGTAACTAGTTACCATTACCAAGTATGTAGTTACATAACCACATATCTGGTAATGATTTTCTACACTGGGTTATTAAAAGTTTCATACACTTAATGAAAAAGTTTCATTAAAACTAAATTCATACAATATATGAAGATTTTTCACCAAATTTAAGAAATTTTTCATTTACCTTGTGAAGAAAACTTTATTATTTTACTAAAAAATTTCATTAAAACTGGGCCAGCAAACTTCTTAGTAACTACACAGAAGAAAAAAATGAAAATCATACAAAAACAACGTTTACTAAGATAGAAAAAGCTTTGAAATCAGACAAATCTCAGGTTTTTTTCTTTTTATATAAAAAATTGTCTGCTTATCTTTGAAATCAGAAAACACATTAATTTAAATATGAACAAGTTTAACTAGAATCATATTTACTTTAATAAGGATAAGTATTAGAAAATTTTGTTTCAAAGTTTCTTACTTAAATAAAATATCCTACCAATCGATGACTATAACACTAGCTCTAATATTCATACTTTATTTACAAAGTGTTCCTAAAAAATCAAATGTTAATTAAAATCTGATATAGTAATTGATTTAACTATAATTTTTTCTCTGTGTAGTTACTTTTCTTATTATTTCTTTCATTAGATTTAAGATCAGATATTGTAATTAAAAAGTGCGACATTGGTATGTCTCATTTATCCAAGAAATGAAAAAATTCTGGGTCATTAAAAACCCTAGATGGAACATAACATATAAGCTCAGCTTTTTAATTTTGTATTGAATTATTAAGTATATAATTGTATTTAAATCCACATACATTTTGTTCGATTCGAGATAGTAAAATAATTTTATCTAAAATATTCTTGGGTCACATTTAGTTTTATAAAGTGTTGTTCGAATCAATATAAAAATGTATCTTCAACGAGATATAATTTGATCAAGTATATGTATTTATTATTTTAAACTGCATTTTTTGAAATCCCGGGATTCCCGGTCCAAATTCCCGGGAATGCAGGAATTGAAAAATGCTTAATTTCCCGGGAATCCCGGGACGGGAAATCCCGGGACGGCAAATCCCGGGATGCATTCCCTAATGGCAACGAATAACAACATTTTGAAAATCGGAATCGCAGATAAATTCATATTTAATTTTATACGCTGTTATTCAATCTTTAATATGAATAGATACAATTGGGTTTTCACGGGTAATTAACTTTATTATTTTAAACTGCATTTATTGAAATTCCGGGATTCCCGGTCCAAATTCCCGGGAATACGGGAACTGAAAAATGCTTAATTTCCCGGGATGCATTCCCTAGTTACTACCCGAGTAAAAAGAATTACATATAATCATATGTGGCATATATTACAATATATAATTAGACATGTCGTTATGTATATCCATATATAATTATATATGATGTCTTTTCCAAAATTTTTCCTTATATCTCTATATATAAAAGAATAACGTGACTGACTGACTGATTGACTGACTGACTGACTCAACATCGCCCAGCCCAAACCGCTGAAGCTAGGAAGTTGAAATTTGGTATGTAGGTTCCTCTTTCGGGGTAGACGTCCGCTAAGACGGGATTTTTGGAAATTCCTACCGGAACGGGCAAAAAGGGGGAAAGTGTCCCCCTTGACGGCCTGCCAAAACCCCTTCGGCTAGAAAGCTGAAATTTAAGATAGTGTTCCTTGGAGTAGGGGCTAACTTTTCTGGAAAGTACTTTCTACAATTTTGGACAGGGACGTTGTAAAAATGGGGGTTAAAATGGGGAAAAAGGCCCCCCTTGACGGCCTGCCCAAACCGCTGGAGGTAGGAAGTTGAAATTTGGTATAAAGGTTCCTCCACTATCGTAGACATCCACCAAGACGGGAGTTTTGGAAATTTTTACAGGGACGGGCAAAAAGGGGAAAAAGTCTCCCCCTTGACGGCCTGCTCAAACTGCTGGAGCTATGAAGTTGAAATTTGGTATGTAGGTTCCTCGACCGGTGTAGACGTCCGTTGAGACGGCATTTTTGGAAATTCTTATCGGGAGGGGCAAAAAGGGGACAAAAAAAGTACCTTTTCTCGAAAAAAGTACCTTTTTCCAAAAAAAAAGTACCTTTTCCCAAAAAAAGTACCTTTTCCCAAAAAAAGTACCTTTTTCCAAAAAAATTACCTTTTTCCAAAAAAAATTCCTTTTTCAAAAAAAGTACCTTTTTCCAAAAAAAGTACCTTTTTCCAAAAAAAAGTACCTTTTTCCAAAAAAAATGTACCTTTTTCTAAAAAAATGTACCTTTTCCAAAAAAAAAGTACATTTTCCAAAAAAAGTACCTTTTCCCAAAAAACATACATTTTTCCAATAAAATACCTTTTTCAAAAAAAGTACCTTTTCCAAAAAAAAGTACCTTTTCCCAAAAAAGTACCTTTTTCTAAAAAAATGTTCCTTTTCCCAAAAACATACATTTTTTCAAAAAAAATACCTTTTTCAAAAAAAGTACCTTTTCCAAAAAAAAGTACCTTTTCCCAAAAAAAAGTACCTTTTTCTAAAAAAATTTTCCTTTTCCAAAAGAAGTACCTTTTCCAAAAAAAGTACCTTTTTCCAAAAAACATACATTTTTCCAAAAAAAAACACATTTTAAAAAAAATACCTTTTCCAAAAAAAGTACAAATAAAGTACTTTGTAAAAACAAAGTATCTTTTTCCAAAAAAATTTCGTTTTTCCAAAAAGTACCATTTAAAATAATATATAATTTCAAAAAAACTACTTTTTTTCATCCACCCACGGATATCTCCACTAAAACAAGGTTTCTTGATATTCGGCATAGACGTGCGCTAAGACGGGATTTTTGGAAATTCCTACCGGAACGGGCAAAAAGGGGAAAAGTCTCCCCATAAACAGTCTCACAAATTGGAAAAGTGCCTGCCCAAACCACTGGAGGTAAGAAGTTGAAATTTGGTATAAAGGTTCCTCCACTGTAGTAGACATCGACTAAGTTTGTATTTTTGGAATTCCCTACAGGATATCCCAAAAGGAAACTCGGTATGTGAGTTCCTCCTTCTGTGTAGGCGTCCGCTTAGACGGAATTTTTGAAATTCCTATCGGGAGGGGAAATAAGGTAAAAGTCTCCTCCTGACGGCTTGCCCAATCCCTTTTGGCCAACCTAAAATTTTAAATATGTATTCTTTGGAGTAGGACTAACTCACCGGCAACGTAATTTTTAATTTTGGAACAGGAACATAGTAAAAATGGTGGTTGAAAAGGAAAAATGTCCCCACTAACGGCCTGCCCAAACCGCTTAGGCAATGCAGTTGAAATTTGGTATGAATGTTCCTCATCCATCGCAGATAGCCGCGAAGATGGAATTTTTGTAAATTCCTAAAGGGAGGGGCAAAAAGAAGAAAAGCCTCACCTTGGGGCCTGTAAAAACCCCTTCGGCTAGAAACCTGAAATTTAAAATGTGGGTCCCTGGAGTAAGGGCTAACTTATTAGAAAGATAGTATTTTGGACAGGGTCGTTATAAAATGGGGGCTCAAAAAGGGAAAGTTGCCCCTTAACGACCTGTCCAAACTGCTGGATCTAGGAAGCTGAAATTCGGTACTTAGGTTCCTCTTCCAGCCTAATTCAAACCGGGAGGGACAAAAAAAGAAAAAGTGTCCCCCTTGACAGCCTGCTCAAACTGCTGGAACTAGGAAGCTGAAATTCCCTGTCGATGGATTTTCGGAAATTCCTACCGAGAGGGGCACAAATAGTAAAAGTTGGTTAGAAACCTGAAATGTAAAACATATGTTACTTAGAGCATGGGCTCACTTACCGGGAAGGTGCTTTTTGGACAGGGACATTGCAAAAATGGGGATTAATGAAGCGAAAAGTGCCGCTTAAAGGCCTGCCCAAACCGCTGGAGGTAGGAAGTTGAAATTTGGTATTAAAGTTCCTCCTCTATTGTAGACATCCGCTAAGATGAGATATTTGGAAATTTCTACAGGTAGGGTCAAAAACAGGAAAAGTCTCCCCCTTAACGGCCTGGCCAAACTGCTGGAACAAGGGAGCTTAAATTCGGTATTTGGGTTCCTTCTCCAACGTTGACGTCCCCTAAGATGGTATTTTTGGAAATTCATACCGGGAGGGGTAAAAAGGGAAAAAACTTCCCCCTTGACGGCCTGGCCAAACTGCTGTATATAGTGACCTAAAATTATGTATGTAGTAGGTTCCTCCTCCAACGCAGACGTCCTCTAAGACGGAATTTTTGAAAATTCCTACCGGGAGGGGTAAAAACGGAATAATTCTCGCCCTTGATGGCCTAACCGAACCCTTCGGCTAGAAACCTGTAATATATAATATGTTTTTCTTGGAGTATGGGCTAACTTATCGACAAGGCATTTCTAGGACTTTGGACAGGAACGTGGTAAAAAATGGTGGTTTAAAAGGGGAAAATTGCCCTCCCCCTTAACGTCTGCGTCTTTAGCTAGAAACCTAAAACTTAAAGAACAAGTGTATATGAAACACTAAAATTAAGAAACTAAATAAGAAACGAGTGGAATTGAAACACTACACAAGTGGAATGAAATAGATATAAACGTTGAACGAGTGGAATTGAAATTATAGACAATGCAAATGGATTGGAAGAGGGAATTACCTGTTCAAACACTATCCACGGAATATGAAACTTATGTAGCATAGAAACATACTCTCCAAAAAGTTAAACAAATTTTCTAAAAGAGAAAAAACCTTAGAAAAGGAATGGAACTTATATATTCCGATATTTAAACTTCATGTAACGAAGCACCGGTGGAAGAAACCGACGCAGTAAATTTTCCAACTGAATTTTGAATTTTGAATTTCGCACTTTACCAAATTATCTTAACATACACACGTATATTGCAATTTATTATGGATTCATTACTAACAATCCACTTTCATGAGAAAAAGTAATTAAAAAATTATTTATTTTAAACCCATTGTTGTGCAGAATTATTTATTTGAAGGGTGAAGGCTTTTATTATAAAAACTGTACTTTAAATAAAAAGCGAATTAAAAAAAAATTGTTGCTGTGCCCCCCCCCCCCCCCCTAAACTTTAAGGCACGCTAACAACGTAGCGGGCTGCGCCGGCTAGTTATGCCATATATAATTTCATCTAATTAGATATCGGCCTTTATAATATTAGATATGGTATATATGATTATATATTACATAGCATGGCTGATCTTATTGCATATATTGTTGTATATGGAACTATATCTTAATATATGTGGCGGCATTTTAGGAATATATCATTATATATGGTATCATTTAAACAATACATAACTATATATGGTGACAGTTAAACTATATATTATCATACATGGTGAAATTTAAACAATATATGGTCATATATGGTACCTCATGAACAAAATCTTTAATACAGTTGCAGATATGATAATATATGGTACTATATATAGTGCGATATATATTTATATATGGTGCTATTTAAGCAATATATTATCATATACGGTGACATTTAAACCATATATTATCATATATGGTACCATTTAAACCATATATTATTATATATGGTGCCATTTAAACAATATATGGCCATATATGGTACCTCATGATCAAAATTTTTAATACAGTTCCAGATATGATAATATATAATACTATATATTGTGCCATATATATTTATATATGGTGTTATTTAAGCAATATATTACCATATATGGTGCCATTTAAACCATATATTATCATATATGGTGCCATTTCAACAATATATGCTCATATATGGGACCTCATGAACAACATTTTTAATGCAGTTCCAGATATAATAATATATGCTACTATATATAGTGCAATATATATTGATATGTGGTATCATTTAAACAATATATTACCATATGTGGTGACATTTAAACCATACATTATGATATATGGTGCCATTTCGACAATATATGGTCATATATGGTACCTTATGAACAACATTTTTAATACAGTCCCAGATATGATACAGTCCCAGATATGATATGTAGTACCATATACTTTGATATATCGTATCATTTAAATAACCCGAATAAAAATATATAGTCAGATATGTGATTAAGTTATATCTGTATAAATATACAGTTTCATCCGAAGAATGGCCCGATATATTTTTATCAATTGTTTATCAATTTTTATCTAATTGTATCAGTTTAGATCTGACCTGATTAAATTATGTGTTAATCAGATGAAATTGTATGCAATTTTTGACTTGATACAATTTTATCAGTTTATATGTAATGGTGTCAGGTTTGATCGTAATTGTTTCAATTTTATATAAATAAAATATAATTGTATCCCACATTTACCTTATACAATTGTATTAAAGTTTTAAACTGATATCAGGTCAAAATTGGGATATAACTATATAATTTTGTATACAAGTATATCTATTTGGACCTAAACTGATACCATGTGATATAAACCAATCAAATTGTATCAGGTCAAAAATCAAGATACAATTTCATCTGATTAATACATAATTTAATCAGGTCAGATCTAAACTGATACAATTAGATAAAAACTGATAAACAACTGATACAATTTTATCGGGCCATTGTTCGGATCAAATGGTACATGGATCACTCTAAGTTATATATTACCATATAGAGCTCCATATTATTTTTTTTTTAATAGGGAACATACCATAAATGGTGCCATTTAAACAGTATATTGTCATATATGGTGCCATTTAAACAATATATGGTCATATATGGTAACTCAACTACAATATTAACTGTATTTCAGAAGCTATTAATTGTATTTCAGAAATTTTAAATGTATTTCAGAAATTATGGAATGTATTTCAGAAAGTTAATAAAGAAAAATTTCTGAATTACATTTCACAATTTCTGAAATACAATTGATAATTTCTGAAATACAGTTTCATAATTTCTGAAATACAGTTGTGAATTTCGGAAATACAATTAATAATTTCTGAAATACAATTGATAAAACTGAAATTTAATTGACTACACCTTTTGCAACTGTAATTCAGAAAATATCAATTGAAATTCAGAATTTCCATTTGAAATTCAGAAAATATCAATTGAAATTCAGAATTTCCATTTGAAATTCAGAAAAGATCAATTGAAATTCAGAAAATATCATTTGAAATTCAGAAAATATCAATTGAAATTCAGAAAATATCATTTGAAATTCAGAAAATATCAATTGAAATTCAGAAATCGTCAATTGAAATTCAGAAATCGTCATTTGAAATTTAGAAAATATCAATTGAAATTCAGAAAATATCATTTGAAATTTAGAAAATATCAATTGAAATTCAGAAAATATCATTTGAAATTCAGAAAATATCAATTGAAATTCAGAAACCGTCATTTAAAATTCAGAAAATATCAATTGAAATTCAGAAAATATCATTTGAAATTCAGAAAATGCCAATTGAAAATCAGAAAATATCATTTGAAATTCAGAAAATATCATTTGATATTCAGAAAATATCAATTGATATTCAGAAAACATCAATTGAAATTCAGAAAATATCAATTGAAATTCAGAAAATATCAATTGAAATTAAGAAATCGTCATTTGAAATTCAGAAAATATCAATTGAAATTCAGAAAATATCATTTGAAATTCAGAAAATATCAATTGAAATTCAGAAAATATCATTTGAAATTCAGAAAATATCAATTGAAATTCAGAAAACATCAATTGAAATTCAGAAAAATGTAAACACATTTTTTAAAAGAATCTGTCCATGTAGATAATTTTATCCCCTATAAAAAAATTTATATATGAGTTTTATCAAAATAAGTAAAATTCATTGTACTCACGCGAGTGAAAAATATTTAAAATTTGTGTGCCTCAATGATTTTATGTAGACTAATTTCTTTCTTGTAACGAATTATGGCTCCATTAGACATTAAAATGTAACGCTGATATTAAAGACTATTATTTGGCTTTAAATTTAAGCCTTACATTTTGGAGCCATAATTCGTAACAAGAAAGAAATTAGTCTACATAACATCATTCAGGCATACAAATTTTAAATAATCCTCACCCGCGTAAATAAAATGAATTTTACTCCCACTTATTAATCAAAAGTATTTTGATAAAACCCATATATAAATTTATATATGGGTTTTAACATTATCTACCTGGCCGGATTCTTTAAAAAATTCTGTTTACATTTTTCTGAATTTCAATTGATGTTTTCTGAATTTCAATTGATATTTTCTGAATTTCAAAAGATATTTTCTGAATTTCAAATGATATTTTCTGAATTTCAAATGATATTTTCCGAATTTCAATTGATATTTTCTGAATTTCAATTGATGTTTTCTAAATATCAATTGATATTTTCTGAATTTCAAATGACGGTTTCTGAATTTCTATTTATATTTTCTGAATTTCAAATGACGATTTCTGAATTTCAATTGATATTTTCTGAATTTCAATTGATATTTTCTGAATTTCAATTGATGTTTTCTGAATATCAATTGATATTTTCTGAATTTCAAATGATATTTTCTGAATTTCAAATGATATTTTCTGAATTTCAATTGACATTTTCTGAATTTCAAATGATCTTTTCTGAATTTCAATTGATATTTTCTGAATTTCAAATGACAATTTCTGAATTTCAATTGATATTTTCTGAATTTCAATTGATATTTTCCGAATTTCAATTGATGTTTTCTGAATAATAATTGATATTTTCTGAATTTCAAATGATATTTTGTGAATTTCAAATGATATTTTCTGAATTTCAATTGATATTTTCTGAATTTCATATGATATTTTCTGAATTTCAATTGATATTTTCTGAATTTCAAATGGAAAATCTGAATTTCAATTGATGTTTTCTGAATTTCAAATGGAAATTCTGAATTTCAATTGATGTTTTCTGAATTTCAAATGATATTTTCTGAATTTCAATTGATATTTTCTGAATTACAATTGCAAAAGGTGTAGTTCTGAAATTCATAAATCTTTTTTTTTAACTTTATTTCTTTATTTATTGGATCTTTCTTATTTCAGAAAATAACAATAAGTATTAAAATCTTAAATCAACTAATAATTTCTGGGTCTATTACCATTGCAATAGAAAATCCATTTTTCGTTGCGTAAAATGTTCATCTTTCATGTGGTTCCGCGAGGGCCAATGTGTCGACCCTCTTGAGGCGAATATGTCCATTATAACATAGTAGATCCTGTGCAAGAGGGTTTGGATGAGTTGCCAGTTTTCGTACATATTTAGAGCAGAAGGTTTTTATTTCGTCGCGAACAAATGGAATATTAAGGTCGTTATGAATAATCACGTTATTAATATACCACGGGTCACCAGTAATTAGCCGCAATATTTTATTTTGTCGTCTTTGTAATTTTTCTATATTAGAAGCAGACGCTGTTCCCCATAGTTGGATTCCATAGGGGCTTAATAATGGCTTTGTAGAGTAGAACCTTGTAGTTTAGGTTGAGAGCAGAATGGGGACAAAGGAGCCACTGAAGCTGTAAAGTTTTAAGTTTAAGTTGTGTGGATTTGGATTCAATATGTTGAGACCAGGTAAGGCGACGATCAAGGTGTATACCAAGATATTTTATGGGATTTTGCTCAGGGATATCGATGTTATTTATCTTCAGTTTGGGACAGTTTCCCTTTCTCAAGATGAGAGTAACATGTGCGCACTTTGTTGGATTTACTTTTATTTTCCATTTGTGAAGCCATTTTTCGAGTTCTTTAATATGAGCCTGCAGACAACTAGAAGCAATTACTGGATTTTTATGTACGCTTATAAACGCTGTATTGTCTGCAAAAGTTGACGTGTGTATCAGGTTATTAGTAGGCATATCTGAAGTAAAGAGTATATACATGAGAGGAGCAAGTATACTGCCTTGGGGAACTCCTGCTGTGATTTTTCTTAAGTCTGAGATGTGGTCTTTGTACTTTACTACAAATGAACGATCCATGAAATAATTTCGCAGTAACTTGTGGGTATTTAGGGGTAACAAGGAGCTTATTTTATATAATAACCCATCATGCCAGACTTTGTCGAAGGCTTGAGAAATATCTATGAAGAGTGCTGAGCAATACAGTTTTTCCTCGAAAGCCTTTCTGATAAGAGTAACTATACGATGAACCTGTTCTATGGTGCCATGATCCTTTCGGAATCCAAACTGATGAACGGGAATGATGTGGTGGTCGTTTAGGTATGGGGTCGCATTTCAAAATACTTTCTCAAAGAGCTTTGATAAAGTTGAAAGTAAGCTTATCGGGCGATAAGATGAGACTTGGCTACCGTTCTTACCTGGCTGAGGTATCATAATTATTTCTGATATTTTCCATGATTTAGGGTAGAAACCAGTTTGCAAGATGGAATTGAAAATTAATAAAACTAGTTTAAGGGCAGATGTTGGTAGCTTACGAATCATTTTTCCTGAAATTTTGTCCATGCCAGGTGCTTTATTTGTTTTCAATTTTTTAACTGCTGAAGTTAAGGACGAGATTCGAATTTTCATTGGGGAAACAACAAGGTCTTCAATAGCTGGCAAAGTTATGTCTGAGCTAGAAATATTAGGCGTGAACACTCTTTCGAGGTGATCGGCAAAAACTTCTGCTTTATCTTTATGGGACCTAGCCCAATTACCATCGCTATAACGAATAGCAGATTCGTATCTAGTTGGGTTTTTAAGTTTTTTGGTGACTTTCCAAAGAATATAATCCGTGGATTTAGTTGGATTAAGACCTTCTAAATATGCCTTTAGAGCTGACTGTTTATCCTCCAAAAGAGCACTATGAAGGGTTCTTTGACAGTGGTTTAGTTGATTTTTCAAGGTAGGAGAGCGATGTAGTTGCCATTGTCTTCTAAGATTTCTCTTTTACTTTATAAAATTTTGAATAGCTGTTGAATATTTATTATTTTTAGGGCAGTCGTAGAGTTTAAAAGGTGTAGCTACTTTAGCTGCAGTTGATAATGTTTCCGAGAACACGTTCATAGCATCTTATATTTCATCATCGGATTTCAGTGAAATATTTTGAGATACGTGTGAGCTTACATACTTTCTATATTTGAGCCAGTTAGTATGTCTATTAGGGAAACTAAAAGGTTTTTCGATGGTTTGCCCATTAATCATTGAAATAATAGTGGGAGAGTGGTCAGAAGACAGGTCGAACAAAGAGACTGCAGAAAGCTGATCGCGTCTGATGTTTTTAATGACTGCAAAATCTATTAAATCAGGAGTCTTTTGTAGATCTGAAGGCCAATAAGTGGGCTGTCCTCCAGATATAACGTCAAGTTTGAGAGATGAGATAGCTTTTAATAGCTGTCTACCCTTAGGAGTAGTTAGTCGTGAGCCCCAGAACGTGTGCTTTGCATTGTAATCTCCTGCCGCTATAAATTTATTGCCTAGAGTTTTGTAAAAAGAATGAATTGATCATCTGTTATTTTGTGTCTTGGGGGACAGTATAAAGAATATATGTTGATGTTTGTGGCCGAGAGGCATATTGATGAGGCTTGAATATGATCTGTTTTCTATTCCAGCATTGGAAAATGGCTAATTTGATTACTAATTATTATAGCTGCACCACCACACGTTTTACCACTTGGATGTTTTGTGTCGTATATAGAGTAACCTTTAATTCGAAAACAGTTTTTTAATGTAAAATGCGTTTCAGAAACCAGCAATATGTCAATAGACTGTGACTTTAGAAAACTTTCTACTTCTATCTTATGTTGGCTTAAGCCGTTTGCATTCCAGTAACATATTCTTATCTGGTTCATTGTTTATAGGCAAATTCTTGTAGTAGCATCCCAGCAGAAATTACAGCTTGGTTGGAAGCAGTTTTGTCAGGGAAAGTTGAGCAGTGAAGCGATTGCATTATTGATGATATCATGCCTGATTTTTGTTAGAGATAGCTCGCGTGAAAGCACTTTTTCGAGATCCGAAAAGTCATGAATTCACCGCTTTTAATTAGTGCTCTTGTTTTTCTTTTAAAATGTCTATAATTCATGCCTTCTCGGAAGTGCATATTATAAAGCTTTTCAACTATTTAAAATCATGCCCTCTCAAAAGCACATAATCCCTCATATTTTTCCGTTAAGAGAAAATTCCTCTTATTTTCAGTAAAACTTCTTATTTTCATTAAAATAACTTTTTTCCGTATTTTAAAAATTGTGATAAAAGAACCGCAAAAATATTTAAGCAATCAAAATGTATTGCTCATTTCATGACTTTTTGAAAAGCGCAGCAAAAAGCGATGTAAACAATTAATCAACTTAGGCCTTTCATTTGTGCTGTTTACGAAGCTATACATTTTTAGAAGCGGTAAAAGTAGCAATAAGGAAGCAGTAATCGTTTTTACTGCTTCCACATTTTTGCTGGGATACCCTGATTTCTTAACAACTCCTGCATCATGACATGCAAATTTGATATAAAGTTGTTCATAGTTTGTATCAGAAGCTCTATTGAGCTTTCTAAGGGCGATTTCTGTGATGATTCATTAGGAGTTCGAGATTCTGGGATTTTGTGAGCGCCCAATTTTTCAAAAGGCATACTACTGGATTGAGCGGTTTGAAGTATAATTGGCGTGGTTATTCCCAATAAACCAAACGATATCGTTTCGAATTCGTAACGATATCGTTTCGATGATAAGTTTGTACGAGAATGATATCATTAACGAATCATAAGCGATAGGTACTGTGAAGAAAAATACACATTCGTTAATGATATCGTTTTTCTATTAAATAACGATATCGTTATGATATCGAAAATATCAGGCAGCGCGATAATACTTTCGGCATATTAAAAATTTTTTTTCGTTATTGTATCACTATTAAATGAAAATATGATATCATTAACGATATCGAAATAAAGAAAATATATGAAATTTTTAACGATTTCGAAGCCAATATATCTAATGATAAATTAATAACAGAATTTATATTTAATTTAATAAGATTAATTTATTGCAAATTTTTATACATATGTATTTTTTTATTACAATAAGGTTGTTCATAAGGGGTGTGCTATCTGTTGTATCGTTGTATCGTCCTAACAAAAAACAGAGTTGTTAAAATTTTTATTTGTGTTTAACAACGATTTCCTATTCAGTTTTCTATCTGTTAGCACACTCAAACATAGGACACTAAGCATACGTAAAAATGTTGTATCGTGCTATTCTCAAATGTTGTATTTTTTCAATTTAATTTTTAACAACTCTGTGTTTTGTTAGGACGATACAACGATACAACAAATAGCACACCCCTTGTGAAAACCCTTAATGAAATGAACAACTATTATTACGCATTGAACTGATGGATAAGTATTTTAAACGGCAGACAAAAGTGAGAAAAGATTATTTTATAGAAAATTATTTTAAACATAAAAAGCCTAAAGAGCATTAAAATAGGAAATACTTAAACAACAGATTGTGAATGAGTATTATTTTAACAAGACAAAAAGCAAACAAATTTAAATATCATGTAAAAATCTTAAATACATTTATCTTTAATTACATATTAATATAAAATTTTGAATAAATTTAAAAACATATATGTATATGGGTGATATCAAAAAATGTGATAAAAACCGTGTAACCAGCTAATATCTAATGCATGGATTACATTTGAGTTATATATTGCGATATATATCAGCGCATTGTCACCAGTTTTACAAAATTTATAACAATCTGACCAATTTTTGGTTAATACATAAAATTTGTGACCAATTTTATAGGCCAAATGTAAACTCCGTAATAAGTAACTCATAAGGTTTTTTAACTTTAATAGCTTATATTTTCATAACGAATAAAGCTAAACACTAACTGTAAGAATTTTTATGAAGAGGAAAAGTGCCGTTTTTAATAAAAATTAATACATTTTACAAACTTTTTCGTATATCTTTGCTATCACGACTTCAACTTTGTAACGATTTTTCGTCATAATTTTTGATAAAAATTCATATACCAGAATTTTGGAGTTATCTATTATTTATATTGCGAAAAGTATAATGTTATTTATACTCAAATGATCGTTGGACTGTAAGTAATCATCTAGTATAACAGACTTGAAGCTTTTCTGCAGCATGTAACATTATCGAGATGAAAAAGATGTCTTTAATAAGATTTGAAAAAATGTAAACTCCGTTCCTAATTTTTACACCAAACTATTTAACGAGTAAGAAAAACAATGTCATATTTGGATTCACCTTGTAGGCATCATGCGATTTTGTTTCGGAAAAAAATTCTGACAAAGCGTTTCTGAAAGAAAACGAAAAAAGTAACCAAATGTAAACTCCGTAACTGTAAACTCCGTAACCACAATTGTTTGCATCAGGTTTCATTCAAATAAATGTAGATAAATGTTTAAAATATTTTAAAATAACCATAAACAGAGGTGATTCAACAAATATTTATGCGTCAAAAGACGATTCAACTAATAATTTTGCGTCAGATCAAAAAAAGTTATCAGTTTTTTACCCTAAGCTGCTGGAGTGAAAAACGATTGATTTTGCATTTCATTGGTTTGGAATCGATATTTCGAGCCATTACTGACATTAGTTTGACAGATTAAATTTGTTTTACACAATTAAAGAATTTTTTGATCGCGAAATGTTATTGAAAATCATTTAAAAGGACCAAAAATACAAAATTAAAAAAAAAAATTTTTTTCGCGGAAAGAATTGTATTTTTATTCGCCAAACCGCCAATTTGATAAACACAAATTAAATATCATTGGAAAGCAATGCCATATTTGAAGCCCTTCATCTTTCACCACCTTTTCACTTCTCTATCCCCTTTCCAAATGAAGCAACACGTTAATTAATAGGAAGAATTTCCTGTGTGTTGCTTCTCTTTAAAAAAAAAAAAAAAAAAAGTTGAAAACCCAAATACGAAAAACTACTAAATTGAAGAAAATTCGTACGCAATTTTTTTTGTTATATCTTTTGCTTGCAGAAATGTAAACTCCGTTACAACAAAAAAAATGAAAATTGTGCAAAAAAAGTTATTGCGACAACTTGTAGAAAAGATTTTTTGCAATTAGGTTTATAATGACTAAACTTACTGATTCCATTAAGAAAAAACCGAAATATTAACAATTTTTGCTTCTCACAAATTTGGCCCAAAAATTTATCACATTTTTTGATTTCACTCATATACTAAAAAATGTATTCTTGATTTAACGTTTTGATTTATTGTATTTTGCTTCTTTTGATAAGCGGTCATTGGCATACGCAAAATATATTTTGGTTTTTTGATGGTATATTTGTAACTCATCGGGATATTTTGTTAAAAATGCAACTGCAAGATAGACAACATTTAGTTTAAAGTACAGCATATTAATATAAAATACTTTGCAGAGCCGCAGTACAAGCTAATTTTGATGCACAGGTTTTATTGTTTTGTCCACTCCAGTTGAATTCTTTGGAAATTTTGTCAGTTATTATTAATCTCCAACATTTGATAACGAAATCTTTGCTGGAAGAGGCAGATACTTTACGCATTATGTTTGCAACCTAGAAATAAAAAAACATACAAATTTTAATTTGAAACAAAATAAACACAGTAAAATTAAAAATGTTTTCTGTAGACATAATGGAGAATATTACAACTTTTCTACATTATGACTAGGGTTTGGGATTTCCCGGATTTTTTTATTTCCCGGGAAACGGGAATAAAAAAATTTGATTCCCGGGAATTCCCGGGAAATATTTTTGAACAAAATTGTTAATGAAAACCACCTATATAAGTAATTTTTGTTAAAAAAAAACACTATTTCAGTACAAATGCAGTCTGTGTAGTGAGAATTCAAAGTAAAAAATATCAGAATGTTGAACATTTGATTTCACATAAATTACTCGCAGCACTGCCAAATGAATTGCATGATTCCAGCAGAAAGCACCTACTACTGGACTGTCGGAAACAAACCGTTTCATCACACTTGGCCCATTAGATATGGTGGCCACAATGTTATTTTTCAAAGACAAATAAAACTCTTCTAGTCTTATTTCTACAATTTTTCTTATTTCATCAGTATTACATCTTCCTGATATATAAACCAACCCCAGGTTATAAAATGAATTATGTATTTCCATTTATACATTGTTGTGATATTCTTGTCCATTCATCTAAGATTATAGTAAATCTCCTATTGTTAGAAATATTGCTCGATATTTCTTTTATCATGATATCTTTTACATGATTGTAGTAATTTAATATAAGGTTCTTTACATCGGTTTCATTTTTTTGCAATGCCAGGTTTTTATTATAAAAACTTTCTCGAATAAACGAAGATCTAGTTATGGTGCGGATTGACTGCGGCTAAATTCGATACCATTTCAGGAAATGTTTGCCCTACCATAAAATCTTTAATGCCTATTCAGCTTACACTTTTTTCTTCAGGTACTTTGCTAATTTTAGCTGAAACGTTATTCTTGTTGTTGTTTTCTTCAAGAGAAGTTGCATGACCATCAATTTTTTTTTTTTTTTTGTGAACTAAATTTAGATGTCGGATAACCAAATTTAGATACCACCGTTAACCATTAGTCTTTTCTTTTCACATTTATTAATGAAAACGTTACTTATAAAATTATTGACCCTTAATATAAAGGAGTATTTTAAATTTAAAGTCGACTTTATATTTAATCAAACGGTGTTGTTCATTTTGTGTATGAAAACCTTACAAAAATATTTATATTTTCAAATATTTTGATTGGTTGAAAATAAATTAACCAATCAGAATGCTCCAAAAATAAACCAAGTCAAGGTATACTGCCACCCAATATTTTAACTAAAGTCGACTTTACCTAAATTATACGTTTGAAAAATTTAGATAGTATGGGCGATTATTTGTAAGAAACAAAGATTTTTTTCATATTTCTTTTAAACATTTTACCAAATTTTTAGGTTTTACTACTTAAATTTTGAAGTTATGCGAAAAATCTTTATTAGTTGAAATGCTCCTTATTACTTGGCAAAGATTTTATTTGTGTGTCAAATGAATGTATTCCCTTTTAAAAGATTTTAACAATGACATTTTTGTTTTGGTATTTAAAATGTTTTTTATGACTAAAATTAAAAAATCCTATTCGAAACAAAACAATTTAAAAAATTTAATATTTTTAAAATTTCCCGTTTTCCCGGGAAAAATATATTATTTTCCCGGGAATTCCCGGCAAACTTTTCCCGGGATTTCCCGGGAATTCCCGCCCGGGAATTCCCGAACCCCAAACCCTAATTATGACACAAAAATTGTGCGATAAATACCAATACTTTTGAATTTTTTTGCTCCTTCATTTCATCATCAAATTTTAAAAATTCCTCTATAGTTGTAAACGGAGTTTGGGGTAAAATATTCTCATTTGATATATATTTGATCTCTACAAGTTTTTTTACATCACGCTTGGTTAACAAAACTTCCTCGGTCAGTCTAGATACTAATTTGATTAAGTTTTGTTGGTTGGTTTCTAGTTTATTAAGTTTGTCCAAAAGTTCTTTATTTATATAGTAACGAGCTAGAAAATATGTAATTGTTTAAAAAATGTTCAGTTATCAAAGAGTATTGATAACTTACCTCGCTTAACACTTGGGGTGGCTTCTTCACTATCTATATCCGGAAGGAAGGGATAGTGTAGTCTTTAATGAATAAGTTTAATAAACTAAAATTAATTAACAGACACTTAGATATATTTTGTATGTCATGTGTTAGTTGTTCTTCTGCAAACACTAGCTCCTTCGTAAAAAATATGCCTTTGTATTTTGAGGATATTGGTATTTCAAAAAATGATTTTAAATTTTGTACTTCTTTACCAGTAACAGTATGAGATGAACCATTAGATGAAATATTGTAAATTTTATATACTTTATCTTCCACCATGTAAAAATTATCTGGACTTTTAAGTGAAAATAAATAATTTTCTATTTACACACTATTCCCTTTGATGTTTTCAGGGTTTGTGTCTTGAATTACGCTTTGGTCTTGCGAATGGTTACTTCTCTCAATTAGTCTGTTGTATATTTGAGTAACCACACTATTTTTCTTATTAACTTTTTAATATCTTGAAGGTGGTTTTCAAATGCAAAAGCATTAAATTTATTTAAACTGCCTTTTTGAATTGCATCATTAGCCAAATGGTGCAAACAGTGAGTATTGTACGTCATATGGGACTTGCCCTAGAGATCTTGAAGACCATTAATAAAACTGTCCAAAAGCTTTCCTGCTACGGAGTATCTTTGAGAATTATTGGACAACAAAATTCTCATACCTACACTTAATTTTAGAAAGTGCGTATATATTTCGCTGTCTAAAACTTCACGCAGTATGATTGGACCAGTATATAATAAAAATTGTCTTAACTCAGTTGCCTTCCAACGGTCTAATTCCTTCAAACTTCTTGGTTTTCGATTAAATTCTTTAGGCACTTGTTTTCTTATTTCTAAAAAGAAGGCATTACACACACTTTCTTGAGCGGCTGATAGAGAATAAGGTCGTTTTTTTTTTTTTAAACCACGACCTTAAAAGTGTTTTAAAAACTCCTAAGCAAACAACGTGCATGTAGTCATGCGGAAAACTATTGACTATATCAATGGGAAGCATTTCTAACACATTGGGTTCTAAACTTGTGTGATGTTCTGGATGTTTCTTTTGTCGATAATCATCGGTTCGTTCTGGATTATTTTGAATATTAAAAACAACTTTGTGGTGTGCATATTCACCCTTTATTGCGCATTTATGGCAAGAAAAAAATCCGGCATGTGATTTGATATTTAACATAAATGCTCGAGCTGGAGCGTCACACACAAAACTTCCAATATTAATTTTTAAAATTTTATTTTCATAATTAAACCCCTCCAAAACCAACCTTTTTAATTCGTCTTCATTTTCATTTGTATTTTTGGGCTTTGAATACCCTTCAAAAACTCCACATACAAATACTTTTTTGGTGTCTAATATTGGCCAAACTTGAAGACCTGAACTTTTTGATATGGGTAATCCATCAACATTAAAATTTAGTGTAATATTGTCAATATTTTTGTTGCTTGTCATGCTATCCTTTAAAGCATTTTCGATTCCATAATGAATATATACGCCCCCCTCAATATCTTTTCGCACAGTATTTCTTG
Source organism: Leucophora obtusa (assembly GCA_949987735.1). Taxonomy (NCBI): domain Eukaryota; kingdom Metazoa; phylum Arthropoda; class Insecta; order Diptera; family Anthomyiidae; genus Leucophora; species Leucophora obtusa. The sequence continues at coordinate 88,124,993 of OX465298.1, forward strand.
GGGTTTCTTTTAAAGTTCGTCCATCCCTCGGAAGATCAGGAATAACATTATGTAAAACCGATAGTAACTCATTAATAGCATAATGCTTTACAGACCACTGTGCTAATTTTTCTCTTAAAGTTAAAGTTTCAGGGGAAAATAACTCTGAATCTGTTGTCGAATCACTGTCTGAAATATATTCCATTGGTTCGGATATTAAATCGGAAATATTATTCTCTATTATAAAACTATCATTTGATTTACGAACCGAATATTCATTTAAATTTGGAATATAATAGTTAAATAATTCTTTTATATCTTTTCTTATGCGTTTTCGTTACATGTTGTACTATTTATATTTAAGATATATGTATTTAAACTGAATTACAAAGGTGCATCAAAAATAAGACAAAGAAGTTAGAATTAAAATGCTAGCCTCAAAGCAAATGTTTAAAATCACCAGCTAGAACCTTTTTAACTTGCGAAAAACTTTGTTTATAAGGAGTGCGATGGCAAAAACTTGAGAGACATTTCACTGTTTAATTTTTTCTGCAACAATCGGAGGAAAACAATTAAGGTAAATGTAAAAAGTACAACACACAATTTAAATTTTTGTGTTCCTTTATTTTGCGATACGTCATACTTAATAGAAATAGGCACGTTTATCACGAGTAAATTTGAAACCTGTAAAGGATATAATTTTTTAAGCATCCTCTCATAGAAAGTTAAAATTACAAAAAAATTGATTTTGACCGAAAACGGATTCATTTATTTTATTTAAAAATTATATATCGATAGAATAGAGATTGTTAGGTATAGTATGTTTAAAAATCATTCAATAAAAGTTGATCAAAGCGCTAAAAGTTAACCTTTGATTAGATATAAAATATGAATCAAAACGAATAAGAAATTAAAAGCGAAGCTCCATCTTTACAGTTTTATTTCATATAACGAATTATAAAGTACCACGTTTTACGCAAGTCAGAAAAGGTCTGGTCACGAGTAAATTTGAAAAGAAAAAAAGGATTGTGGAGCTTGTAAGTTCCAATTTTTTTGGACTCCTTAATATATACGTTAGGGCTATTCTATTTATATTTTGATATACTACAAACGGAATGGACAACTGATACATACTCTCGTCACATGTTTGGAGGGTGTGGAAAATATTATTAACTTCGAACATATCAAGGGAAAGTGGTCCTGAATTTTAAATGGTGTTTTTAATTGTAATGTGGTGGCTCAAACAAAAATCTTACCTTTGAAGTGTGGTAAACAGAGGTGGTAGATAGTATTTCACAATAAATACAGTTTGCAAAACTTTTTGGTTTAACCTAGAAAAATAAACTCTCTATAAAATATCTTGCAGCAATAGTATGTATATCATACTTACAGTTGGATTCAAATATATAATTATTGGTCGATATGGATCAAACAGGCCCCCACATCATTGGCTATTACTAAGAATTAAAATTCAGATTTTATTCACTACTAGAAGTCGAGGATGTACGACATTCTTCATTAAACCTAAGGAAGAAAACTTTAACTTAAAACAATGGACCAATATTAATACATATGGTACTTACAGTTGGAGTTTTGTAACAAATCATTTAATGAAAATAAGTTCAACCAGGAAATAAAAAATTTATAAGCATTAAATAATTTTTATATTTTTGAAGTTTTTTCCAGTTAACTTTTTTTTAGAAAATTTTTAGTATCGTAAAACGTATCATATTTTTTTAAAAATATGATTTCGTTAACGATACAGTATCGTTTCAGGGTTTATTGGGTTATTAGTTTGACCAGAAGGCCTATGCTGTGTGGATATATTATTTTTTGAAATATAGGGGAAATCATTTGACTGAAAGCGCCGGTAAGCGGGTTTATTAGGAGCGTTATTCTTTATCTGTATAAAGACTGGACATCCCCTATAATTTGCAGTGTGGTTACCACCACAGTTGCTACATTTTTTATTACTTGGGTCGTTTTTAGATTTCAAGCAATCGTAAGTTTTATAAACATCACCACAGATTACACATACTGTTGGAAGCTTGCAATAACTTTTAGTGTGACCGAATTCCTGGCAGTTAAAGCATTGAGGTGGGTCTTTGCGTTTGCGTGGTTCTTCTGAAGCAGGTATCGAAGATTATAAATTGAATGTATCGATTATAAATTGGATGTATCGAAGATTATAAATTGGATGTGGCTCGTTTCCTTTTAATCAGTAAAATTGTTTCAATTGAATAAGTAGTTAAATTGCAAAGAAATATATTTTTTAACTTTTTCTATCAGTCATTCAATAAATAAAATACACAAAATACGGACCAGAGAAACAAGCCAGCCGCCGTGAGCCGTTTAAGCCGCCGCCGCCGGTCATTTTTGCCTCAGCCGCCGATTTTTTTCGGCTCATTTCGGCTGGAAGTATCAATTTTCCAAAATAAAAAAATTAAAAACAAATGTCATTTTTAAAACAAATTTTCTACTTCATCATTTCCTGAACCATCAAGAGTATTTTTTTTAGTTCAAAAGAAATAAAAGAACCAGTTTTATAGTCAGAGCTAAGAAGGATTTTTGTCATAAATATTTCTTAAGTTAGAAGTTTTGCTTGAAAACTTCTGACATATTTCGCTGAAATTAGGATATCCAATTTTAGCTTAATTCGCACAAAACCGAATTCAGCTTTAGAAATTGAATATATATCATTCCATCAAACCATTCCTTTATAATTAATTCATATGTTTCATTTCCAAAGTTTAATATTAAATAGAATGCATTCTTATGTTGAATACATTCCTTATAGAATTACAATCAATTTAAATAATTAATTTCTTCGAGTTTATTTTGTGACCAATACTTTATTTATAGAATTTTCTATCCACGGGCTAATTATGGTCAATTAAATGTTAAAATGAAATAAAAATCAAATTATTTCATCCTTTTCACTCGACGTTTCGTTGACGGTATTTCAACTTCTTCTGGAGTGCGAATTTTATTAATTTGATTTTACTTATTTACATTGTCAAGTATTTTATTTAAAATTGAATAAAAATTGGACATCACAACACGCAATTTAAAAAAAACTTTAAATAAATAATTACAACCTAAATAAATCACAGTTTAACCTAACGACTAGTATCACAGAATTTTCCTATTTTTTTTCATTAATTCTAATCTTTTACAAAATGGCTTATCAACCAAGTAATTTTATTCAATCCGTAAAAGACTAAGGTATGAATATCCACTGATTCTGATAACACTTTAGTTTATAATTACAAATTAAATAAAAATGTGGCTTATTTTAGGGATTTAATATTGATATCAAATAACAAAAATAATGAAGGTAATTAACCAAAATTTAAAGACGCAAACATTTGTTTTAATATTTTAAAAACCGAATAAAACGTGAAAGATAATTATAAAAATAATGAATTCATTAAAGAATTCATTCACTAGCATCAAAATTAAAAGAATGATGCCAGTGAATGAATTCATAGGGAATGGTATAAACGAATGATATATTAGTAAATTTTAATTAAAAATCCAAAAGTGAATTAAAGAATTAATTCATTCGAATCTATGGTCGTAGGTTTGGTTAAGTAGATCACATCACATTTTTCAGAAATTTCAGTACACCTAAAATTATTATCAAAAGACACATTTTTAAGACATTGCGGACGAAAAAAAATGTTAAGTAAGTTATTTCTCGGCCAACTTATAAAATTGGGGAGATATTTACAATAATCGACGCTATTCTGAGGTCCGAATTCACAAAAAAATTCTAAAGTGAAACATTCCGGATTTTTTTGTTGTTCCGTGATCCACATCCGAGTAATTTTTTTCGTTTTATTTTGTGTAGAAAAAGCTTGATGATAGTGAAACGAATATATATTTTTTAACAACAATTATTATATAATAATTTATTTTAAAATTAGTCTATGAATATTAAAATTTGGTTGGAACAGCAAATTTTCGAAATTTTTAATTCCGTGTGATTTTACAAATCAACTCTAATTAAAAAGTTTCGGCACTCAGAACAGGGGTGAATATCTGAATGTTTTTACTTTTCTTTTAAGTTTTTCAACTTTGACATCTTTTCGAGCATAATTTTTTTTGAACCATATTTTTTTGTAGTTTATTCTAAAAACACATTTAATTTTGAGTGAAAATAGAGTTTGTTTATTTCTAAGTTCCGAATCCACATAAAAAAATTCTAAAGTGAAACATTCCGAATTTTTTTGCTCTTCTGTGATCCACATCCGAATTATTTTCTTCGTTTTATTTCGTGTTGAAAAAGCTTGGTGAAAGTAAAAGGAATATTTTGTTGCAAAAATTGATATGTTAAAATTTATTTTAAAATTTTTCAGTATGCTAAAATTTGTTCGAAACAGTCAATTTCCGACATTTTGAATTTTGTGTGATTTTACAAAACTATTCTAATTAAAAAGTTTCGGAATTCAGAACAGGGGTTATAGTGTCAAAACTCTGTTTTTGAGCTACTTCAAGCACTTACCAATTTTAAATTCAGCAATTTTTCAACCGATTTTGAATCTTGGAACGTTTTTGGAAAGACAAAAAAATTAGCTTTCCAAATATATGTATATAGAATTATTTATTTGTAACTGAAATATGTTGAAAGGTTTTTTAAAAAATATTGACGGCTTTTTTACAGTATTAAAAAATTCTTTACTATTGTAATTTATTCTGAAAGTGGGTTTAGTTTTTAGTAAAATCAGATTCTTTTGTTTAAATTAATTGAAAATTGAAAAAGTTAGCGTAATTTTTCCAAACATTTAATTTCAGCTATTATAAGACATCTCGATGTTCTTGTTTGCACACTCATTAAGGTTAACTTTTTCAATTTTCTTATAAATGCAGAGATTCCATGTTTATAAATAAATGTATAACTTTGACAATTTTAAAGCGATTAAAGTAGAACTTCATTTTACTCTGAATTAAGAATAACAAATTTTTTAATAAAATATTGTAATTAAAAGCCGTCAAAATTAAACAAAATAAGAAAAAATTAAGAAAATCAGTTTTATTTGAAATTATTTCCACAAAATTTTGTTGAATATATAAACATACTAGCGGGCGCAGCCCGCTACGTTGTTAGCGTGCCTTATAGGTTAAGGGGGGGGGGGGGCTGCGCCCCCCACAATTTTTATTAAATTCGTTTTTTTATTTAAAGCCACCACAAATAAATAATTCTGCACAACAATGGGTTTAAAATAAATAAATATTTGATCACTTTTTCTCATGAAAGTGGATTGTTAGTAATGAATCCATAATAAATTCCAATATACGTGTGTATGTTAAGATAATTTGGTAAAGTGCGAACTTAGGTAGATAGACCCGTAAGTAGTTTTGTTCATTTGTGTTTTGAATGAAAATAAATAACGTAAAGCAGGATTGGAAAGCATTTTATAATATTAAAAATAGTGGGCAAAGCCCGCTACGTTGTTAGCGTGTCTTAAAGTTTTTTTTTTAATTCCAGTTTATGTAAAGGTAGACCTGGCAATTCAAGTAAATTCACAAATTCAGTTGGAAAATTTACTGCGTCGGTTTCTTCCACCGGTGCTTCGTTACATGAAGTTTAAATATCGGAATATATAAGTTCCATTCCTTTTCTAAGGTTTTTTCTCTTTTAGAAAATTTGTTTAACTTTTTGGAGAGTATGTTTCAATGCTACATAAGTTTCATATTCCGTGGATAGTGTTTGAACAGGTAATTCCCTCTTCCAATCCATTTGCATTGTCTATAATTTAAATTCCACTCGTTCAACGTTTATATCCATTTCATTCCACTTGTGTAGTGTTTCAATTCCACTCGTTTCCTATTTAGTTTCTTAATTTTAGTGTTTCATATACACTTGTTCTTTAAGTTTTAGGTTTCTAGCTAAAGACGCAGACGTTAAGGGGGGGGGCAATTTTCCCCTTTTGAACCACCATTTTTACCACGTTCCTGTCCAAAGTCCTAGAAATGCCTTGTCGATAAGTTAGCCCATACTCCAAGGAAAACATATTATATATTACAGGTTTCTAGCCGAAGGGTTCGGTTAGGCCATCAAGGGGGAGAATTATTCCGTTTTTACCCCTCCCGGTAGGAATTTCCAAAAATTCCGAGAACGTCTGCATTGGAGGAGGAACCTACTACATACATAATTTTAGATCTCTATATCCAGCAGTTTGCCCAACTCGGCAAGGGGGAAATTTTTTCACTTTTTACCCCTCCCGGTATGAGTTTCCAAAAATACCGTCTTAGGGGATGTCAACGTTGGAGAAGGAACCCAAATACCGAATTTAAGCTCCCTTGTTCCAGCTGTTTGGCCAGGCCGTTAAGGGGGAGACTTTTCCTGTTTTTGACCCTACCTGTAGAAATTTCATAAAATCTCATATTAGCGGATGTCTACAATAGAGGAGGAACTTTAATACCAAATTTCAACTTCCTACCTCCAGTGGTTTGGGCAGGCCTTTAAGCGGCACTTTTCGCTTCATTAATCCCCATTTTTGCAATGTCCCTGTCCAAAAAGCACCTTCCCGGTAAGTGAGCCCATACTCCAAGTAACATATGTTTTACATTTCAGGTTTCTAACCAACTTTTACTATTTGTGCCCCTCTCGGTAGGAATTTCCGAAAATCCATCGACAGGGAATTTCAGCTTCCTAGTTCCAGCAGTTTGAGCAGGCTGTCAAGGGGGACACTTTTTCTTTTTTTGTCCCTCCCGGTTGGAATTAGGCTGGAAAAGGAAACTAAGTACCGAATTTCAGCTTCCTAGTTCCAACAGTTTGGACAGGTCGTGAAGGGGCCACTTTCCCTTTTTGAACCTCCATTTTATAACGACCCTGTCCAAAATTCAAAAAGTATCTTTCTAATAAGTTAGCCCTTACTCCAGGGACCCACATTTTAAGCTTCAGGTTTCTAGCCGAAGGCGTTTTTACAGGCCCCCAAGGTGAGGCTTTTCTTCTTTTTGCCCCTCCCTTTAGGAATTTACAAAAATTCCATCTTCGCGGCTATCTGCGATGGATGAGGAACATTCATACCAAATTTCAACTGCATTGCCTAAGCGGTTTGGGCAGGCCGTTATTGGGGACATTTTTCCCTTTCAACCACCATTTTTACTATGTTCCTGTTCCAAAATAGAAAAATTACGTTGCCGGTGAGTTAGTCCTACTCCAAGGAATACCTATTTAAAATTTTAGGTTGGCCAAAAGGGATTGGGCAAGCCGTCAGGAGGAGACTTTTACCTTATTTCCCCTCCCGATAGGAATTTCAAAAATTCCGTCTAAGCGGACGCCTACACAGAAGGAGGAACTCACATACCGAGTTTCCTTTTGGGATATCCTGTAGGGAATTCCAAAAATACAAACTTAGTCGATGTCTACTACAGTGGAGGAACCTTTATACCAAATTTCAACTTCTTACCTCCAGTGGTTTGGGCAGGCACTTTTCCAATTTGTGAGACTGTTTATGTGGAGACTTTTCCCCTTTTTGCCCGTTCCGGTAGTAATTTCCAAAAATCCCGTCTTAGCGCACGTCTATGCCGAATATCAAGAAACCTTGTTTTAGTGGAGATATCCGTGGGGGGAGGAAAAAAGTAGTTTTTTTGAAATTATATATTATTTTAAATGGTACTTTTTGGAAAAACGAAATTTTTTGGAAAAAGGTACTTCTTTTGGAAAAAGAAAATTTTTTTAGAAAAAGGTACTTTTTTTTTGGGAAAAGGTACTTTTTTTTGGAAAAGGTACTTTTTTTGAAAAAGGTATTTTTTTTTAAAAATTTATGTTTTTTGGGAAAAGGAAAATTTTTTTAGAAAAAGGTACTTTTTTTGGGAAAAGGTCCTTTTTCTTGGAAAAGGTACTTTTTTTTGAAAAAGGTATTTTTTTTGGAAAAATGTATGTTTTTTGGAAAAAGGTACTTTTTTTAAAAAAGGTACTTTTTTGGAAAAATGTACTTTTTTTGGAAAAAGGAATTTTTTTTGGAAAAAGGTACTTTTTTTGGAAAAAGGTACTTTTTTTGGAAAAATGTACTTTTTTTGGAAAAAGGTACTTTTTTCGGGAAAAGGTACTTTTTTTGGAAAAAGGTACTTTTTTTGGAAAAAGGTACTTTTTTTGGAAAAGGTATTTTTTTTAATAAGGTGTTTTTTTTGGAAAAATGTATGTTTTTTGGAAAAAGGTACTTTTTTTGGAAAAGGTACTTCTTTTGGAAAAGGAACATTTTTTTAGAAAAAGGTACTTTTTTTTTGGGAAAAGGTACTTTTTTTTGGAAAAGGTACTTTTTTTGAAAAAGGTATTTTTTTGAAAAAATGTATATTTTTTGGGAAAAGGAAAATTTTTTTAGAAAAAGGTACTTTTTTTGGGAAAAGCTACTTTTTCTTGGAAAAGGTACTTTTTTTGAAAAAGGTATTTTTTTTGGAAAAATGTATGTTTTTTGGAAAAAGGTAATTTTTTTCAAAAAGGTACTTTTTTTTGGAAAAATGTACTTTTTTTGGAAAAAGGTACTTTTTTGGAAAAAGGAATTTTTTTTGGAAAAAGGTACTTTTTTTTGGAAAAAGGTACTTTTTTTGGAAAAAGGTACTTTTTTTGGAAAAAGGTACTTTTTTCGGGAAAAGGTACTTTTTCGGGAAAAGGTACTTTTTTTGGAAAAAGGTACTTTTTTTGGAAAAGGTATTTTTTTTTAAAAAGGTGTTTTTTTTGGAAAAATGTATGTTTTTTGGAAAAAGGTACTTTTTTTGGAAAAGGTACTTCTTTTGGAAAAGGAACATTTTTTTAGAAAAAGGTACTTTTTTTTGGGAAAAGGTACTTTTTTTTGGAAAAGGTACTTTTTTTGAAAAAGGTATTTTTTTGAAAAAATGTATATTTTTTGGGAAAAGGAAAATTTTTTTAGAAAAAGGTACTTTTTTTGGGAAAAGGTACTTTTTCTTGGAAAAGGTACTTTTTTTGAAAAAGGTATTTTTTTTGGAAAAATGTATGTTTTTTGGAAAAAGGTAATTTTTTTCAAAAAGGTACTTTTTTTTGGAAAAATGTAGTTTTTTTGGAAAAAGGTACTTTTTTGGAAAAAGGAATTTTTTTTTGGAAAAAGGTACTTTTTTTTGGAAAAATGTACTTTTTTTGGAAAAAGGTACTTTTTTTGGAAAAAGGTACTTTTTTCGGGAAAAGGTACTTTTTTTGGAAAAAGGTACTTTTTTTGGAAAAGGTATTTTTTTTAAAAAGGTGTTTTTTTTGGAAAAATGTATGTTTTTTGGAAAAAGGTACTTTTTTTGGAAAAGGTACTTCTTTTGGAAAAGGAACATTTTTTTTTGAAAAAGGTACTTTTTTTGGGAAAAGGTACTTTTTTTTGGAAAAGGTACTTTTTTTGAAAAAGGTATTTTTTTGAAAAAATGTATGTTTTTTGGGAAAAGGAACATTTTTTTAGAAAAAGGGACTTTTTTTGGGCAAAGGTACTTTTTTTTGGAAAAGGTAATTTTTTTTGAAAAAGGTACTTTTTTGGAAAAAGGTACTTTTTTGAAAAAAGGTACTTTTTTTGGAAAAAGGTACTTTTTTTTGAAAAGGGTACTTTTTTTTGGAAATAGGTACTTTTTTTGGAAAAAGGTACTTTTTTTGGAAAAAGGTACTATTTTTGGAAAAAGGTACTTTTTTTTGAAAAAGGTACTTTTTTTTGGAAAAAGGTACTTTTTTTTTGGAAAAAGGTACTTTTTTTGGAAAAAGGTACTATTTTTGGAAAAAGGTACTTTTTTTGCAAAAAGGTACTTTTTTTTGGAAAAAGGTACTTTTTTTTGGAAAAAGGTACTTTTTTTGGAAAAAGGTACTTTTTTTTGGAAAAGGGTACTTTTTTTTGGAAATAGGTTCTTTTTTTGGAAAAAGGTACTTGTTTTGGAAAAAGGTACTTTTTTTTTGGAAAAAGGTACTTTTTTTGGAAAAAGGTACTTTTTTTGGAAAAAGGTACTTTTTTTTGGAAAAAGGTACTTTTTTTGGAAAAAGGTACTTTTTTTGGAAAAAGGTACTTTTTTTGGAAAAAGGTACTTTTTTTGGAAAAAGGAATTTTTTTTGGAAAAAGGTACTTTTTTTTGAAAAAGGTACTTTTTTTGGTAAAAGGTACTTTTTTTGGAAAAAGGTACTTTTTTTTGGATAAAGGTACTTTTCTCGGAAAAAGGTACTTTTTTGGAAAAAGGTACTTTTTTTGGAAAAAGGTACTTTTTTTGGAAAAAGGTACTTTTTTGGGAAAAAGGTACTTTTTCTGGGAAAAGGTACTTTTTTGGAAAAAGGTACTTTTTTTGTCCCCTTTTTGCCCCTCCCGATAAGAATTTCCAAAAATGCCGTCTCAACGGACGTCTACACCTGTCGAGGAACCTACATACCAAATTTCAACTTCATAGCTCCAGCAGTTTGAGCAGGCCGTCAAGGGGGAGACTTTTTCCCCTTTTTGCCCGTCCCTGTAAAAATTTCCAAAACTCCCGTCTTGGTGAATTTCTACGATAGTGGAGAAACCTTTATACCAAATTTCAACTTCCTACCTCCAGCGGTTTGGGCAGGCCGTCAAAGGGGGCCTTTTTCCCCTTTTTAACCCCCATTTTTACAACGTCCCTGTCCAAAATTCCCGAAAGTACTTTCCAGAAAAGTTAGCCCATACTCCAAGGAACACATATCTTAAATTTCAGCTTTCTAGCCAAAGGGGTTTTGGCAGGCCGCCAAGGGGGAGACTTTTCCCCTTTTTGCCCGTTCCGGTAGGAATTTCCAAAAATCCCGTCTTAGCGGACGTCTACGCCGAAAGAGGAACCTACATACCAAATTTCAACTTCCTAGCTTCAGCGGTTTGGGCTGGGCGATGTTGAGTCAGTCAGTCAGTCACGTTATTCTTTTATATATAGAGATGTATATATTTGGAAAGCCCAACTATCTCTCCTTCTAGGTCCGTTCAAAAACTAAAAATCATAAATTTGTAATTTTTATCGATGAATTTAACTTAAATAATTTTTTTTTTTTTGATAATTCCAAATTTTTTGTACAATTTTCTACTGCTATATTTTGGAAAAAACCTCAAACATCTTTAAATTACGTGTATAATGTTCTATCAAGCCGATCAAGCCGCCGCCGCCGCCGATTTTTTGCTTGCGCTGCCGCCGCCGATTATTTTGATCGGCTTGTTTCTCTGATACGGACTTTCGGTAGAAGTTAAAATATTCAATCAAAATTTTCTGTTAAAAACAATCAGTTGTTATAATACGATTAATTTTAAAATAACGAGAAATCTATTATTTTTATCGACTTTGCCAGTTAATAAATTAACAATTAAAAATAAACGACAAAATACAATTGTTTTGAACGAAAAGTAGGTAGTCCTTTTTTTAACTTATTTTCAATTGTTTTAATGTACATATTCGGTTGATTTTAAGGAAAAAATATTGTGAGTGTAGAACTAAAGAGCTTTAGTATTTAGAATTCTGTTTATTTATTTTTTCTTTGATTTTATTTTTCTTGTAATTTGTTTCCTTAATGATTTTTTTTCAGGTAATATTAAGGCTTCATTTAAAATAAAATATAACTTTAAGCGTCTTTTCGCAATTTTTAGTAATATTAAGTCACTTTAACGTAGTATCATTCGGTTTTTTTTCGGATCAAATTAAAGAACACGTCCGCACACACCGCACAAAAATTATTATTATTGACATAAATCTGAAAAATAATTGATACGTGCTGAAATACAATTGATAAAACTGAAATTCAATTGATTATTTCTGAAATACAATTGATAAATCTTAAATACAATTGATACAATTGGAAATGGTATAGTCCGTTAAAAAGATGTAAATAAAATTATTTTTTTTAAAAAATTCAATTTAATAAAAAAAAAAATATAATTTTTTAAAACCATTTATAGAAAATAAAATTATAATTTTATAAAAAGAAATTCATTTTATAAAAAAAAAATGCATAGCCGTGAACGGTATCGAACTCGCGACCTTCTGAGTTTAAACCTTATTTTAACAAAATATTGTAATTTTTATAAAATCAGTGCTCTGCCAGAGTATTATTTTATGAACTGTTGTCAATATCTGTCTGGGATCTTATTTAATCCCGAATAAATGGAGATCTTACGTAGTACCCAAATATAATGCGGGATCTAATTTTATCTGTAATTTTTCTGAATAGTTTTAGATGTCAATCCCCAACTTTATGCTGTTTCTAATTCGATCTGCCATTTTAATACCGAAATAAATTGCTGGATCTAATTCGATCTGCAATTTATGGGATAAATTAAGATCTTACCAAATCCCCAAATATATCTCTGGATATAATTCCATCTGCAATTTATCGGAAAAGTTTAGATAATACGCAATCCCGAAATATATTACTGTATCGTATTTGATCTGACATTTTTTGCTGGATATTGCTGGATCTAATTCGTTCTGCCAAAATTGTGATCAAATTAGATCTAAGTTTATCCGCAAATATATAGCTGGATCCGCCATTTTTCGGATCAAATTAGATCTAGGTTTATCCCCAAAGATATCATTGGACCTCCCAATTTTGAGATATAACTTGATCTTAGTTTATCCCCATATATACAATGGGATCTAATACGATATGATTGGATACACCCAATTTTGAGATCTAATTGGATCAGCTAGATATTACAGCAGATCTTAAACAATATCAAATTGAATATGATTATATATTGCGCGAGATCAATTTTTTTTACTCGGGTATGTATAATTTAAGTTACTTAAGACCAATTTCTTTCAAGAAGTTACAATAACCACTGGCACAAATTGTGTATCAAATTGTACGTACTATGGAAAGTAATTGGAAGGAAGCCAATATCCAAATTTTATTTATTATCCAAAACTTGGGAGATGTTTTGCCCCATATTAAACTCATAAGGTATTTACAAACATAAAACTGTTGTAAAAAATTTTGTTTATACACCGATAAAATTCCTCAGTTGCTCAGTTAATGTATTACTCAGTTGAAACCAAAAAATTTCAAATTAACTGAATTAATTAATATCAACCAGTTTTATTGAAATAAATTTTGTTTTCTGTTACCCTATAAATACAAATAAGAAAATTTGAAATTGTCAAGAACTTTTCAATACAATTACAAACAATTGCATACAATGGGAAATACAAAAATATTTAATTTTCAAAAAAAGGGTTTATATTATTTTTGGAATATGGTAAGTTTTTGTTTTAATTATAGATTTGATGAAATTTAGTAAATGGGATTTATTTTTGAATAGATCGCAAGTAAAAATGTTGCATGTGCAATTGTGGATTTATGCACATGGAATTAGAAATCACTGTGGACAAAAATACAAAAACCGGCAAATCAAGACATGAATTCAATTTTTAATTTTGTTGTACGAGTTAAAAATAAACTTTAAAAAGTAAATTAAAATATCGCAAAAAGCAAGAGAAAAATTTTAAATGGCAATTTTATTATATACTTTCAAATCGGTTGTAATTAACTGAATTCAATGGTTATTTTCAAATTATTAACAAATTCGTTGTTTTCAACTCAGCCTTAATTGCTTTCTTTCTTAAAAAAATATTAGTTATTTTCAATTAATTTAAATAACTGAGACTCAGTAAGGGGAACTTCACCTGAAACTCAGTTGAAAATTTAGTAGCCAACAACTGAGGTATTTTTCGGTGTAGACTTTATCTTTTAAGGAAACGAAAACACTGATTTAAATCAACATTAATACCGAAGAAAATTGTTCAATGACGCATTCTCCAGGTTACTTTTGTTAAATGATGTTTGTTTTTACGCATAAATTGTGGAAACTAACTACAAATATTACTTTCTGTAGTTTTATTTATTAATAGCACGGGGCAAATTAGTTCATCAGACTGATTTTGATAAACATTTTCATGTTTTCAGCGATAAAGGATATGTAATGGATTTTGCCGGAATGCTTAAAGCCTGTTCCCAGATTCTATAAGATGATTATCGTCCACTTTTTGAAGTTTAGTTCTAACATATTACATAATAATAACAATTCTAAAATATTAAGGGTATTCACGATGGTACATGTGCATATTTGCAATTTGCTAATTTGCTATGCAAATTGTAACATATCGTGAGCGTCTTTTTTAAGATCAATTGCATATTGGCTTTGTCAGCTATTTTATTCACTGTTGTCAACTTTTTTCCTAAAAATATCGCTAAATCAAACTAAAAAGTCACTAGAAAATAGCTGAAAATGGTAGATATCGCTCGATTTGATGAGAAAATAGCTAAATTGCCAACGGTGATTTTGTTTACGTCAAAAGTAAAAATAAATCGTATTTTTGAGAAAATTTGCGAATCATAAAAATAATAATAAAATAATAAATAAAAAAATAAAAAAAATTTTATGTTAATAAAAAATCACAAGCAATTTTTTTATTACATTTCTTATTTTATAAACAATAATATGGCGGCTGATAAGTTAAAAGCAGATGTTTTGTTTTATTTGCAACTTAGCTTCCCAACAAACAATTCGTTCCAACAAACGCACCGTTTTCGGTCCGTCATATACGGAATCCAACTCCGCATACGTACCGTTTTCTGGATCCGTATACGGACCAGAAAACGGAACATAAGGAACATCGAAACTGATTCGAATGATGGACCGTTTACGGACCGTTATGTCGTGTTAAAAACTGACACGTCCGTTTAAAGTCCGTCAATGGTGGACCGTTTACGGACCGTTATGTCATGTAAAAAACGGACTAGTCCGCTGAAAGTCCGGCAATGCCGGAGTGATCCCTTTTTAGAATGCCGTTATCCGAATTTTATATCTAGATAAATTGACACATTACTAACTTTAATATTGTATGATTTTTATTAGATTTATTAAATTACTATTTAGAGGCGTGCCTTAGGCCTAGTTTTTGGGATGTCAGTTAAACCGAAAACAAATTTTGTCGTATCTGGCAAGCCCGCTACGTTGTTAGCGTACCTTAAAGTTTAAAATGTAATTTGTTTTGCATAGGAATTAAATATTTTTATGAAATTAAAATACAATGTTTTTTATTATTGTAAAAATCTTCAAAATAAAAGCCCCCTTCGAAGAGAATGCTTATTAGGACTTTATATAAAAAATAAATAATTTCAAAAATTATTATTCAGAGGAAGCTTAGGTTAAAATAAATTTTCTACTTTTTAAGTAAAAATAAAATCAAATAGGCACACTTAATAATTAACAATAAATAACGATGACGATGTGAGAGCTGTGGTGTAATGGTTAGCGCCTTGAACTGTTACACATGTGGTTGCGGGTTAGATCCCCAGCTACCGCAACATCAATTTGAAAAAATAATGTGTATGATTTTTTATCCCTAATACAGTGTCCTCCTTCACTATTCCCATAGCACTTAACCCCACCGAAGTGAAATAATATAACAGGGCTATGAAATAAACAGCCTCAACAAAAGTTCGCCAACTCACCATCAAATGGCGCGTAACAACTGTTCTAAAATTCAACATTTCGCGTATTACCCCACATCGCAAAGTACATAAATTGGATTTCTAGTCGATGGGTTTTTGTGCAGGTCGTAAAAGCCAGGTCTAAGCCTCTACGTTAAAATGTCAAAAAATTCCGTCTTATAGATGTCTATGTCGGAGCAGGATTCTATCAGGATACCTTTATTATGAAATTTGACAAAAAGAATAAATTTAGTATTAGTACCAATATTTATAAAAATTAAGACCCGTTTTCGCTCAATTTCGTAGATTCCAAAAAACGAAAATCGTTACATCTTCTTAATCAAAGGCACAAAAAATTTCATTTTTGGATTTTATTTATACTTTGGTGAAAAAGCATAGGCCGGTTAGAGGGTAAAATAAATTAGTCAGTCACTCTTATATGTAAACACTATGACTCTCTTTGCGATTTGTTTATTATCATTCCGAATCCATTCGTTCCCCGTTTTGTTTCATTTCGTTCCGCATTCCATTCCATTTCGTTCTCTGTTCCCTTTCCATTTTCTCGAGTTTCAATTCCACTTGTTCCCCGTTTAATTTCGCCGTTCTTTCCCGAAAGAGTGTTAAAAAAAGTGTTTAAAAACACAAAAAAAATGTGTTTAAAAAAAGTGCGCGTACACAAATTTTCTTTCCCGAAAGAGTGTTAAAAAAGTGGCCGTTGGCAAATTTTCTTTCCCAAAAGTGTGTTAAAAAAAATGTGTTAACAAAAAAGTGTTTCCACAAAAAAAAAGTTTCCACAAATAAAAAGAGTTTCCATAAAGAAAAGTGTTTCCACAAAAAAAAAAGTGTTTCCAAAATAAAGTGTTTCCACAAAAAAAAGTGTTTATACCAAAAAAAAAAAGTTTCCACAAAAAAAAATTTTTTTCCCAACAAAAAAATGTTTCCACAAAAAAAGAAAGGTGTTTCCACACAAAAAGTGTTTGGAAAAAAAAATGTTTGCACAAAAAAAGTTTCCACAAAAAAAATAAAAAAAGTTTCCGCAACAAAAAAAAATTTTACACACAAAAAAAATGTTTCAACAAAAAAAAAAAAAAGTTTCCACAAAAAAAAATATTTCCACAAAAAAAAGTGCAGTTGCAAAAAAAAAGTTTCCCAAAAAAAAAAGTTTACTCAAAAAAAAATTTAAACAAAAAAAAAAAAGTGCACAAAAAAAATGTTTCCAAAAAAAAAACTTTTTCCACAAAAAAAAAGTTTCTACAAAAAAAAAAATTTCCACAAAAAAAAAAAAGTTTCCACAAAAAAAAGAAGTGTTTCCGAAAAAAAACTTTTTCCACAAAAAAAAATATTTCACATAAAAAAAAAAGTTTCCACAAAAAAAAAATGTCGCGACAAAAAAAAATTGAGATGAGATAAATGAGATGCTATAAGTGGTGCCTGGTTGTTATACTAACGCCAAGGCCTGGTTGTCATAGCAACATGAAAATTTTATATGTAGGGACGCCATATTTCCCACACATAATAATCTATGCATAAAAATACGAAAAAATGTCAAAATAACAAAAAAATTTGTAAAATATACGAAAAATGGTTTATTTTACGAAAGTTTTTGTTATTTTGACATTTATTTTGTATTTTTATGTGTGCCGGAACCACTGGGCCAATTTCGTGCAAACTTCACATAAACCATCTACATACCATCCTCAACGTACCCTGAAATCGGTTGCCAGAAATCCGTTGAAAAATAAAAATTTGTATATCGATCACACATTTTATATGGGAAAAACACCCATCACAAAAGTGTGCGTATAACGCGTACGTGTAGACATTTTTCGTCATTTTTTTTTAAGAACCATCAGTAAAAGTAGACCTTTCCAACGCATGTATTGGTTTGTAAATCGGTTGAGTGGTTCGCGAGTTATAAAATGACGAACATATACCAACTTATTTTTATATATATAGACTAGCGGGCGCAGCCCGCTACGTTGTTAGCGTGCCTTAAAGGTTAAGGGGGGGGGGGCTGCGCCCCCCACAATTTTTATTAAATTCGTTTTTTTATTTAAAGCCTTCACCCAGCCACCACAAATAAATAATTCTGCACAACAATGGGTTTAAAATAAATAAATATTTGATCACTTTTTCTCATGAAAGTGGATTGTTAGTAATGAATCCATAATAAATTGCAATATACGTGTGTATGTTAAGATAATTTGGTAAAGTGCGAACTTAGGTAGATAGACCCGTAAGTAGTTTTGTTCATTTGTGTTTTGATTGAAAATAAATAACGTAAAGCAGGGTTGGAAAGCATTTTATAATATTAAAAATAGCGGGCAAAGCCCGCTACGTTGTTAGCGTGTCTTAAAGTTTTTTTTTTAATTCCAGTTTATGTAAAGGTAGACCTGGCAATTCAAGTAAATTCACAAATTCAGTTGGAAAATTTACTGCGTCGATTTCTTCCACCGGTGCTTCGTTACATGAAGTTTAAATATCGGAATATATAAGTTCCATTCCTTTTCTAAGGTTTTTTCTCTTTTAGAAAATTTGTTTAACTTTTTGGAGAGTAAGTTTCAATGCTACATAAGTTTCATATTCCGTGGATAGTGTTTGAACAGGTAATTCCCTCTTCCAATCCATTTGCATTCTCTATAATTTCAATTCTACTCGTTCAACGTTTATATCCATTTCATTCCACTTGTGTAGTGTTTCATTCCACTCGTTTCCTATTTAGTTTCTTAATTTTAGTGTTTCATATACACTTGTTCTTTAAGTTTTAGGTTTCTAGCTAAAGACGCAGACGTTAAGGGGGGGGGCAATTTTCCCCTTTTGAACCACCATTTTTACCACGTTCCTGTCCAAAGTCCTAGAAATGCCTTGTCGATAAGTTAGCCCATACTCCAAGGAAAACATATTATATATTACAGGTTTCTAGCCGAAGGGTTCGGTTAGGCCATCAAGGGGGAGAATTATTCCGTTTTTACCCCTCCCGGTAGGAATTTACAAAAATTCCGTCTTAGGGGACGTCTGCGTTGGAGGAGGAACCTACTACATACATAATTTTAGGTCTCTATATCCAGCAGTTTGGCCAGGCCGTCAAGGGGGAAGTTTTTTCCCTTTTTACCCCTCCCGGTATGAATTGCCAAAAATACCATCTTAGGGGACGTCAACGTTGGAGAAGGAACCCAAATACCGAATTTAAGCTCCCTTGGGGGGGAGACTTTTCCTGTTTTTGACCCTACCTGTAGAAATGTCTAAAAATCTCATCTTAGCGGATGTTTACAATAGAGGAGGAACTTTAATACCAAATTTCAACTTCCTACCTCCAGCGGTTTGGGCAGGCCTTTAAGCGGCACTTTTCGCTTCATTAATCCCCATTTTTGCAATGTCCCTGTCCAAAAAGCACCTTCCCGGTCCAAAAAGCCCATACTCCAAGTAACATATGTTTTACATTTCAGGTTTCTAGCCAACTTTTACTATTTGTGCCCCTGTGGGTAGGAATTTTCGAAAATCCATCGACATGGAATTTCAGCTTCCTAGTTCCAGCAGTTTGAGCAGGCTGTCAAGGGGGACATTTTTTCTTTTTTTGTCCCTCCCGGTTGGAATTAGGCTGGAAGAGGAACCTAAGTACCGAATTTCAGCTTCCTAGTTCCAGCAGTTTGGACAGGTCGTTAAGGGGCCACTTTCCCTTTTTGAGCCCCCATTTTGTAACGACCCTGTCCAAAATTCAAGAAAGTATCTTTCTAATAAGTTAGCCCTTACTCCAGGGACCTACATTTTAAGTTTCAGGTTTCTAGCCGAAGGGGTTTTTACAGGCCCCCAAGGTGAGGCTTTTCTTCTTTTTGCCCCTCCTTTTAGGAATTTACAAAAATTCCATCTTCACGGCTATCTGCGATGGATGAGGAACATTCATACCAAATTTCAACTGCATTGCCTAAGCGGTTTGGGCAGGCCGTTAGTGGGGACATTTTTCCCTTTCAACCACCATTTTTACTATGTTCCTGTTCCAAAATAGAAAAATTACGTTACCGGGGAGTTAGTCCTACTCAAAGGAATACATATTTAAAATTTTACGTTGGCCAAAAGGGATTGGGCAGGCCGTCAAGGAGGAGACTTTTCCCCTTATTTCCCCTCCCGATAGGAATTTCAAAAATTCCGTCTAAGCGGACGCCTACACAGAAGGAGGAACTCACATACCGAGTTTCCTTTTGGGATATCCTGTAGGGAATTCCAAAAATACAAACTTAGTCGATGTCTACTACAGTGGAGGAACCTTTATACCAAATTTCAACTTCTTACCTCCAGGGGTTTGGGCAGGCACTTTTCCAATTTGTGAGACTGTTTATTGGGAGACTTTTCCCCTTTTTGCCCGTTCCGGTAGGAATTCCCAAAAATCCCGTCTTAGCGCATGTCTATGCCGAATATCAAGTAGTTTTTTTGAAATTATACATATATTATTTTAAATGGTACTTTTTGGAAAAACGAAATTTTTTGGAAAAAGATACTTTGTTTTTACAAAGTACTTTATTTGTACTTTTTTTAGAAAAGGTATTTTTTTTTAAAAAGGTATTTTTTTTTGGAAAAATGTATTTTTTTTGGAAAAATGTATGTTTTTTGGAAAAAGGTACTTTTTTTGGAAAAGGAACATTTTTTTAGAAAAAGGTACTTTTTTTGGGAAAAGTACTTTTTTTTGGAAAAGGTACTTTTTTTGAAAAAGGTATTTTTTTTGTAAAAATGTATGTTTTTTGGGAAAAGGAACATTTTTTTAGAAAAAGGTACTTTTTTTGGGAAAAGGTACTTTTTTTTGGAAAAGGTACTTTTTTTGAAAAAGGTATTTTTTTTGGAAAAATGTATGTTTTTTGGGAAAAGTTACTTTTTTGGAAAAGGTACTTTTTTTTGGAAAAAGGTACTTTTTTTGGAAAAAATAATTTTGGAAAAAGGTACTTTTTTGGAAAAAGGTACTTTTTTTGGAAAAAGGTAATTTTTTGGATAAAGGTACTTTTTTTTGGAAAAAGGTACTTTTTTTGGAAAAAGGTACTTTTTTTGGAAAAACGTACTTTTTTTTGGAAAAACGTACTTTTTTTGGAAAAAGGTACTTTTTTTGGAAAAAGGTACTTTTTTTGGAAAAAGGTACTTTTTTTGGAAAAATGTACTTTTTTTGGAAAAAGGTACTTTTTTTTTGGAAAAAGGTACTTTTTTTGGAAAAAGGTAATTTTTTGGAAAAAGGTACTTTTTTGGAAAAAGGTACTTTTTTTGGAAAAAGGTACTTTTTTTGGAAAAAGGTACTTTTTTTGGAAAAAGGTACTTTTTTTGGAAAAAGGTACTTTTTTTGGAAAAAGGTACTTTTTTTGGAAAAAGGTACTTTTTTTGGAAAAAGGTTCTTTTTTTGGAAAAAGGTACTTTTTTTGGAAAAAGGTACTTTTTTTCAAACTTTTATAAAGGTTTATACCAAATTTCAACTTCCTACCTTCAGCGGTTTGGGCAGGCCGTCAAAGGGGACTTTTCCCCCTTTTTAACCCCCATTTTTACAACGTCCCTGTCCAAAATTCCAGAAAGTACTTTCCAGAAAAGTTAGCCCATACTCCAAGGAACACATATCTTAAATTTCAGCTTTCTAGCCAAAGGGGTTTTGGCAGACCGCCAAGGGGGAGACTTTTCCCCTTTTTGCCCGTTCCGGTAGGAATTTCCAAAAATCCCGTCTTAGCGGACGTCTACGCCGAAAGAGGAACCTACATACCAAATTTCAACTTCCTAGCTTCAGCGATTTGGGCTGAGCGATGTTGAGTCAGTCAGTCACGTTATTCTTTTATATATAGAGAATATAAGCTACTATATTTGCATTTAAAAGTTGCGTATTTTAGCGCAGTGCTGCCATACTACTTCATTCATATCGGTGGTGGATGCCGTCAATATAATGACCGGCAAAGAAGTTCATTAATTTTACAAGTGATGACATCACTTCTTTTTTTTTTTGACGCTAAATTCTTTTTACAGACGTTTTTGCTTCAGCAAGTTATAAAAAACTAACCTAGTGTCTGCAAATGCAATGAAATGTGCGAAGAAATTTGAAAATAACACACAGAGCAAAATAATTTTACTATTGCTTTGTGTGTAAATCGTAAATTTTATTGCATATTTTATTGCATTCGAAGACCATAACTCCAATCAATTAAATTTTTTACCATACACGTAGAAAAAAACAGGGGGAACTTTATCTAAGTGCTATATAATTATACAACTACATACAGGTTTGTTGAAAAGTTTCTGCGCTCGAAATGAAAGAATAATGTTTTTGTTACGAAATATATTTTTTTATTTTAATATAATCTCCTAGAAGCTCAATACACTTGTTCCAATTATCTTCCAATAATTTTATACCATCCTTATAATGGTTTTCCAGAAGCTCTGCAAAATAACCGTCTACGTCTGCTATGGCCTCTTCATTCGACGAAAAATGCTTTCCACGAAGGAATTGTTTGAGATTTCTGAAGAGATAGTAGTCACTAGGAGCCAAATCTGGTGAATACGGTGGATGTTCAAGCAATTCGTACTTTAATTCTTTGAATTTAGCCATAGTCAAAACACTTGTGAACAGGTGCATTGTCTTGATGAAAAATGATTTTTTTCTTTAAACCAGTCAATCAATAAAATTCCTTTTGCATCCCAAAAAACTGATGCCATAACCTTCTTTGCTGATCGTTGTGACTTCACCTGCTTTGAAGCTGAACAACCACCTTCAGTACAGTGTAAACGTTCTTGTTTCAATTTAGGATCATGGTGGTAGATCCAAGTCTCATCCATAGTTATAAAACGACGCAAGAAGTCGGTTTTATTCTGCTTAAAACGCTCCAAATTACGCTGAGAAATTTGTTTTCGATCCAGTTTTTGTTGAATTGTTAATGTGTGCGGCACTAACTTTCCAAACAGTTTTTTCATACGTAATTCTTCATGTAAAATATGGAGTACTCGTTGGTCTGAGATGCCTATGGCATTAGAAATTTCACGCTTAGTCAAACTTGAATCTTCACTAATCATATTATGTACTTGCTCAATGATTTCTGCTGTGGTTGCAGTTTTTGGTCGTCCTTGGCGTGGATCGTCTTCAAGGCTAGTACGACCACGTTTAAATTCACCAGCCCAAAATTCAACGGTGCGTTTTGATGGTGAGGACTCCTTATACACTTCTAACAATTGTTCATAAATTTCCTTTGCTTTTAAACCCTTCAAAACAAAGAATCTAATGACTGCACGATATTAAATTTTTTCCATATTAAAAAAAATCAATGACACGTCAACTTCAAATGGCTTGTAAACAAAGAATGAATTGACAGAATGACTTGCAACTTTGCATGTGTTCTCAGGACAGTTATACCAACTTGAGAAAAAAAAGTTTGGAGCTAGCAGTGCCATCTCTTGGTGAGCGTAGGAACTTTTCAACCAACCTGTACGTTCGAAGTAAGTTTTATAATTTATGTATTTTTTCGGATATTTTCCACTACACATGTGTATATTTTGCAAGGGTTGTTTATATTTTATAAAAAAATGTGCATATTTTACTCGAACTTTGTAAACCTAACTTGAAAATTATGTATTTGTATAATTACATAGCTCTAAGGTAATATTCCCCCTGTTTTTTTCTGTGTTCTAATATCAACAAAAACATGTATTTTAAAATTTATAAGTCAATTTGTTATAATAATTAACTGAAACCCATATTTATAAAATCTCTTTATGATTAAGAGTTTAATTTAAATCATTTTCCTGCTAAATTATTTTTAAGTGGTTTCAGCGCTTTACATTACAAATGTTGCGGTTTTTGTGCAAAAAATTGGCAACAGTGTTAGTATTTACAGAGGGAAAGAGATAGCACTGTTTGTGTAGCAGTACCACGTATATGTGAAGATGAATTAGATGAATTATGTTACGTTTTGGATAAGTGATGACATTACTTCCCTATTTAAAAACGCTGAATTATTTGCATTGACGTTTTTCACGTACGATTCTTAAACACGTTAATGTAAAAGTTAAACATATCAATTCACACATGAAATTGAAGTGTTTAAGTTAAATGTCTCGAACAGCTGTTCCTTAACAATTGTAGGAAAAACAAAAATGTAACAAAATTTCCTAAAAAGTTATTTTTTCTTCGGCCGGCGTCAAGAATTAATAATTTTTGTAGTATCTAACATTATTATTGTTATGAAAGTGAAATATGAATATTTGAATTAGTAAAAATATATTTTCAATATGACCTATATTTTCATATAATGTGAAAAAATTTAGAGAAAAGTTTATATTTGCAAAAACTATTACAAACTCTATTATATTGGAAAAATACTCTAAAAAAATATAGTAAAAAAAAATTTCGAACCAAAAATAACAAAGCGGCTTAATGAGCTAAAATAATAAAGAATGAAAAAAACCGCGAGTTCTTCTAAAAATTATTTATAAAAGTCGGGATTTGACCATGTTTTATAGCATTTCTTATAGGGTTTGGGACTTCCCTGGAAAAGTGCTGCGGGAATTCTCAGGAAAATTAATTTTTTCCTCAGAAAAACGGGAAATGCTAAAAACCCTGAATTCAATACACAAATACATTTATTTATTTATAAAAAATGAGTAAAACAATTACTTCCGAATAAAAAATTTTTGTTTTTAGTAGTACTCAAAGCATGTTTTTCTTATAAAAGTAATGATTCTTACCCCCATTATCACAATGTCCTGTTAGCTACTAACTGACAGTTAAAATAACCGCATTTGCAGTTAAAAATGTGTAGGCTATTCGCATTTAAATCAACTGCAATGCGAAATTATTTTTAAGTGTTAAAAATCAACTGACAAATGTAGTAGAAGCAACTACAAATTCAATTAAAATAACATACATGTAAATTATTGTAAAACTGTACAAACAACTGCAAATGTAGTTAAAATAACATAAAAATAAAAAATTATTTTAAAAATTATTAATTAAATAAAAACAACATAATTTTATTCTCGAACAAATTGAAAAATCAAAATTTACACCTAATATCACTATTATTATTAAGATATTGTTCTCGATGTCCGTCTGTGAGGCATGAAATATTGTTTGGCTTCCTTTTTTCTCCAGGTGGAAAGGGATGAAAACATAAAAGAATATAAATACAATATTTTTTAATATTCCTTTAAATAAATTTATATTTAATATTTAATTTCACAATTTTCTTGAGCGTAAGGTTTGTTTTTTATATATAAAAAATTCTTTATTTTCGATATTTCGCTACATAGATCATATCAGAAATATAGACATCTTAATTCACAATAGACAGCATTATCTTCTCATTGTTCAAATTTGAATCACTATCCTGACTTTGAAAATGTATCAGTTTTAAACACAGAACATAATTATAAACGTCGTTATATCTTAGAAATGTTACAGATAATTAATACACCCACAACAAATAGAATTAACTTTAAGGCAGATACTGAAAATGTAGCACAGAATTATAGTTATTTAATACAAAAGAAATAGCACACATTACATTAATTTATATCGCATTATATTAATAAATTTTTTATTGTTTATTATTAATATTTTTGTTTGTTATACTTTTATACCAAAGACTTTGTTTACTGGTATAAATGTATACATACAATTTATATTTGACAAATGCTTTTCAAATTTTTTCAAACTTTCAAATTGTTTATAATTTGTTAATTTATTAATTTAATTTCCTGAAGATGCTACACAATGGAGTAGCGAAATATCGAAAATAAAGAATTTTTTATATATAAAAAACAAATCTTACGCTCAAGAAAATTGTGAAATTAAAAATTGAAAAAGAAGGTTAAATAAACGACAAAAATTTATATTTTATATTATAAAAGCTTACCTTATTTTAAATAGTTAAAAGAATATTACCGTATTATGTGTCTTCTCTCTTTAGCGTTGTTTTATAACTTAAGGCGCAACAGAAAACATGTTCTTCTCATATTCATTCACTAGAAATTTCTAAACAAGCATACATACATAAGCACTTGTTTGCTTCGTACATATACACTTGAAAATTGATATTTGTACCAAAATTCAAAACAACTGCATGAAATAAATGCTACTACAATGTAGTAGTTTCTGTTGTTTGTTTAAAAACTGTCAACACCATTGAAAAAATTTGCTCTAAGTAAATTAACTGCAATTGTAGTTAAAATAACTACATCCGCATTAATTTATGAAGTGATATTTCTCGAATTTCCTATGTATGGAAAATTTCTCAGGAATCTCTAGATTCATTTTTTCGATTCAAAGGAAATAAATAAGTCAGGGAAATTCCAAACCAAAATTTCTTAACAAAAAATCTAAAAAAAAAAAATCGCCAAAAGGAATTTTTTGGGAAGGATTTGACAAGATAGGCATCTAGTAGCAAAAGCCAAAAACAAAATATTTTCCCGATAATTACATTTCCAGTAATTCTAGTACAAATTAAAAACCAAATTGAAAAAGTTGGCGAAAATTAACAAAAAGTATTCGAACAAAAAATTAAGGAATTTGCAGCTTAAGTGCTAAAGTTAGCACGTTGTAAAATAGTAGTTGAAGTTTAACCCATAGAACGTTGTCTAATTTACGATAAATACAACTTTACTCCTTAAAATGGAACGAACTGTGAATTCCATCAATGTGTAAAAAAGAACATTAACAAAAAATTACAAAACTCGGGAAAAGTATGGCAACAGGTCCTGTGCTTACATTTTAACACAAAAAATTCATATTAATTGAATTTGAAAAATTTTCCGCCAAACTTTAAAGACATTTAGCGAAAAATCTGTACCATTGATCGAAAAATAAAGTCAGATCTCCATTAATTAATTTTTTCAGTGTCATGCTTCAAATAATTTTAAGTTAGTTTGCGTTTACACTTGCATCGAAATCCCGAGATTTCGCTATTCACCACTCTCAAAAAACAATGAAGGAAAGCATATAAACGTTAAATTTTTATAAAATGTATTTATTAGAGCTAACTATGTGTGGTTTTTTAAAATTTCTTCATTGTTTTTTCAGAGCGGTGAATAGCGAAATCTCGGGATTTCGATGCAAGTGTAAACGCAATTTAAATAAAAAGTATAAAAATTTCAAAGCTGAAATATAAATATTTTGAAATACATGTTAAGTAAAATACTTAGCTATTTGAAATATTTGATATTTTTAAAATACCCAAGTAAAAAAAAATGATATGGAGCCATATAAAGTTATATTTAATTATATATAATCTTCTATGTAATTAGATATAATTATATCCGAAAAATGAGAACGTCTTATTGTATCATATTGTATCGAATTGTATACAATTGTATACAATTTGGTACAATTTGATACAATTCGATACAATATGATACAATTGTATCCGAATTTTGTCCTCATCCAATTACATAAAATTATATCTTTTTGTATAAAATTATATAAAATGTTATAAAAGTGGACACAGTTTGATACAATTATACCTAAATATTAACCCTATATTTTTACCATAATATACATGACCATATCTAACAATATACAAAATTATATTTTTAAATAAAAAAAGATATACAATATCTGGAGATCATACCTGAGGGATTTCAATTACAATTACTTGTAATTGAAATTACAAGCAATTGTAATTGAAAATTTTCAATTACAAATTACTAGTAATTGTAATTGAAATTGATTTCAATTACATTTAGAATTAAAAAGTGTTTTTTGTTAAAATTTTGTATAAAAATCTGACTGGGATAGGTTGCATAGGCATGGATGCGTATAAAAAGAATACGTCATGTTGGGATTACCCCTAACTTGTGCTTTTTGTCATTATTTATTTTCCCAAAAAATGTAATTGACATTTTTCAAATTACAAATTACTTGTAATTGTTCTTTTTTGAATTAGAATTACAAATAATTTGTAATTGTAATTGAGTTTTTTTGAATTACGAATTTTGAATTACAATTACAAATAATTTGTAATTGTAATTGAGTTTTTTTCAATTACAATTACATGTAATTGTGTAAATGAATGTGTAATTAATTACAAAATGTAATGATTAACCCCCAGGTCTACTGGATATCCTATAATTTCGATAAATCTTCCATTACTTTTATCCAGATTTACCATGACAGTGCATTAAACATGAAAAAAATTTTCTTTGTTTTTAGTAATTTTAAAATAAGGTTAACAACACTGAAATTTTTAACTTAATAGGATTGTGATATACAACCAAGATATAAGAGATCAGTAAAGTGTGCGTTATAGTATAGAGAATTCCATATTAAAGCTTCAGTATTGTTAATTTTATGGGCGCGTTAGCCATTTTAACTCACGCTCCTAAACAAAAACAAATTACTCAAGCACGAGCATTTCGTGTCTTACTCACGCAGACATGAGTATATTAAAAACTTACTCACAATCAGAAAATTCTTACGCAAAACAGTAAAAATTACTAAAAAACATATGATGCAAAAAATAAACTCACACACGAATCATGCACGGGTTATATATTCTTACTCACGCTCACGTACGAATTATATATTCTCACTCTAACGGGCGAATTACTTTGGTATAGTAATTATTACTCACGATCACTTGTGAATAACTTCACTCACGATCGTGTCATGCGCCAATCCCTAGTAATTACAAAATCTAAAACTAGTTCAAAATCATTTTTAATATGGAACCACATTTAATACAATACGGTTTTAAAAGGACCTTATACATATATTTTTATATAAAATCACTTTGAAAAAATTGCTAATGTGGGATAATATATAACACTATGCGACAGTCAAAATCGGGATGGGATGAAACCAACGGGAAATGTTCTATCGGTCAAAAACAAGTTATACGTGTCCCGGCGTTTCGCTGGGTCACCCCTAGGACTCGAGATATATCTTTTTTTTGACATAACTCGAGAACCACTAGTCCGATTTTATAAAAACAAATTTAAAAAAATTAAAAATTACAATTCCTTTAATCTGTTCATATAACGTTTTTCTATATACTCAACAGTTTTGCCGGTAAAAATAAATGTTTGTTACCGCTACCATAAAAATCAATAACCTTTTGTTTATTACTTTTTTTTAATATTTTAGGCAAAAAATATTTTTTTCTTCATACATTTATTTTTACCGGCAAAACTGTTGAGTATATAGAAAAACGTTATATGAACAGATTAGAGGAATTGTAATTTTTAATTTTTTTTAAAATTGTTTGAGCAAAATCGGACTAGTGGTTCTCGAGTTATGTAAAAAAAACACCACCAAAGGTCAAATCGATATATCTCGATTCCTAGGGGTGACCCAGCGAAACGCCGGGACACGTATAACTTCTTTTTTACCGATATAACTTTCCCCGGTAGTTTGAACCCTTCCCGATCACTGACCCCTACCATTTGTCTCACAGTGTAATTATAGATGATTTTATAAAGAATGTTATATCGTTATATATAAAAGAAATCATGAAATATTGTAGATATGAAACCATACTAAGTTATATATGGGTTCATATGCGTCAATATATAATCATATATAACACCTATTATATAATATTTCTTAAATGGTTCCATATATAGTTTTATATTATTATGTATAGTGTCATACTAAATTATATATAAACGTATATGTAATTATATCTTTTATATATTACTTTGTGTACTTATATATAGCACAAGTTACTATATGTAATTACATAAAATAATATATGATTATATCAAAACTTTTTTACTCGGGTATTTAAAATTTTTAAAATATTTGAAATATTTAAATTTTTTTAAATATTTGAAGTATTTGAAATATTTTAAGCTGGTACTAACTCGAACACGTGTGATTTTCAGAAAAAATTTGAAAAAATCTGAGAATCAATTCAGAGAAATGACTAACTTAATAGAATAGAAGTCTTTTGACTAAAATATATTTTGTGGACCGACCTTGGTCTTCAAAGGTACTCAAACTCTTACACTCAAATATTTAAAAAATCTGTAAAATATTTCAAATATTTCAAAAATTTCAAATGTTTCATAAGTTTTTTCTCTATTTGTTGTAAAATAAATTGTGAATTCTATTTGGAATTTGTCATATTTGATCTTAAAACCATACAAAATTAACACTTTAATTTCAAATATAAACTTAAATTATTTGAAGTAAATAAAAAAATATTAATATTTCAAAATTCAAGTATAAATATTTGTTTACTTATTTAATAGTGTATTAAGACTATGAAAAAACTACTAATTTTTGGCCATTTTTAGTTTTTGAGCCGAAAACTACAAAATTAATTTAGTTTTTCCATACAATTTTCATACAAACTGAAAACCAGATTCTACCTAGTTTTTGCCAAAAACCAAGTAAAAATATCTGAAATGTGCATTTTTTATACACCCGGTATCATTTATAATTAATTTTCGATAAACCCTGTTACAACGAATTTAGGAGTAAAGCAAGTGTCAAAAATATATTTTTAATTTTTTAAGAATATTTCTAATTTTCATTGCATTTACATCTGCACGCAAATACCGAGATTAAAAGAAGTGTTGGGTGGTTCCAATTTTTGCTTCCCGCGAAGCATAACTACACTCAGAATAGTTCTGCGTTTACTACATGACAGTTATTTGTTTAGCAATGCGGTTATAGTTACTTTAACTACAATTGCAGTTAATTTACTTAGAGCGAAATTTTTCAATGTTTTTGACAGTTTTTAAAAAAAAAACTACAAAAACTACTACATTGTAGTAACATTTATTTTATGCATTTGTTTTGAATTTTGTTATAATACAAATACTTCAATTGTGTATGTACGAAGAGCTTGTTTAGAAATTTCTGGTGAAAGAATATTGGAAGAACATGTTTTCACTTGTCTTAGTCATAAAACAACGCTAAAGAGTGAAGTCGCGTAATACGGAAAATTTTTATATTTTATTAAATAATAAAAATAATAAGGTAAGTTTAATATCATAAAGTTTAAATTTATTTACAGGAATATTAAAAAATATTGTATTTATTTTCTTTCAGTTACTTTATATTTTCATCCAAAAAGGAAGCCAAACAATATTTCATCCCCCATAGACGGACATCTAGAACAATATCTTGACTAATACATAAAAGTGATATTAAGTGTAAATTTTGATTCCTCAATTTTAAATTTATTCGGGACTAAATATAAGAGTATTTACATAAATTTGTCTTTATTAAATTGATTATTTTTAAAAAATATTTGTTTATGTTATTTTAAATACATTTACAGTTGTTTGTACAGTTTTACAATAATTTGCATGTATGTTGTTTTAATTGCATTTGTAGTTGTTTTTACTACATTTGTCAGTTGATTTTTAACAGTTAAAAATAACTTCACATTGTAGTTGATTTAAATGCAAATGCAGTCTTACTTAAACTTTTAAGTATAATTACGAAAAATATTTTAAATGTTAATTTAAGTAAATATTATCGTACCTTATGTAATGTCTCGGTTTGAGTAAGAAAGTTATCATTTTCTTATTGCGGACAACTGAAGAGTAGAGTGATGTCTACGAAACAATAGTATTGTCTATCATGAAAATGATCAACCCCTTTTTGAAACAACAAATAAAAATCTAATATGACAATATGATATTAGAATTTGGACTTGAGGTGGAAGAATATTCTAACTAAATATATTAAGTAAATATTTTTAAGTAACTATACAGATCTGCTCTAACTAATCTATAATTGAATTGATGTCAACTGAGTTTTTAAATATACATGAATTCAACTATTAATTAGTAACTCACAACGACTTTCAAGTTAAAGATATAAAGCATCCCAATTCAAAAATGTTTTCCACCTCAATAATACCGTTGTATCTTAGCAAAATTTTATAAATATTGTGTTCGGGACATATATATTGGAATTGGTTCGGTATATAGAAGTGGAAATATTCAAAAACTTTCCTATTCACATGCATTTTCATTTTTGCAAAACTCATATTTGCTTAATTTTGTAAAAATTAGTTA